>CM067351.1:62055364-62135364 GCA_034190875.2 Urechis unicinctus | reverse complement strand
GGCCCACTAACATAGACATAGAATTATCATATCCTTCCCAGGGAGTGTATTATTGTATCGTGTAGAGCACTGCCCCCCGCGAGCTTCGTACTATATTTACCCTTTAAAAGAGCGTCGACAGCAAACAACGTTTTGCACTCCCTTATGTAACTGTATAATCATTTGCTGCCGTTTATGACTTCAGCACGAAACTGCTTTGAAACTAATGGGCAGTATGTTAGCCAGTGATTTGTTTTAATCTTGCACTGTCCTAGGAAAAACCACCCAATATACCAAAAAACGTCACAGGCCCAACATTCACATTACAGATCCATTATAATCTGGTTGATTATAATACCTTGCACAAAAACATACACATTAATATTTCTAAAAACCGAATTGCCTACTTCGCTTGACACATTTTGTGACGGTAGACTCGATTCAGACTTTGGCGGTTTCAGTAAATGTGTTTTTCATAATTTCTGCATATGCTCCATTAACATTGTTGTGTTTTAGCTCAATACATTAAAGTTGGAACCCTATTGTAATGGTTTGTTGCAATATTGTCAATATCACACAAAAACAATTTCTCTGCACGATATATTGTGGGTGCAGAATATACGGCCTATGATACACTTACTGTGGGATGTTGAGTGAACTTATCGGTTTGCTTATCGTGCACAATGTGTAACGATGCCGCTAACCCATGCAGACTAATTGAACGTGCATGGCTAAAATGCCCGTTTATATTTTTCGTGATCTACGCCTCAAGCTTGTTCGGAAAGATGATATTAGAAGAAATATATTCGGGCAATTTAAACTGAAAGACGTCCTTCGTTCATGGAAGGGTTATATGTAAATAAGATTTTGATGTGCGTTAAGCCGGCTAAGCGGTGTACCTGGTGATGTACGCTTATACAATTCACCAGCCACCAGTACTGGATTTGTGATTACCATTAATTTGAGTGAACTGTTAGTCTATCATTCCGACTGCGGCACGTACGTATTGACATGGTATAGTATGGTAGTGGATGCCTAGGCTAAACAAACGTGAGATTCCGAAACTAAGTTCAAGTACGCCGGAAACTCAGGGCAGGCTCAGCCCACCGCCTAATAGCCTGATATTATAGAGTTAGCTCAGCAGCAGCTGGCAGCTGATGATATCACCAACAGAGCATGATAAAGGTGTTCAAAGCACGCTTTAGCATATAATGACCAGTACATAATCTGAATTGGTGAGATAGACCATAGATTACTGATTACGTAAGGGTAAATCATTGAACATGTACAAAAGTATCTCGTGATCTCGGCCTTCAAACGTTCCAAGTTACTAACCTGTCACCGAGATTTTGTATGGAATAGGCCACATATGGCTTACTATGGATTTTGTGTGTGCCTTGTAATGAGTATTCTGACACAAGGAATTAAATTCAGTCTTTACCGTGCTTATGACCGGCTAAGGGTTACACGATTGCATTATGAGGATTTCGTTGTTGGATGTTTAAAATACCGCATTGTGTTCTAGACATCTTATTAAACGTTAAAAAGCAGTAGATCAGATGCATGTAATTTGTTTATGATCTTACGATTTGATTTGATATGCTTAGGTAGTTCCTATAGAGATGAAGTATATGAGTTATCCAGACGTACATATGCCTAAGTACTAAAGCGGCGGTGTTTTGAAGTTTTGAATATGACACCCGACAAAGATTTCTGGTACGGGTCTTAGTACATTTCTGCTATTTGCACACTCACTGAGTACATTGCACTTTCAAATTCATGCCTAGGTGGCTACTGCCAATTAACATGAAGGTTAGTATACAGACACACCTGACGTTTAATATGTACATACGGCATTCTTGGTTAGCTGCGTTATCAATGGCTAATGGTGCTGATCGATAGGATGGCGTCAAATACTAGTGCTACGTCGATATGTTTATAAACTGCATTGCGTGGATACATTTGGTAGCTCTGTATTCTATTCTGCTTCAGCTCAGCCAATTAGTTGTTGATAAGTTACTAAATGGCAGCTAATTTTTGGAAGTACTGTTGCTTGGCCTTTACTACCAAGGAAACGGGAATTGTTTTGCAGAACGTTTTGTGGACCACGGTCAAATTATGCTTCAACGTACCTAGTGTTGTGCGGAAAATTTAACTACTTTTGCGACTGCACTGTAGTAGCCTCATTCCCTGCGTGTACCGTTATTGGCCCCCTAATTAGCGGCCTTAAATCCGAGTAACCGTGCGGGGTCATGCGGTCATAAACGGCAGTTCAGAATCCGCCATCAAGTAGGAACCATCTCGACACTTTACTTAAAGCCAAACGTCATTTTATAGGCGTACTTTCATGATATTCATGGTGCAACATTATGAATCGTCTATTACTTGGTTTTGAAGGCTAGAATATCGCTGTTTTATGGATTCGCCTTGCTCGAAATGATTAATTATGTATATTTCAAGTATTATTAGTTTGGCACACCTTTTATTTCACGGCTTATTCTATGGCTTACTGCGCTTTTGTTATTGTGTTGATCGAAATGAGGTTGGTAAATACTGGTAACAATCAGATGAAACGGTATACAAATCATAATGGATTCATTCGCTAGCTTTACAAATGTTGAGGCAGCAATAGTTTTCGCGCCGATTTTCAACGTAAACAAAGGAAGTCAAAATGCCGATATATATATATATATATATATATAGATAGATATATAGACAGAAGAGAAGTCAAAATGCCACGAGATATATAGAGAGATAGATATATTATAGAGATATAGATATAGAGATAGATATATATATATATATATATATATATATCTATATATATATATATATATATATATATATATCTATCTATATATATATATATCTCTCTATCTCTATATATATATCTATATCTATATATATATATATATATATATATATATATCTCTATATATCTCTATCTATATATATATATATATATATATATATATGTTGTGAAGGTTTTGGCCGCCGATTGGGGATTTATTCGTTTGGGGCTCTGAATCTGTTGTCGTTGATCAATTTTTTTACCCCCTCGGTAGTCGACGTATCTGACATCACAGTTTTTTAGTTTTATCCGTGACGCATTTACCTGTAAACATATACAAACACATAGGCAGTTGAGGGTATTTTTTTCAAATGATAAATTTGAAATATATTTGAATATAACAATTTGAAATAAATATAGTTAGTATATTTAGCATATGCCGAATTACGAGTACCTTTAAAGTTTCGGCTGAAAAGGTGTGACTCATTTGCATCGTAACCCACAATTCCTTCACGCAACTTCGCTTCATTTCCGTTCTGTTCTCGCTTGATGATGTAGTTTTTTTCCTTTTCGTGGTAACCATGAAAATTACCGAGGGTCCGCCCGCTATTCCATTTTTTACTAACCAATGTATGTCGTTGTTTTGTTCATCTGGTAAGGACAAATAATACTCCAAGTCTTGAAACAAATATCGCATGGTTAATACAGGTACTGATATACCATCCTTCATTATAGCTATACCTCTCTCATTGTAACGACTCAGTTTGTCTGTGGCTTCCAGAAAAGGGTCGACATCTAAATTGCTGTAGTATAATAAAAAGTTTTTATAAGTCTGCATATAACCTGCTTTCCATGCTTCTTGACATTCAACGTATTGTTCAGCTGTAATGTTTTCTTGCTTTAGTGGTACTGTACTGTTCAAACGATTGAGTATCACCCATTCATACAGGAAATATCACTTTTTTTGCTCACATGTAAGGCTTGTAGGTATTTGTCGAATGTATATCCAGGTGCAATAAAGTTAAGGATATCCAAAAACCGTACATTGTCCATTTCAATGCACATGAAGGAGTTATTTCGTTTGATGGTATACATGTGTTATCTTGCAGGTAAGTCATCAGCAGTATTTAAACAACGTTGATGTCATAATTTGAGGAGTTTGACTAACGGTAATACGTGTAAATTGTTGTCGGTTTTCTCTTGTAACTGGGTGAGGGTAGCTTCGTATTGATCAAGCATTAGTAGACGGCATTTGATATCTAATCTATGTCACATCATCATCCTGTCAATCAATGTTTGCGTGTTTCCTTTGGTTACAAAGCATTTTGGTTCTGTATAATCAGGTATGTTGCTGCATACACTCATTGATAACGGCAAGTGTTTTTGATCCCAGGTGACTTTGGGTCAATTAACGGGTAGGGTTTCTTCTTCGAAATAACATTCAAAATCATAGGTGGCTCGCTAAATAAATGCATAAATGCCGTCTTCTACTTCTATTATTTCGCCTTGTAATGCTTCATAGATTGTGGGTGGTAAATGAACCAACTGGGAACTTGTATTTCGTTTCCACAGTTTATTTGTTTTCATTGCGATGTAGTTTTTTATTACCGTTCCACAGCTTCTGACAGGTACCACAAATGTATAATTGGACGTAAAGGTCAAAGTGTTTGATGTAACTAAATTGATGTTCGCGCAGGTTTAATGTAAAGGTCTCATGGAATTTTGACAAATGGTAAAGCAGACACTTGAATATCAAATGTTTTCATCGTTTCTTGTGTCACTTCTGTTTAATCATTAAAATAAATCCTTACTCGATTCTGATCTATCGTGTACACTGTGACATTCACTTTGAATTGTTTTCGACATCTGCAAGAGGTACACTCGCGAATGTTTGTTTTCTTTTGTTTTGGGTAAGCAGTCTCAATCAATGTTTTTGCTGCTTTCTCTAGACGCATGATCTTCGCTCTTGTGAGCAAGGCCAGGGCCCTGAAAAGCACAATCGGTCTGAATACGGTTTACCCTTGTCTTTCGTTCGCTCTAACAAGTTGATGGCTCTGTTTTTTTTCAGGTGTTCCCGTATAACAGGTGGTGGGTAGCTGATCACGTGATTTTCAATAAGGTTCACAAATACGGTCAAATTTGTCACTGCCTCCAAACTCCATTACGAGACGGGTCGTTGATTCAGGGCGTAGGTCATGATGTCTGTTTGTATAATTTCTTTCATAACCCTGTCCAACCGTCGGCATTTTGTACAACCTGAGGTGTAGGTTACATTCGATTGTTGTTTACTGACGAGTGAAAATAGCTTCCATTGACTGTAAATGCTGAATCGCATTCCTCAAATATATTCGGTTTGGGGTTGGGTACATCTTCAAATAAATAATAGTTGTAAGCAGTTTGCAGCTCTCCAAATCGCGTATGAGTCCGAATACCTCTTTCATTAGCAGCCAACACAGCTTCTCTCAAAATAATCATATATAAATATCACCAAAAGTCATAAAGCTTTACAATCCGTCATTCCTCATGTCTACCTCGTAATAGACCTAACCTTGGCATTGTTGGCTGCTGCACCATCTCCAGTTTGTGTCGCTGTATGTTTAGCGTTGTTTAAAGAATCCATCGCTGTATTTGTCTGTTCGATTTCATAAGCGTCCATGGCGGCGTGTCAAATATCTTCGTCTCCCGTCAACTCTGAAACACACAAGCATAACAAACTCTGTCATTCATGTTAGGCGTATACTTGGGCATTCTATAATTCTTGTGTAGGAATAACATCATACTCACTGTTTTCCATCTCAATATGTTCCACTTCTTGTAACAAGTCCATATCGCTCATCAGTATACCGCGTTTGCTTGCCTCAGAGAACAGGTTCCAGTTGTGGTTTCCCAGCCATGGTAAATGATCAACTGAGACCACCCTCTCGAGTTTATATACATCGCCAATATGTACATCGCCAATTTTTACGACCTGATAATCACATTACCTAATTATGAAATTAATTCATAGCCACATAAAAACCCAGTTCAATAAAGCCCTTCTATAATCACAAAAGAAATCATTAGAACACCTTCAACACCTTTTTTGACCTTCTAACTAGACTTCAAACTGACAATACGTAAGTCAAAGAATAGAAAATTCATAACCTCGTTTACCCCTTAAAATGTATCTCTTCAACATAATTACAATAGAAACACGTAAAAGCTCACTCCAATGTACAAACATCACCACCACTTGTTAAATACCTCATAGTTATCATATCTGCAACACTTTGTTAAGCTTTTCACTAAACAACTTACAATGCCAATTAAAAATACTGCCGTCGAAAATATCGGAACAAAAAATCGCCCACGGAATCCGACAGGGAAAAGTATACTGCATAATCCAGCAGCAAAAATCACCGCTGCATCGGGGGTCCCGAAGGGTACCTAGGTCATCAGACAAAGGGACCTAATTTGCATGAAAAAACGCTGCCCGACTAGGGACCTCAATATACTACAATACATACATACATACATACATACATACATACATACATACATACATACATACATACATACATACATACATACATACATACATACATACATACATACATACATACATACATACATACATACATACATACATACATACATACATACATACATACATACATACATACATACATACATACATACAACATACATACATACATACATACATACATACATACATACATACATACATACGTGAATGCATACATACATAGATATATACATACATACATACATACATACATACATACATACATACATACATACATACATACATACATACATACATACATACAGACAGATACATACATACATACATACATACATACAGACATACATACAGACAGACACATACATACATACATACATACATACATACAGACAGACATACACATACATACATACATACATACATACATACATAGACAGACATACATACATACATACATACATACACATACATACATACATACATACATACATACATACATACATACATACATACATACATACATACATACATACATACATACATACATACATACATACATACATACATACATACATACATACATACATACATACATACATACATACATACATACATACATACATACATATACATACATACATACATACATACATACATACATACATACATACATACATACATACATACATACATACATACATACATACATACATACATACATACATACATACATACATACATACATACATACATATACATACATACATACATACATACATACATACATACATACATACATACATACATACATACATACATACATACATACATACATACATACATACATACATACATACATACATACATACATACATACATACATACGTGCATACATACATACAAAGATATATACATGTATATGCATACAAACGCGCCTGTACATTTTGTATGTATATTGGTTTGTTTGTTTTGCTACCACTCTTTTCTCCTATGGTATATCCGTTTTTCGGTTTGAACGCTGTCTTATATAAATGGCGACGGTAGTTGTCAATGACTCGAAAAAGATCTTGTAACTCTCCGAAGAACACTTTTTTATCGCATCGTTTGTATAAAAAAGTGTTGAATCTAGTAGCGAGAATTGCAGAAAAAGAGGTACGCGATATTATTTAGATAGCCGTTCTACTTCAGGCGCCTGACAACATACTGTTATTGCGGTGTACTTTGGAGGTTACGTTACCTCGTACATTATGTTGGTTTCACCAAACGTTAGATGACAATATGTTTGTCAGCACAAATGCAATATTTACGGCAATGTCTGCACCACATGCTGCGATAGATTTATCCCCCCTACGGCGAATCACTATCATTTTGCAGTTTGTAGGGTTTTCTAGAAAGCAATTGTCATATTTGTACTTGTATATACTCTCTAGTTGCATTCACATTAACATGATTTATCCGCGACGAATGACGACCTATACCTTATTTCATTCCAAATGTAATTCTGTGTCAGGTCCCTAATCCGACAGACATGCATTCACAGACAAATATGGAAACAACGCAATATACTGGTTATTTATGTCAGCCTTTACAACATCAATCATAATGGATCTTGCATTCAAATCATTACAAAACATCTCTCATGATGCAGAATGCTCGTCAGATTTCTGGATTGTCATGTTGGTTGTACATTCTAGCGATAAAACGGTGAAGGAGATACGTTATAGCTTGGGCGTGTACTTTGAGACAACAGAGTCTCAGTCGTAGCATAAATCTAAACATCTGAGAACGCACATTAGTCAGTAATGACAATTTGCACGAGAAATCGAACACCAAGGGGCACACACTACAGTCACAAGCGCTGCCTTTGTTGAACTATCAAACTCATGTCTAGATGCCAAAAATTGCATAAATGTCACTAAAAGTTGCTGATCTAGTAATATATGTATGAGCCATATTCGTCGTGATGACATTTGTTCTCTTTGCACACATAATATATGTCCTTTTGATTGGGTAAATTGTTACTCGAATCAGAATCCCATCCATCTTTTAAGCGCGCATCAAACTGTCGTTACACTTCATTTCATGAAATAATTTTCTGCAATCAATCTTAATATGTTGACAGCGAGCATATATATCTACTCAAAAGTTGGCTATATTTGGCACTGCAGACTATCGTAGCGAATAGACAATATAATATAAAGTGTCATATATCATAAAAACTATTACGGACCGCTGTATTAACTGGTATTCACGCATACATCATTGCAACGGATTCTTTCTTTGGGATAATCCCATATCTTTCGTGATGGCAGTGATCCTTAGTATTGGTTTATTAGCCGTCTATTTAACTTAATTGCATTTACTACTATGACTTTCAATAAATCAGTGGGAAGGAGAGCGACTTTGGCAGTGCTGACCATTACACCATTATGGGTTTGTGAGTTGATGTATATACCTAGTGAGTAATACAAATTAGAGTGAATGAATCGGATAAAACACACACGTTAAATCCTGAATCGAAAATCAGCTCAACTGATATATCATTAGTGGAACGCATCTTAGGTATGACCAAGTCGTCCAATCGTCCAAAAGGTCAACAACAAATACTTAAATCATATATACGATAGTGTCTTTGCCAAATCAGCATGTGGTTGAGCTTTGTAATAGTCAATAAAGCTATCACTACCCTTTATGGTTGCTGAAAGAGCTGAGCAAAATTTGAGATAATCGATTGATCCCCTGATGACGTCAGAGCAACTCGGTAACTTACGGTTAAAGTAAGTTTACCCATTGAAGTGCATGAGCGGCACCTCAAAACCTCGCACATGTTAAGTATCACCGACAACTACGCAGTCATTGGACGCTGATGGGGAGTAAAGGACTACAGTGGCGTGGTGTATTACCGTGCACAGTTATCAACTCGTGTATGTTTCACAAGAGCCATTACGCATTTAGCTCTTTAATATATTAGTCGCGTTGTTATGTTCAACCAACTATGTGACTCGGAGGTGTAACAGGCCCACTCAATCATCCAGCATGTCATTAGAGACGACTTATAGGGGTCACCTGTTGGCCATGGGTTGAGAATAGTTTCGATGGACAATGGTATCCTGAGAAGTCCTCGCAGCATGGGTCACACCTGCAACACATTCCTTTGACCAGTATATCGCATTGACGGATGAATACATCCTAGCCCCAAGCAATCCTTGATAATGTATCAATAATGCGGCTGATTCCAGAGAGCGAATGCTGCCGTCGTCTAGCATTTGAGATCACTATGTCAGAATGTGCTTACCTAAGGCAATTTATTTCTAGATCAGTGTTTCAGATTAATTGATAATATGTAGTGTTTAATTCATTTAGGCACTTCCGGCCGCGCTGTTAGACGGGAAATCACAATCCTATGCTAATTCCACGACGACATGGTGGTCCGTGTTCAACGCTTTGATGCACGTTAGATTCAACTGCCGCAACAAACGAAACCAATCGAGGATGCTTCAAACTTCTACTCCTTTTAAATAAGGTCTTCTTAGCAAAACATATTACGACCGCCAGCTGCTATGATCAGATTTGATCAAGAGAGGTGCGTTGCCAATCCCTAGATTCTCAAGGAGCTGTCAAATTATTTGATTAGTATTTGAAAGAATTCCATTTCAACTAAGACTGCGCATTGATGACGTACTCTGCAGTCAATATATAGGTAAGTATTTACTACTGCGGAGCCACTTGCTATATATATATATATATATATATATATATATATATATATATATATATATATATATATATATATATATATATATATATATATATATATATATATATATATATATATATATATATATATATATATATATATATGTTTATATATATATATGCATATATATACACATATTATACATACACATATTTATATATATATGTATATATATATAAATATGTATATACAGATATATATATATATACATAATATATATATACATATTTATATAATTATATATATATAATATATATATATATATATATATATATATATATATATATATATATATATATATATATATACATATATATACATATATATATATCGGGTGATCGCTCTTACCGAAGCTATACACTCTTTGCTACGATGACGAGTCAGTGCGAATCTCCATTTAGCGCCATTCAAAACATCGTTTGTGTGGAAATCAGTTCACATTAAGCGGAGAACAACCGATTGCTTCGGATCAATACAGTCAGTTAACAGACACCTTCCAGTGTAACAATGCCATGTCGGGACAGAAGCATCGCACATGCACTATAGCTCTCTCTATAATGCCTCGGAGCTGTTAATGTTACTCATGCTTAATGGACAAAACTGTTATTTGACATATCAACACGTTACGCTTGTACATTGTTTAATCTATGCATGGTGTTTGCAGGTGTCATGCTGCTTTAAAACATTTTCCGACATGAAATTAGCTAATGCTGTTCCGGTATACATGGTGATAAATGAGTAATAATGCTGTCTATGAGCATACATTATTTCACTTTTAGTAATCTGCCTAATACATTCAAGCTCAATATGCATAGCTAGTACTTCCACCTGTAACTTTTCTTATCGAGGCGCAGTTTATCGCAAATCCGTATACAATATACTGCGTGGAGCAGATTGTGAAGCAATCATTTCCTTCAGCTATTGTAGTACGAGATATTTTGGCACTGTACGTCACCTCGTCTTTACCAAGGAACCCCATTTGTGCTGCGAAACTTAACCAACAATCGTCACTTCTCTCCGAACGCTCCACTCATCCGTACAGCACGGAACTTGGACTCTAACCGAAGACGTATTTGCAATCACTCAAACACACCTTGGTTAATTCCTCCCAAAGCACATAAGGCGAATCCAAACCCTTGGCATGAAATGACTGCCTGCTAAGTAGCCACGAACATCTTATTTTGGCCGCCACTATCCCTTCAGTCTCTTCGTAGAATGTCAAGCTAGTCGATATCGCTGGACAAAGATGTTGCTCAAGCGGCTGTAGCAAATGATATATGTTATTTTCAGATCTAACAAAATCTCAATGCATTGAACCAATGCATGTTTACGTTACAAACATGCCATTGCACCACATAACAGAATTGATCAATCCGAAATATAAGTCTAGTACCTTTTTCTTGATTTGATGGCATATTAAGTATCCATTTGCTCATGTGATTAATGAATTATACGCTGACTGTAGGATTATAGCGAGTAAGTACGTATATATATATATATATGCAAATGTTTATGCACATATAATATATATATATATATATTATATATATATAAATAAATTTATATATATATGTTTATATATATTCATATATATATATATAGATATATAATATATATATATATATATATATATATATATATATATATATATATATATATATATATATATAATATATGCGTATATATGTATATATCCATATCATATCCCTGTTTGCATATATAAATTTATGTCTATATATATACTCAGATATGGATATGAACAACAGTCTGTATATTATACCATTATGTCACTACACATGGCATCCATCAGCCGGCACAATTATTTCAATATATGATATTGTTTCAGAGGGCCACGTTCCTTCACAATTTGCGTACCCTGGCGCCTATGTAGATATAGTTTGCGGCTGAGCATTTGCCTGCCGGGTTCTAGCTCCGTTAGTTTGTCATCTACATATAATATAATAGCACAAAGATCAGAGTGCCATGACAAAACCGGGCTGACATAAACAAAATGCATCATGCAATTATATACCTCTGGAAATTGCACATCGGTCAAACAGTGACGAATGCAATAGCATTTCGACATGGATGGTACGCGCTGCTATCATTATCTCCACCTCATCTTTGCAGGTATGTAATTTAAACGATATTGAATTCTCTTCAAGAAACCCTTATGATTTGTGACTTTTAGTAGAAACGAACGTGGGGCGTTTGTAATCCGTTGCAAGTTTTGTATTCATATATGTGGTAAAACTTGGTCATTAACGGCAATCTCACGAATATCAACGAGAAACGTTAGCAATCAACGATATTAAGTTCTACTTACCACCTGATTATCTATAGCAGTGAAGTATAATGGATGGTTAATAGGTAGTTTGCATAATGGCAACTGCTGCCGATGCAAAGCTGGTCAGTCATTTGGCGACCATAATGCTGTTTAATAATCTGAGAATCGATACGTGAGTGTAATATTCAAGGTTGCCTTGTGTCCACATTTTGCCAGAGCGAGTACAAGCATAAAGCAGCGATTTTGCAAAATTTAAATGTAAAAGCAAATATTCAATGACCTATGCTTGTAGCATTGTACAAAACAGTAACCTGATTATTCGATCTCGGTTGTATAAACGGTCCCTAGCCGCCATACTGATTATTACTGTTATGCAAACTAACATATATTTTCATCATGTTTACAGTAGTTACAAGCGTCAACAGCCCATCTTTATAATAAGTCGCCTTGCGCTTTTTGAATGTTTACGTTTAGTATCATAGCTATTCAGTAACATCTGTACATACATGCAAGTTTACACGATATTGCATAATATTCAACCAATGAGAGGGGCGTCGAACAGTTGATTACCCGAACTCTAAAAGTCTTCAATAACACGCCGAACAGCAGTACAGTATGGGGTGTGCTTTGGTGATGGAATATATGCTTGTTAGACGCGCTACTGCGAATGAGATCAGAAGGACAACGACAATGCTGTTACCGCAAGGCATGTTGTGACCTCCTGCAATGAGTATCATTTATACACAAACAGCAATGTCATTCACTAAAGTCGGGTATATTATGTCAAAGACCCAGAAACTGTAGAGTATCTTATTCTATACATACGTGCCCCATGTTCTATACTTTTATATCCATTTGCTTGGTGGATTTATATATCCGTAAATATCATAGCAATGTTGGGTCATGATTAAGCAAGTGAAACGAGGAACAGATTCATCATTAACTTGTTTCCATTATTGGCTTCATGCCTTTATTGCTGAATGGATATTGCCAGCGTCCAGATTGGCTAACCTTTTGTGCGCTGACTGGTTGATGGGATCATATCTGGCTTTATGAATGCCCCAAAGTTTTGCAGTTTTGTCTGCGATAATGGAAACACGACAGTAGAAGCATTGCGCATCGGTAATTCTCAAAATCGATGTAAAGTTGCTGGATTTGAATGACACCAAAGCCGTTGCAGCGCAAGTAATCATGGAACTTCCTCGTGGAAGGATGAATGTGCACATGGTCGGAGTAGGACGTTTAATTCTTACTCGCGTTCAAAGTTTCTGATGATATTTATTCTGTTCAGAAACATTCCCTTGTTAGTTGGGCTATGTAGTCTCCATTACTCGTCTTTTATAATTGATTAATTGGATTTATGGACCACTTATAAAAGGGGCGTTATTAAAGATTTGACGTCGCTGTAAAAAGAAGCAATTAAATTCAATCATATAATAACCACAATATATTTCTCGACTGTGTCAGCATTTTGCTGCGCAACGCTTGTTTTAGTAAATGGACATCGAATGACGCATTGATCGCATCGCAATTACTTTTTGAAAAGCGCAGCGTGACGATAAAACTTGTCATCAAGATTTGTCGCCCCTAAATAACATTCAACCAAATCCTACAGCGGTACCATTACCATCCGTTAGCATAGCTTCGTGCCTTTAAGCATGTCTAATGATGCATCATGGGTAATCAAAACAATTGACTTGACAACTGCTACCCGTCTAATAATGAGTTTTTCACCCTTTACAAATAATTGGGTACTAAGTGGGGCTCGGGGTTATATGTTGTGCAATCAACACGCGATTTATCCATGCATATAAAATGGATGCGATGCTACCATCAGCTAATAATTCGCTCTCAGATGAATGCTGTGCTAGTACCTGTGGCTGTTCCTGTAGTTTTGTATCATATCAATGATTAACCAACAGTTAGCACTTTTGCCAAAGTAGGCAAACGTTTGTTTGAAATCCATTAGGTAGGCCCTCGCATTTATCCCTCATATATCGCGTCGAATAGAATAATGCCTTTTTAGCTTTTTACACAACTACGATTGGTTAATAACGCCGAATCAACGGGACTAACGTTTCCGTGGATATACGTGTTAGGTACACCTAGAGGCCAATATCATCTACTTGGAAAAAGCAAAAAGTTATATGCGGACTAAGCCGTCGTAGCCATTGAAATATATTGATGATTTACACATTTGTATATAGTTAACTAATATGCTTTGTTTGACTGTTATAACTGATACAACTCTCACAGAAATAATCGAGGTGTAACATGGAGTGAAACTCTGCGTCGAGTATTTCTGCTGCCTGACGCAAACGATAATTCACTTAGCAGCACGAACACAGCCTTAAAACCCTTACCGATGATAATATTAAAGCACGGATTCATACGATCTGACAGCGATTTAACTAAGGTCCGTTAAGCAGTTTATATATATCAGTGTCTTATCGTTGTTCATTGCGACCGCAATGAATGTTTCCTTCCTGTAAGTATCAATTTAAAGTAGAAAAGAGTAAATGAGCTAAGAAACATGAGCTCCGTGCTGAGAGTATTAACTGGATGCATTCTGCAAAGATCGCAAAGATCCCAGTTTTTACCAAGATAAATAGGAGAGGGCGTTGTCAGATAAACGCCCGATGTCCAAAATGAATAGCCTTTGCTGATGATTATTAATACAGGCCATTGATGTGAAAAAGTTTTGGTAGTTATTTTGATCTATGACAGCTCCTTATCTAAGACCTCATTAAAAACTTGAAGCTGGGCGATAAAATGAGGCAATAAATATCTGACAATATTTGTAATCATTTTGAACAACGTCATCATGGTATTAGATATTATTACGGTTTGATGCATGGTTGGCCTGGCGGAGACGATATTGGGAATCCAAAATAAGCATTTCATTGCACTTTCATCCTCATCACTTATTTGCAAGCTTCCTTTTTTTCTAGCCTCGCATTATTATGCGGCTGAAATCATCCCATTTACATATGTTGTCGGTTAACGATTGCTACGGCTTCATTGGTATATGGTAATCTTACCGGCAGTCTGCCTCCGTGGACTGAGGTGTATAAAGCTTTTGTAATATCTTATCAAGCCTACAAAGGGGAAGCTATAACGTTTTTACAAGAAATCCGAATAAGTTTACCATTCTTGTGCACGCAGCTTTATAATGCTAGGACAGTCAATTATCCACCATGCTAACATTTTTGAACCCTTTCCAGGACTAGGGTTGTTATTTTTTATCACAGCTTTGCGATTACTCGTTGGCGCATCGAGTAGCTAACTAAATAAAAATGTAGGATATTTGGCCCAAGTAAACACATGAGTTGTAAAGCTACGCTGATTTTGTTTCTTGTTTTCTCGAGATACGCAGACCGGTTGTTTTACGCAGAGGCGCAGTGCTTATTTCTGGATTGTTTATGCACGACCGACATTGCTGGATATTGCCAATTTGCTTGCAAACTGCATTTTTTTTTTTATTTAAGTTAGCATGGAAAGTCGACTGGTGATAATGTACAGGTTTGATGCATGACATACCGGTTGCATAATGAATGCACTGCCTATGCCTGTACCCTAGTCTCCTTACAATTAATGCTGAGCCCGCAAAAAGCCCGGTGCACACTGCAAACTATACGCACAATAAATGATGCCATTGTGTTGCTATGTTTATCATAGCACATCTAGTAGAAGCTTGTACCTACCCTTCAATCCATCAGTTTGCAATGAGGTTATCATTGTAGTACTGCAAACGACTCGAGTGAAGCTTGATAGCATGCTGCGTATTTCAACATGCTTGGATGTTAGCAACAAAGCACAACCAGCTCCGGTCGGAACACTGCATGGGGTCTGATGCGACTGTTGTCTACTTCGTGTGATTAATGATGGCCAAAGGGGTAGGGAAGTGTGCACCTTCCCATAGTATCACCCTTTAACCGAGCACTACCTGCTTCGTTCTCATTCATAGCCTGTCTGGTTATATTGCCACAGAGGTGGAATGGAATCGAATAAATTCATTCTAATCTTCGGTAGCATAAGATAACTACCATAAATCGAGATGGATGGAATAGAAGGAACGACCAGTGATAGGAAAGTTTTTGCTTCAATTTTAGTTCAAGATTAAATGCCGTTCTACGACACTCTATGTTCGTGTAAAACAATATCGTTACCAGCGCTGAGTCTATGTTTTCGCCCCCCATTTGTTGTTGCTAATATGGCAGACAACATAACGCAGCTGATAAATGATACCGGATGAGATTGCATTACAAACTTTATTAAATTGTTAATCCGCTTTAAACGTCATTTCGAATATCTACATATCAAGATTGATTATTAGTAGTAATAACTTATCTATTTGTCCACCGAAAGTTGATACCTATCGACATCAGATGCGATAATTGCTGAACTAGTTGTGGAAGCCCCAGAATGCGGCACAAATTGAGGCATAATATAACATGAGGCGTTTTATGGACATCATGTTGACGCGTATTGTTTAAACATACTAATATCATGTATTATTTACTTTTGGTTCCCATGAGCAGCTGTGTCGATGGCATACAATTCACATATTTGCGGCAAAGGTAGCTTGTGGTTCATATGACAAATGATTGCAATTTTAGCAGTTTCACTTAAACTCTTCATGGTTTTAGCCGGAAATGAGTGCTTTTGCTCATCGTGGATTTTATAAAGCAGTATACACTGGCATCGGTAATTCCATCGTAGATGTACATACGTTAATTTCCACGAAAGTCTAAAAAGAAGTGGTTGTAGTTTTGCGCTACCAATGTAATTACAGTGGCAAAAGATGAAATTCTGCACAGTTTCATGATAACGGATTTTATTTATGGTACGCGATGTTTATGGAGAGCTGTACAAAACTTGCGCGTGTAGAGAATGAATGCAGCTCAAACACATTAATGGTTAACGAGTAGAAGCAAACACTGACAAAAATAACGGTATGGTGCCCACACCCCAGTCTGTCGAACCCACGTCAAGGAAATCGTAGTTTCCCCAACATTTTGTTTTTAAAAATGCTATTCTTGAGGATGGTTGCTTTAACGGGTGATACTATTTATGAAATTATGTTTTAGGTTGGGATGTGAAACGCGTATAACCTATGGGATGCTACACATTTTGTTGGATAATAGCTTATTAATGAACAGTGGTATTCCTTTATCATGATTTTTGGATGGAATTTCTGTTAGCAGCAGATGCGTCGCCCTATAGAAAAAAATTCATCGACGTCATAGTTTCAACCAGATTACTGTGCGACATGTTTCAAATACGTACTGATATGTAGCAGGAAATGCCGACGTTCGGCGCAAATGCCTGTAGAAATAACGGCATAGCATCCACCCTTGCAACCCAGATACCAGGTCATTCAATCGCGAAATGCTATCTTTGAGGATGGTTGCTATAACTGGTCGTACTTTTCACAAGATTTGTACTATATACTGGCGCATGTGTTAACCGATGTGTTATTCCGACAAACAAACCCATCATTGAAGAGGTGCTCGTATGCCTATATGTACTATGAGATAAAACGTCTACAGTTACGAAGGATAATATTTGTGCATATATTAACTACTGCTGTGTGAGGATGTAGCTTTGGAGATAATTGGCGGAATAATGCGTAGAACATGTCACATGGATAACTTATCACATTGTATGTTATGGGATTAGGTCCGGAGATTTGCATGCTAAAGCAAATCACAATAACGCAGGCAATGAAAACCCACATTAATGATTTCATTCCAGCCACGTCCACAGGATGGAAATATGGTAAAACTACATAGCGTTGTTGGCGTGCCCACTCACCAGCGTTCCTCTATTCCTATCACAGGATGCAGGTTTATAGATGCTATGCATATCGTGGCAAGCATACTTGTGATGCAGCATAGTAATTCGATTGAGGCAGTGGGCGCACAATATAATAATAAAGGAAACGCGAAAGAAACTTGGCCTCCCACAAAAATACCTGTTTAGGCTTTATGAAATAAGCTTATCATTCAACGTGTAGCTGCACCAGAGCATACCTGCTACCTAAATCTATACGAGCATAGTTTCCTGATGAGTGGTCCATTTAGAACATTACAGAGACCTTTCCCTACAGTTTATATAACATTATTCTGCCGGGTTAATAACTATGATTGGAAAAAACGGGAAAATGTATAAATATACAGCCATGCAGATCCCAAATGAATACGTTTCCCGAGCGACAAATGTTTAAGGACCATTAAAACATTTGATGAATGATGGTTTTATGAATAGGAAGTAGGACCCATGTCAGACACACTTTTCCATGTAGATATAGGAAGTTTAACAACATCTGTAGATTGCGTCAATATAAAACCGCAAAATTTGTGCAATAGTAATGCCTCACGCCCGTACGGGGATTTCATATGTGGCTGATCACAACTAACAACGCCACAAAACTCAATCACCCGATACACGTAAATATGAAACTCTTCGCAGTATTTCTCCGGAAAAAAATCACAACTGATATGTAATAATTTGCGTTTTTTTTGAGCAATCGCAAATATCAGGCGCATAATACATAACCAAGACAACCACAGCTGTAAAGTGATTGGTACCGTAGTCTCGAGTTACACTTGCAATTTATTGCTTTTGTTCGAATCGCTACATTTCTCGTTATTTATAATGCATTGTGATTCCTGCGACACTTGCACGTTGCTATGATTATAAAAATATTGTTGGAATAATATATTGGGCAAGCACAACCGGAGGATGATTATGCATCGATATTCTCATTCTCGAGTCTCTGTTTGCTTTTCGATATGATTTCTTACAGAGGTGCAGGTGCTTGAAGTTGTACCTTACCATCTGAGCTTAAATAAAATTTTAGGTCAAACGGGGATCTTTTCTGAACTCTTCTTACTGCAATCCATTTATATAGTTATTAGCCTTATGATTGCCCTTATCAGTTATTACAATCATTGAAAGAGTGGGGCCAATCTACTATGGCTATATCTAAAAGGTTACTACTCTGCCCATCCCTTTTTGCTGAACAAAACTTCCATGAAAACATTTACATTCATTTTATGTAGCGATATAAGCCGAGGCTGCATAGAAGAGCGCATCTGATTTCGTATGCCCTATTACGGGGCCAACAGGCTCCCTCCATCAGAGACTGATGAGAATCCTCCCAATACGCCTGCATTCTTACAAATGCAATGCCATTAACACTCATGTCGCATCTTTCCATCACCGCCTTTTTCGCTCCATTACATGAAATAATTTAATTGGGTTTTTGTCTTAGCAATTCTCGTAATAACCTCTCCAAGGACTCACGTACATCGTTGAGTATACTAGTCAACGGGATAACTAAGATGAAAGAGCTGTTTCGATTTCGTGGTGCCCAATCTATTTTACGTAGATTTACCAGCTCTGATAGCTCCAGTCACATTAAAATGATATACCAATTTCATTGTATTCACCTTGTCGTATTATAAGTGGATTTCAGCTTCAGGCGTAAATCTGATTTCTTTGGTTAGACGCATCTGTCACGACCACGAATTAAAATTAACTCTCAGTTGCACGATTAACTCGAGCACAGTATCAATTCATTGCATTTGTACAGCTGAGACAGATGTTAAGGCAATTAAGACAAAGGCAACCAATGTAAGCACTATAATAGGTGGGTGGGCGAAGCAGAAGTTGTCCAGTGACGTGCGGGTCTTCGCTCAAATATAAGTCACGAACGCGACCTTTACTAGTAAAACCGCCAACCTTTCGTAGCAATGCACGATTACTTTAAACTAACTGAAAATATTTTGGTTTGACCATATTAATACGGTAGTCTTGTCTAAGTAGCATACAATACAAACCTTTTGCGAATGATATCATTTGATTATTAATATTCTTGCAAAACAAAATTTTGACAGCTCAATATTCGTTGACATTACCCTAAAACCTTAATATCTTCCCTACATCTGTACACACGTTGACCTTAGCAATCGAAGTAAATATGAATGTTGAATCTGTATGTTGCAAGTTTTGATTGATTTTTTAACCGAAAACGCATTTTTTTTTCTCATCGTTTATCTATCTACTACGTTGAATTGTATCGAAACGCTACTACTGGTTCATGATAATCACATCTAATGCACATAGTATTTTTCAAAACCATGACGCTGTGAAAAGCACTTTTTAGGTAAATGACATAACCATCATGCGATAAAACGTTACACATGCATAACTCAAATACTAATGAGTCTGCATGGTGATGGCTAGATGATGGTTACGTTTAGTCTTGCTCTTATTCTTCGTGAGCTCCATTTGTACTTTGAACGTGCTTTTTGTTCCCCTCATGGTATAAAATCAACCATCATAAACTCTCTCTCAACAATCTCTCTCTCTCTCTCTCTCTCTGTTGCATCATGAACTTTTCTCTCTCTCTAATCTCTCAATCTCTCTAAATGGTTCTCTCTCTCAAATCGTCCTCTCTCTCTCTCTCTATATATCTCTTTATACACTATATCATATAGCTCACATATATATATATATGATATATATATATCCCCTACATATATATATATATATATATATATATATATATATAATATATATATATATATAAATATGTATATATGATAAATATATATATAGATAAATATATATGTATATATATATATATATATATTATATATATATGTTATATTTATATATATATATATGTGCATCAAATATGCATACATATAACCTTTGATACATATATGTACAATTATATATATATATATATGTTTCTCTCTCTCTATCATGCATATATATTTATATATATCATATATATATATATGCATATATATATATATATATATATATATATATATATATATATGTTTATATATGCATATATATATATAAACTTAACTTTGATACATATATGTACAATTATATTTATGCATATTTTTTATCATACATATATTTACATATATAATATATATATATATATATATATATATATATATATATATATATATTAACATAAATATATATATTTATATATAAGTTATTAATGCATACATATAAACTTTGATACATATATGTACAATTACATATATGCATTCATTTTATCATACATATATTTACATATATTAATATAAATACAATTCGAATTAGATAATCTAGCCTAAGTAACATGCAAAAATGATCCTTCACGTGTGATTTCTTTGGATTTTGAATATAATAGCGAAATAAAATTTTAACAACTTACCATTCGTTGACAAAACCGGCACACATCAATATATTCCAAACAACCATATATGATCCAAATTTCCGAAATAATGTTTAATCATGTGTGTTCGATGTGTTTATTTGAAAGATTTAAATATTAGATTCGTTTTTAAATTTCATTACCGACAAATTTCTTTGTTTTCCTTATTCATTAATGTACAACATTGAATAAGATCGCGAAATGCTACAAATGGTTCATAATGATCACATCCACAATAAGTACTATGTTTCTAGTCCATGATGACTGAAAATGATTTTAATATCTCAGTATGTACATATATATATATATATATATATATATATATATATATATATATATATATATAAATATATATATATACATATATTTGATACATATATGTACAATTATATGTATATATACATATGTATATTTGTTATCATACATATACTAACATATTTTACATACATGTTTATATATACATATTATATACCTATGTGAGTATATTTGTATACAAATATATAAATGTATATATATATATTATATTTAGGTATATATGATTGTGTACAAACAAATATAAATAGATTTATTAAATATATATATATATATATGTTTATGCATACATATATATATATGTATCTATCGTGATATATATATATATATAAATTTATATATATAAACATATGTATATATACATACATATATATACATATATATATATATATATATATATATATAGTTATATATATATATATGTATTTATATGTATATATGCATATATATATATAAAAAAGTGTGTGTGTGTTGAAATGCTTGCACACAAAGATACAACGCCCTGCTGGCAATATGTTTTGCAATCGAGTGCTGTAAACCAATTGAACAAATGGTGGTTGATAGCATGTTAGCAGGCACATTAGCCGTAGCTTAACGAGCAAATAGAAGTTTCATGCCCTGTGATTGGCTGCCCTGTAACCTTACTACCCACGCCTCTAAGAGTGATCACATCAGCGACTTGTTCAACAAATACTCAAATGAGAAAGCTAGCTACGTTATGTATTATAACTAAATATACCTAAGGCCATGGAGGTAGATTGTCTCTGAAAAAAATATTCTTTGGGAAGCTGCAAGACATTTTATTAACGAGGAAACAATGTTTTTCAGTGGATTCCTGCATCTTAAAATGTGAGGTTTGAAGCAATATGATTCCACAATGAACGTGCTTATTGTATACTGTGGTCATCAGGAATGGCAAAACATTTTAGATCAATCATCCGTCGCTGTATTTTATTAATATCTCTCATAGCCTTTATTCGAGAAATGGGTTTTCGTTAAATCGCCTCTGCTAAATCAAACATGCATTATAACTAGGGACTGAACTAATTAATGATCATATACAATAGCGTGCTGACGCCGATGAAAAAGATTGCCTTAGGTATCCAAGGTCACCAGATGCATCATCGCATTCACAGTATAAATACGACGTTTGTATAATAATCATCATTTGTATTCTCAAGTTGTATGTTTAAGGCACGTATGACAATAACAAATATTTCCTTCGATGCGAGCATTATATCGCAGTGATAGTTTTTGTTGCTTTATGGTCTAACGATGTACGTAACAAGCGCAATGAAATAGAGCACCATGCTATAGACAATCACAGTGCTGTCAGTACATTTGATACAGTTCAGTGATTCACATCAGGTTCTTCTGGAATACATCAACTGTAGTAGATTATGGCTTGCCATTTGAAGTATCTGAATAACTCGGATGATCAAGTTACATGACGCCGCATTCTGGGTCTTGGCGTGTAGGTGGCGCGGCTTTTGCAGCCCGGTCTAAGGGCAGCTGACCAAGCACCCACGTCATCCTCATCCGTCAGCGTCGCGATATTATCTCTTTGTTCATGGGATATTAAACCCCCATATTACCATTATCATAACATTCGATGTATTTGAGGTGCCGCCGTCGTGACAGCCTCCTAATCACAATGTTATCAAGACTTATTGGATACTCCCTCATCGACAATATAAAACGATTGCTGTATAGCGCATAATGTGCCGGGTCCGATCATCTTCCATGATGTGGTTGCTATATGTTATGAGGTCAACTGTACCATTCTTGGTCTCCAGTGAGATAGACGTACTGTTAAAGCGGATCTTAACTCATGCTTAGGTTTGATACACTGCCGTTCACGAGTACCGGCAAACGAAAAGTCTTGTTGTAGACTTCCTTTCGTAATATGTTGCTTCACGTTAATAAAGGATATATTGCGATAGAGACATTTGGAAGAACCATTACAATGGTTTTACATAGTCATTAATACTAATTAGCGTAAAACCTTGCATATGTATCTTTCATCGCAAAATAATGCTGAGTCTAAGTAAAGAATCCGAAATATAGAATAGGATTTCATATCATGAGCGCCCATCACAATAATAGTACGATACACCAAGAGGGCAGCAATCCTCTTTGATATTGCTTGCTAGGGCCGAGTCACTGATACTATAAACTTATTTAATATGCTGCTAATTTCATAGATTAAATGTTCCTTCATCGCACAATTTGGTGGTATAAATATTCTTAAACTGCTTTTCAATGTTTAAATTTTCCATGACACATAACTGTTTTAAGCATTTGCACGTCAAATCGTATTGGCTACTAACGCTATTCACGCGCGTCAAATGGATATTGAGCTTTGAATAGTGTCGTAACATAGATTATATCTATTTTTCCCCTTTAAAGCACTGTAACCAAAACATGTAAACAATGCTCCGGATGTCGGACGAGACTGAAACACGCATCTAATTTAAGATTGGTGCTGTAACTCTTTTCAGACTACACATGTTTTAATAAATATTTGATGCCTCTTTAAAACGTTGCATCTGACAGTGATTGAGGCTATCGGTTCAACCAATTATGTTTTGCTAGGACCAAATCTATATGCAAACTTATTCACTTTTTAAAAGATACAGATATTGAGAATATCAGAAGAAGGGTGTGACTGCAACACAGAGCTTGATGCTATATTAACAATATATATAATAATAATAATAACGCGCGGAAAATTGGTTGCGAGGTTAGTGTTAGTGTTCATTTGATATTGGCATCATCTAACGATGGTGGAAAGGCTCATCGTATAAGCCAATTAGAGCGAGCGAGCCCTCTGGATGTAGCTATACATTCGATAACTGCATTACGAAAAACAGCAATAGAAAATATTTTGTAGCTGCTCAGGAAATGCGCGGCAGATTAAACATCAAGGATGATACAACCATACATTGTTTCCCCCAAGGTCAATGAAGAAGAGTTATGACCATTCAGCACCAATTTGGATAATGGAACCGCTCTGGCATGGCATTCGGGATGTCAAGGCTACTGCAGTAAACTATGATATAAAAAAGCTGCTTTAGGGGGATAATTTTGCGTCAATAAAGGCTGTCGTTCCGAGTTCAGTTTCGGAGATATCGTAGCGTCTACCGTGTACCATATATGGGTAAAAGATCACCTCTCGAACCTTACAAGGCCCATACGCACAGCAGGGTTCATTGATTTGACTTCTGTTGTATCATCACCAAACGTAGCAAGGAATCGGTACACGATTTTATTTCGTACCAGAAAGTGGATGATTTTGGATCATGTGCCTCAAATTAACTATAACACTAAACATATAAGTTGAGATGAGAGTCTGATCATAGTTTGGCATCATCCATCAAGCATATCAACCAATTGGAACGAATACATACATGCAGTCAAATACGGAAAATCTATGCTTATTAAGCTCGTATGTAATACACCAAGATATAAATCGGTCAACACTCGCTATTTCGATAAGCGATTGTGAGGTCAAACGCATTTGACATGCTTCACTCTTTACATGCGCTTAAACTGAGACGAAAATAAGATTGTTTACTGACTCCATCACACCGTATATTGCAGAAAAGAACTCGGCATGAAGCTCAAATCATTAGCTGGGTTCGTACTTGCGAACCTTACAAAGCACTATGAATTATGTGAACGCTGACATAGACACGCCGTTCGCTTTGCCTTTTTGAAAAATGATTACGTCAATGCCGCTTTTTTGTTTCCTTCATCCATAAAAACATTGTAATTGAAGCTTTGACATACATCTGCCTGTTAAAACTTTCAAACTGAATACTCAGTCTATAGGTGGTACACATTCACAAGGTTCTTAAATCCCACCCTATGACTCTAACTATGCCACACTGAACGCAGCATTGTATCACACGCATCCGGTATTTTTAGCCAGCTCTCATTTTTTGTGTCCGAGTTCCAACGAAGGCGCTGTCGACCATTCCTAGGACAACCCCTCAGTCCGCAGTGTGAATGTCCAACAATATCAGTTAAAAAACATTTACAGAGAGCTTCATCATTAAACGGTAAATATAATTACCAATGGGATATCGACACAGCATTCATGCCAACCCAACATACATTTATACGGATGTAATGTAAATGAGAATTTATGCGTTTTCACCCACATCTTGCAGATAAAGCATCTCAATTCTGCGAAAAGTTGTGTTAAACAGTAGCAAATGCGCACACATGGTTGCTAGACCGCGGTGTTCACACGAATCCTATGCAAATTATATGTGGCTGAAAATGACATTACATGCACCTAGATGGGACATGTTTCTTTGCTTGCTCTTGATGACAAAGGCAATTTGATCACAGCAACACATAATAGTATATAATCAGTGGATAAAGAGGTAAATATTCGATAGCAACGACGAGTAAGCATTTACTGCATGACAGAGCCATATCGGATTTATCAGTAAATTGTAGATTGACCAAAATTTTTTATGATCAAAACGTTTCGACTAACTGACATTGTTCAATGAACGCAATGAATTAATTTCCTGTTCAGTTGTGCAACGCCATGTGATTTGATAATGTAATTCATAAGTCGCTGTATTAATTTATTTCGTCCCGAATTCATCTATGCCATCAAATTAATAGAACAAAGGTTGCGCGTATCACAAAATCAAGCGGTAATCTTAAGTCCACCAATCGGCTTGAAGAATTCTGCATTCTTTACAGCAACAGACGACACGGGTCGCCAATGATTGAATGCGCTAAGGTTTGGACGCTTGACCAACAAGGATGTGCTATTAAAGGCCGAATCAACAATTAAATGATGGTTATAGTGCTTTCATTCGGCTTTTCAGACCAATTTTTCAGAATGCATCGACAAAGCAACTGCTATGTAAAAGTTTAGCCGTTAGTTTCCAAGGGTAGAAGCGATAGACCGCACAATGCTCGTTACGGTTTTAGCACCATTTACTTTTTCCTGTAGTTGTCTGTATGATAAGTCACTTTTTTGGTGTGCATGATCAATCGCGGCAAATAAGAAGAGGGAATGTTTTGTCAAAGTAGTGCTGGTAGCGTCTCGATAATATTCACAGAACAGTAGTTTTCCTGTAGTATCAGATTCATACCTTGATCAAAAGGTAATAGACGATAGATTCCGCAGGAAGTCGGAAGTAACAACACTGAAGAGCTGTTGAAATCGATCAATACATACTACTATATCGGTATCGTAAGCGATGTGAGTTCATCAACAGGTAAATTAGAGCCGTGGGCAACACTATTTACAGTTTCAAGGTACCAGACATTGTTAGACCATAGTGCATGGCATGTAGACAGATTACATCACTGCTCCAGCAATGGTGGTAATGAATAGCTACGCAACCTATTGCCCACGCTTATCGCCCATGCAATCAACCACGGATCAGGCGCACACTTCAAACATACTCAATTTATCTAGTATGTCGGTATTATTACCTTTCGCAAACCCTTAACAACCCTAATAAAAACATTGCAATGATATTGTGGAAGAGATCGATGCAAGTTATGGAGAAATGTTGTTATTGGGATCTTAAAGCATGAGAGAACCATATAGAGTTGTGCAATAGCTAAGGAAAACCACTAAGGCTACATTCACTGGATTCCGTCGCTGTGTAGTAACCAACAAGCAAAACAGAAGTTTGTCGCGCTTAGAGCGACCTTCTGAAAGCAAGAGCTTGTACTTAAATTGAGCATATTATCATGCATTGCAATAACGAATTCTCGCCAAGCAGATACCAAGTCCAAGTCGTGGATATGTATTAAAGTTGGGATTTGGCAAATAGAATAGACGGCATGTTGGTTTTAGAGAATGATTACGAAAGTGTTCGGCTCGCAGACGAAAATCGTTTCCACTAGATAGCGTCGGTAGTCAGGTTTCTGAAATAGCCTTATCACTGGAAGCACACAAAGTTCTTTGGATACTCTGCAAGTAGGTCCGCATTTATTATGTTACCATTATCTGAAGATATTTATAAGCCCAAAATTTTATTTACCCTATCATAACCTATCCTGTTGTTATTTGGGACGGGTATCATTTTACCCATATAAATAATTACTTGAATGTTGAATATTTCAAAACGCCAAGGTCAGTCAATAAGGTTCGAGAGTTTCCAGCTGTATCTTTCTTTTACTGCCGTGTGGCTGTATTTCTGCTGGAAGCCTATATTCGTCATTATGAAAGCGGTTATCGGCCAATGCAACAGTTTACCAGACTTTTCACGTGGTGTTCTCAAGAAGAAACCTCATTCATTGTCTTCAAACTTCATCTACGGCTAACTCCCTAGTCCAGACAGATTGCAAAAGGTGGTGTGATGCAACTTTGCACCGTAATAATTTCGCTTATCTCTTTAACTCGATTACGTGCCATACAATAATTATAACACTGATAATGGAAAGTGAGTTGACAAGCTGATCGTATTTTGGCCTCATTCTTCAAGCATATCAATCAAATGGACCGAATGCATGCAACCAAGCAATACTGAAAATCCCAGATAGGTTATCGACCCAAAATCCTGAAATCGATTGACAAATATTTTGGTAAAATGCAAATAATATGCTTCATTCTTTACATGCGCGCAATCGCCACCCGTTATCAAACCGAAAACGCTGCATGAACACCGGCATAAAGGGTCATTTTTTACTGCATCCTCGTCACAGAGTATTGAAGAGGTTAACTCGGCATGAGTTCAGGCTCACATTTGTATGCGTTTGTATTTTGATGCACAACCTTAAGAACCTTACGAAATGAGCCTAACATGCGCATAAATCAGCTGCACGCGCTCGCATGTGATCGGAGCCAGACGGATGTGGATACCGTGGCGATAAGGATAATAGCTTGATTAACGTTGACAGTTTGGCTAACATGTAAATATAGAGTCGTGAATATAAAGTTAGACTGCTTATCATGGACGCTCTTCACAATTATTACACGGCTGAACCACGACGGTAGCTAGCTTTTTGAACATTGCTTGCCAAGGACAAGCCTTAATGAGCGCAAAATATTGCTGATTTGCTGCGAATAAATATTCCTTCCGCGTACAATTGGATGATATTTATGATCATTAACTTCGTCATAAGTGTTATAAATATTCGTCAACTGCGTTTCAATGTCTATATATATTGCTTCAAGCCACATCGCTGTTTCAAGATGTTGCAATTTTCCCAGCAGAAAGTATTAATTCCTGACGCTATCTATGCGCGTCGTTGGATATTAAGCTTCGACCTTTATTTTGTAGTGCATCTATACTCTATTTGACTGCGTCTCGAATAGCATCAATGGGTACCTAGTTTGAAGACTCCCAGGTGGTAACGAGATGTACGGCGGTACAGTAACTATGCTAAGGTAGCATATCATAAAAGCAGGTTAGCATCCAGGATAATACAGCCAGAATATGTTTCGACCGAGGGCAACCGAGCGGAGTTATGACTATCCAGCACCACCTTGAATAATAAAACCGCTATGGCACTGCATTTGGGCTGTCCAGACGACTGCAGTAGGTTAAGATAAAATTTATTTGACTGTATTACGACAGGCAGCAATGGATATTTTGTTTGCAGCCTATCTGGAGACAATTTCCTCGACTAGTCAGTGAATAAGAGAACACTAATATTTACTTTTCAAAATGCATCAACTTCCTGTGTTTCTCTACATTGGAATTTCTAAAATGCCAGGTCAAAGCAAATGCTTAGCTTGATTTGAGGAACGACGGCGACTGGTTAGATGTGTTGAGATTATAATCAACGCCTCATAATTCCGATCCAATTGTTTGACGCACATTTTACCAATATACCTGGTGGGGTGTAGATGGTCAGAACGGGCCGGATATTAGCTGTGAAATGTAGTGAAATATTGCGTGGCAAGAGGTTGCAAACGCAATTTTTGCTTGAATAACACAGAGGCCTTGACAAATATGTTTAAGACCATTTGCTGTTGTAAACGGATGTGTAAGACACGTCTTTCACAACGACAGCATTGTAGCATGGTCTGTCGTTGTAAGTGCTGATTGTAAATAATCCGTTCCAAATACTGCACTCGGATGTTCCACATCACTATTGCATTAAGGTGGAATGTGTGCAGGCAATGTACTGCGGACGGGATGGGGGGGGGTGGGGGGGGGGGGGCATGGCCTCGAACGAGTCTGCAGCTTCTGCCAGGTCCTTTCGGTAATATTTTGAATAAAATCCTCTCCTTTCCAATCCTTTGATGACTTAACCTATTGCTGCGATGATGTCGTTTGGATATTCATGTTATTCATGAGATCCTTCATAATCCCCAGCCTAGACTAACCCGTGTCCAATACTCATGGTGCAGGCTCTTACCTGGGGCTTAACCAAGCTTGCAATGAGTAGCGTGTGCTAGGTAACAGCCCGCCCAATACTGGTTTCAGCCTACAACGATATGATAGGGAGTCTACCGCGCATAGTGTGACTGAGAATAAGCCGAGGTAAGAAGTTAGAGATAGTTAAGGTAAACAAATATTATTTATTTTGCCGGTCCAAACGATGGCTATTTATCATCGTGGCAATCAAACTGGACGTTGTTGTTTTGGAAAGCATATCATTGATGTGGATGTTTGTCGCCAAGAACGTACCCAATGATGGTAAATAAAGAAAATGTTCATGTGGCAACAGTTAGGGTCACGTTAGACTATTGTTAACATGTCAAATAATCGTCTCCTTAAAACACCGGATTCAATATTGCCTTATCGTAACGCACCATTCTGCTGACGACGTTAGTGAAAAAGATTGCAGCCGTTATCTGACACTAAAGAAGCCCATTACTTTAAATTAATTGAACGTTTTCTATTTCACTCAACGCGGTACATTGCTGCATAAGTGGTCGTCTATACAATATTTGATACTACTTGACAGTCTTATCATGCAAACATTTGACCCTCGCTGGCACCGACGCCTATATACAATCATAATACGTGCGACCCTGTTTCAAAGGTGATGATGGAAAATTAATCCTCAATAAAGCATTCTGATGTATAATGATTGTATGAATGTCGGAGCAGGATTCGGGTGTCATAAACAGGTGAAGGGTTACTTTTTTATTTTAATATCAATGCATATCTAGGGATACACATTGAGCTTAACTTGGTTGAATCACTTTCATCCGCCAACCGTCCCGATCATAAAGTCGCTGCTTATTTGAAGAAAACAAAACACGTGAGGATTATTTACCGATGGTCAATGTTAGATTCATTGCCTGCAAACAAAAGATGAAATGTTAACGCGTAATATGAAATCGGAATATAACATTCCACGCGCTTTACTGGAACCTTATCCACGAATGCAATCAGGATTGATAGACATTTGCATACGATAAACACTTGACAATAACACGCTACTATGAGTGTAGTGAGGCAGAAAATAGGATCCGAGCTGTATTTTTGTCATTCTCATGTTTACCAAGTATCAATCTTCTCGCAGTTGTTGCCGATAACAAGGTCACCCGGCCTGATGACAGGCACTTTAAACCACACCTCACATGCTGCCTGATCCACATCATTTTTAAACGCTCAATATGGACATAATCGAGAGTTTTCGGTGCTTAACAAACAACAGGACAAACAGGGTGCACAACTACCCCACTTTGTCGTTAGTTTACCCATGTAGGCCAGTAGACAATACACCACCCTTAGGCTAGTCATCCATTTAGGAGCAATTAGTGTCCATGTCCTTGAACCTGTTCGCGTCTCAGCATGTGTAAAATGATAATATATAAACACATTTTTTTCCTCCTTCAGTAACACAATTACTCGGGGCTATGTAGAATATAAGAAGAGCTATACCAATGACACCCACCAACGGACCATCCAAACTGCCCAATTTGCAATCTTTCATATTTGATCGTAGTGCACACGGTTAAACGAGAACACATTCGTACCAGACTAAAAACAACTAACAGCCACACCATCAATCATTTGCAAGTCAGCGATAATCTCCAAAGCCTTGTGAACGTATTCATTAATTGACACTGAGGTCAATATTAAATACTAGTTTCGGTACTGACTCCTAGACATCTGACTTTAAATATGATAAATTAAGTTGCATATATTATCGGTTGTATATATATACTGTGGCTGCGACACGGCTTGTGAATCCCAAATCTTCACTTTATAACTCTCAAAATGCTATAATGAACGTGACAGTGCACCATACCTTAAATTCTTTTAATACATTGTTAACCAGCATGAGTGTACAAATGTAATATGATGCTTCCGGGCGTTATCGTCGGAACTGTCTTTCCTTCCTAGTATTTTGCCGTTTTTGTTGTATCTGCCATAGTATTTGATAACCGTGTTTTTCTATATACGGCATGTTTCCTTGCTTGAACAAAATGTCAAACGTTAATTGGATGTAGATAATCTGTGGACGAAGTGATAAATATTTAGAAAGCAATGGTCAGTAAACGTTTTCTGTATGAAAGGACTATCTTTGGTCTATCAATACATTTCGGATTGACCAAACGATTTTGATAATCAAAATGATTTTAATGAACTCCCGAACTTGTTCATGAATATGCAGACCACAATGTTATAATAAGACATCCCTGGTTCGATTTCTCTGTGCGACGCTGTGTGATGGCTGGCTAGACCGAACAAAGGAGCTGTATATAACTGATATGCAACGTGTAGCTTATTTACGGATTCTCGAATAAAATATTGGTTTCCATCGTGTATTTGGGTTCGATAACAAGTTGTAAAAAACCGTACTTGTTCCCCGTGACTTGGATTGTCACGTTAAATGGCGGTCAACTCTCTGAAAGGGGATGCACCCGATCTGGTAGCTCAAAAGTGCCAGACCTTCGTTCCAGCGGCGTGAATTTTGCAGCTCGGTATGGGCAGCGAGTCTGCGCCAAGTGGGCGCCGGCACTTCAGGGGAGCTGTCCGAACATCTTATTATCATCATCATTTAACACCGGCGGGCTATCACATCATTGTTGAAAATGACGTTAAACACGAATATTACCATTGTTTTCCATCGTGTATTACTGCAGAATATATAGCATAGCACTCACTTTTGTGTATTGTCTCCATGATTGAAACTAAGTATAACCTAAACACATGCAGGCATTCGGATGCCAATGTCATCCATTCATTGCTGCAATAAATGTTGAAATTGCTCAACCGTTTTCGGATATCAAAAACGAAGCTGGGACCTGGTACATCTATAAAGCGAGTCATATTATTAGGATAAAGTGGCTGGTTAACTGCGTGACTAAATACTCCATAGCATATTTTTATACACTTTCAAACTTATTGTTAATTGTATGTAATTGAAACAGGTGATTTAACATTCTATCAAAGATTCGGGAGACAGCCAATTAAATTTAGCTTGTTTAACACTTACAACGTCAAGGTCATCGGTTAATAGAAGCACGCGAACTACAAGTAATCGATAGTACATCTGTCACTGCAAGTTTAATATATCAAACAGTGACTTCAAAATCCAGATAATTGGGATGGGTTGGGTTGCTTTTGTGCGGAATAAATGTAGAACTTTCAATCATGCAGACAAGAGACAATTGACAGTTTGATATTACGAATTCATTAACTATATCAAAGGGATTGATCACACACATCAGCTGTGGTCGAATGCACACAATTAATATTACCTCGAGTATATTTATAAATGGGACGAATATATAAAGCCGCAATCAATCTAAGTAGTGTTGGTAACTACGCTGGTCAAGTGCAACAATGTGGACAATTCAATGCTTATCAGTATAACTTGGCCAATGGATTACGTTCACTTATGTAGTTGAATTACTTTCGGGAGCAATTTGCATCAAAGAAGACATAAGGCCAAAAATCAGCAAGGGTTTTTGCATTGTAAATTGTGGTCAGAAATCCATTGTTACAATCTCGTGTTAAGAATGAGTAAAATGTAGCACAGGGACCATTGATGCAGAATGAAATTGCATTACGTAAATGTTCTCTGATCAATAGGTGTAAAGTGGCATATGGCGGTAGCAGTTTATAATATGGTATTACTGTAACATTATTTGGCAATTTTTTGGATCTGAGGTTATTGGTATACACAACATGAGCATATTTCATAAGCCCTCGAGCACTTTAAGGTGCGTATGTAATCGAAACGGAGATATACTGATTGAGCCCTTAATTACAAGCGTTAGTACGTTTAAGGTGGCAAAGACTGAAACATTATTTTGGCTTGAAATAAATAAGCAAAATTGTGAATGAGGAATATCCTGGTATAGAGTCGAGCGTGAGAGTAGTAGGTACAACAAAACTTGATTGGACCCCGGTGGCTGCATGGAGCAAGGCGCAAATATATTTACCAGAGCTGACCTTCGAAAATCATTTTGTGTATTTTGAATTACTTATTTGAACACGGCAACTAAGCATTTAAAGAGCTCGAGTGCTGTACAAACCAAGTTTATGCTTTTGTCACCAAGCCTCTTTTGGCTGGCCTCAGAATATATCGACCCAGGCGACAGTCTGTATGGTACATTATAATCATGGGAATTGAACAAAAAGCGAACAATGCGTCATGGGTATTTTATTATGGTAAGCATTATAGTAATTCACATTCAGAGCATATGCTCCGGTTTAGTTTGGAACAGTCAGAGGTTCAGTATAGGGAATTGTTGCTGTATGTCATTTGCGACTAATATCAACATCATATTCCGATTTGGAAGACCTATAATGAAAATTAAGAGTGATGCAATTGCTTGTCACAAGGTTAACAAAACGATAGGTTTCATTCGCCTGCTTCAGTCGATTGAATATTGGCAACAATACATAAGCGAAACAGTTATCTCTCTCACAACTACAACCATATCACAATGAAATAAAATCTAATTATCGAAATCATGCAATATGTCTCTTCTTGGCTAAAACGGAATAAACGGAATTTTACACAAGCGACTCCAGGTCGATATTTTAGAGGCTTAAGCAATAAACAAACTTTCAACGGTACCAAAGACGTAACTGACATTTATTGCTCTGAGGTCTATGTTTTCTGGTGAGTGAGTTGCGCCTTCAATATTCTAGTACCGTACACGGAAGATAGCACTTCAGTTGAAGAAAGTTGCTATATTTGATGAACCTGAAGTATTGTAAAGCGTGACAGCCAGGGGAAGATCATGGATAGATGTATTTGGCTAATTACAAAGTTTTTCAGTTGTCATCATCATCATCATCATCATCATCTCATCATCATCTTCATCATCATCTTCATCATCATCATCGACAATCTTCATCATTATCATGAATGGTTGTTAAACAAGATGATGACGACGATAATTTGGATGATCACGATTTGGAAGTTTGACTTGTTCTGGTGATGAAGATTATGATGATGATGTTTACGGTGACTGTAATGATGACGGTTGCAGTAATGATAAGGGTGGGATTGGACACGATGAACATGACATTACGCTAGCAATTCACACAATCCAATTTGATCAATGATGGCGATATTGATATGCTAATAGTAATGGTGTTGTTCTATTGGATAAAGTAGATTTAAAACAACAAATTTAGTTACATTTATATGGCGATGCATTTTGGACCAAGTCCAGGAACATCATGGTGTTCGAAAAGATTTGTATGATTCGTAGCTTAATAAACTACCACTGACGATATATAGGAAATGTGAAAGTGAACAATGTCACTACAACCGTAACAGAGAACATTCAATGCAATGGAATACAGTGCAATTCCAAATGGGCATAACAGTAAGCGAAGGTAACTGCTTGATGATTAAGTTTGTTGCTCTTAAATGTAGACGGATCAAGTTAACCAGGACTACTGGCTGCAATCCACGACAGGTTCATTGGGTAGCTTAAGAGTCCTCGTGTCGAAAAAGAATACTGGTATATCAGCGAACATTTATAGAAGGCAGTATAGATTCCATATTTGATTCAGTGTTCAGTACTTTCCACGCCTCACGGAACAAATGGCGGATTGTCGAGCATTTGGGAAAGTATGTGACACCATGTACACAGAGATGTGCATGTTATTGACTTGCTGATGACATGGTGTTACAAACACTTATTTGGCCAAAACGGTTGCAAATAAATCGACGTAGCGTGCAGAGCAGTAGTAAGATGAGAACCTCAAAGCGCAATCAGAATACAATTTCTCATATCCGGGGTCACGGACAAACAAACTGAGTACTATAAATAAGCTAATACTTCATATAAGCCCACTAAGACACACTATGAAAATCCGCATTGAGGCACAGGCAACAAAGTGTCATTTATGATCCGAACGAAACGACCCAACTTTCTAAAAATCAATTATCACAGTAGCTATATGCCTATGTTATCCATCGGTTATTGAGTGTTCTGCAACAGCCTGTTGAACCCTATATGAGTGGCGCCTTTGAACTTCACCTTAACTAAGCATAATTAAATTAAATTGGTTGTAGCTATGCTGATAGGCTATCAACTACAGAGCAAGAAGATTTATGAGATGTTTTTAAAACTGGAATGTTTATCGAGTTGCAATGTATGAATTAGATCCACGATGATATGCGGGACACAGTGACAGTGCTTAAAGAAATAAATACGCTTGTAAAATGCAATTTCAAACGTTTTGCATTTTGGAATTAATTGTAAACAGGCAATGCTGCATTTAATCAAAAGATAAGGATACTGCTCTTATAATTTGCAAGGTGACGGATACTATGTAAAGGATATTTGGCGATAGAAGCATGCGATAATATATAGATTTGCCAGTTTTGTACATCTGGTATCACGCTAAGGGAAAAAGATTTGGTTGAAATTGGAAATTATAAATATATTGAAGAATGTATCGTTTTTGTAATTCAGCATTTGTTTTGGCTGATTTAGTGCGACACAACACATGGTAAAAGCCGTTCATTTTTTTTTGCTTCGAGACACGTATTACTTTGATAGGTCATGTGGTCTGTAGCAATTCACTTCGTGTAATGGTAAACCAACTAAACTTGTCGTTTGTTGCTTAAAGTGTCATTCTCACTCAACCAATACTGTGGCCTTATTATTTACTACGTTCGTGGTTATTGGCTGCTAGGTCTTGATGACATCACAGTCAAAAATGAGGCTCGCTATCTTTTATCCGTTTGTTTGCCTCAGTTTTTATTCACTATGAAATGTTTAATGATTGCCAAAACGTATTACCTGTAATTTTCGAAATGCTAACAACGAAGGTAAATCAGCGAGCACATCTCTTAACAGCGGTATCACCCACTAAGATCCATAAGAATTATCGTAAGTACTTTTCACATTTTGTTATGGCAATATTGGCAGATACATTGGCAGTTGCAAGCATTCAACTCTATTGATCGCGACTGTTTGTTAACGGAACTTTCTTTTCTCAAGTGCGTTATATGCCTTACGTGGCGTAAATAAATATAGAAAGGCATTGCATTACCGTAAAGACCAGCATTTAGCTGCTCCTGACAGACGACGTATTGTACAAAGTACACCTCGACGCACTGATATTAAAATATGCCCACGTCTAAAGGACTTTATCATGCCTGAATTACGGTCAATCGAATTTCGGTTTTTTTATACGCATGGGCGCCTAAGTGGGTCAAATATTAGCATTTTTTTACTATCGGGTAGCATCAAATATTCAATAATGCTAGGAACAATGTAGTGTCTTCTGAACGTTTGTGAACGTTCTGTGGATCCATATTAGGGGCTTCTGTTGTGTCAGAGAATAGTCGCAGTTTTACTCATCCTGGTAGTTGTTGTGGAAATGTTTATTGGACGTTTATCCTACAATTATTAATAACATGTGGCCCTCACAGGTACTTAAGTGGCATTTTGTTCTTGCGATATTAATGGTTGTCAAATCCTTTTTGGTTTACCGGCAGCCCTTATTTTCTAGTATACGAAAGCCAAGGCAACCCTATATCATTAAGGCTTCCAAATTATAGCCTTGGTTCATTTAAGACTATGGTAATATACTTAAAGTCAGTGTAGTACATGCTATCTAGCAAAGGCAGGTTTTGCTAACCTCGAGTTAATGACTGCACTATGAGTCTCTATTTAATGCCAGACTAACAGAAGCCTTTAATTATCAGTATGACCTCGTCTTGGTAAAAAGTTTAGCCATCATATGTGAAAACCAATACAATGGAAATTAACGGACGAAAGGTAAATTAATAATATCATTACTTTTAATCTGCTTACCCAGTCTCATTTACTAGCTTGGTATAGGTTATGTATATGTAACGGGAAATATATGCAGTCTCCATATGCTAGCTCGCGCTGGCTGCTGAATGGTGTATTGTGCACGAGGCTGAGGCGGATCTTGGTTATCTACATATGTCGTTTATTTTTTAGAAGTTTATATTTTGTGCTGGATATTGCAAATGTGAAGTGAGATATTTCTTATGCTAGAGTGCCTTTGTAGAAAGCAATATAGGTATTGGCACTTTGTTTGATTAGAAAAATTAGAAAAATAAAGATAATATCATTTTTTGAGGCGATAAGCTGTATCCAAATAATTATATAGAATTAATGAGCAGACCTCTGCTGTGCATCAAGCAGTTCAGCGAGTCAAGCGCTTTTCCGGTAAGGTTATTTTCAACCTTGCTGCCGCATTCAAACATTAACGTCTGTGTTGGGTATTTGCTCCTTGAGCGGTTAACAGTGATGATGCTTTTGGCAAGTCTATTAGGTTAAGGCAACTGGTCGTTTATTTTACCCATGCCATAATACCTTGATGCAGATCGATCTGCAGATGATGCTCACACACATGTTGCCTAAATAATTTACACAAGTTATACTGTGGCGCGGGGAAAACTTGAAAACTAATATTGTCATTTAGAGCATAGCCACGATGATTATAGCAACCTACTAGAATCATTCGTGAAATAGATTGGGAAAATCCTTTGAGCATTCTATAAAATTACAATAACATAACATAATGTTGTAAAGATAACTAGAGGACTTTGAATTGGGAAAATATTTCCACGTGCGACCACTTAACACACTGGCCAAAGTATCATCGCAGTAAACCTCAGATGGGGCATAACAAATTTCAGTAAGATTAATTAAATTATTGCCTGACCATTGTCAAAAGCTTGCACTGTGTCTTGGAACAGGGAATGGTATTTATTTATGTCAATGGTGAAAGGAACGATATTAGCAACAAACAACTATGTGTGTATTGTATGTAACCAGAAAATGATGAGGCTGGTGTGGTGTGCATGATTTGATTTAGCCTTCGTCATCCGCTGAACAGTCATTAGTCGGTTCTGTAGCATCACCTGCAGTAAATATTCAAGCAACCTTAATGCCATGTGCAGGCCGTTTTTAACTTGGCAATTATTGCAATTACTGAGTACTAAACATATTACTACCTGCAAGAACATAATAAACAGACAAAAATATCATCACTATACACCATCTAGATAATGTGACCGCTACAAAAGACATGCCAATACTCCATTATGTGATAGAGCAATTATTGTAATGGACAAATCTGATTTGCATTGCAATATATAACAATAATTCTGGCCTTGTGGGCTTATCTCAATCTAACATAATGCTGATCAGCAAAATAAAATTCTCAACGGACTTTTGAACAATCCAAGTGCGGATCGAAGTAAATTACAATTAGAGCAACAAGCAGAGTACATGGCGATAGATAGTTCCCTCTAGTAATATCACACCTATTCCGACGCACAATGCCTGGACTAAAAAGGCGGTTCGTCCGTTAAGGTAGCATTATACATCACATTTGGTCGGTCAGTATCCATTTCCTTATGTTTTCCAGTCCCATATAATGGCTAACCTTTTCAGGGAATAATGTCATCTATATAATCATGTTAACAATTATTGACTTACCTAGAGGACTCATTTTAAACAAATTATATTACCGAACGGGCTTTAAGATTGAGCTAAAACTATGCAAGCTCGGACAAATTAAGAAAATTAAATTATGTACATTAAAACGACAGAGCCAAAATTAATTGGATACAACAACATGGAAGTAGTTTTAGTAAAAACAGGTATATTTTCTCCGTTAATTGTAAAAGCAGTCAAACTTAATAGGTTAGTCGAACAGTTGCACCGGATTCATAGTGATAGTACTGCTGTTTGACCACCACAACATATTTATTACAAATAATATTCTATGTATACAATACTCTAAAGTAACAACGATTGTCGTGTGTAGTAACTAATTGCATGTTTTGCATCACAGCAATGGGTTATTGACATTACTAAAGCAACAACACCGTTTATTTTTCCCCAAGGAGCGAAGGAATTGGCTGATCATACCACAAATTTAAACTGCCCTGCTAAAGCTTAATCATCGTGCAATAAAGCGTTGCACAAGCGTCACACAAATACTTGTCAATCGCTAAGATGATTTTCAGATGATAGTTACTCTTAGTCTTGTTCACAAAAAGTATGGGGTTCCATAGTTATATCTATATGCACTTTGAGCGTGTTGAATATATGGTATGTATGACGAGATGGGGGAAGTGGCAGGTGACCCGTAGGTCACTCGTGGATCTGCGAAGCTGGGGCTAATAATATCAGCTGTAGGGGGTTTCTCAATCAACTGATGACTGAGAGGGTACGTTATGATGATGGGTAGGCCGGTTGTCAATTTGGCACTCAACAGTATTTGCTATGATCAGGGGTCGGCAAACATTTACGTATAAATGACATCGAAATAATGACTCATTCGTTCCGTTATCTTATAATCTCTGACAGCGTGTTTGAGAAAACGTCTCTGCTTAAACGTCTCTGCTAAGCCACACATGCGTGGTTACGTAGGAGTGAACTGCGTTACGATCATATACAAGAGCGGGCTGACTTCGATCAAAAAGATTGTCAAACTTGACCAACGTCACTAGATACATATTGATTATTTTTATATCATTCACACTATCACTAGCGTGATCACCTTAATCTCTTGTAACTGCATGTTACTGCAGCATGTCTACGATACATATGAGAATAAAATAATAAAATATTTCTGGCGACTTATTAGCATAAAATAGCATTGATATATTTAGCTGTTTTACCGTCTACAGCTCTGCGTAACAAGCAATATCGAAAGAGCAAACCTTGCTTTGGTGAATCACAATACTGTCAACAGGTCCTATGCCGTCTAGGGAATCACCTCAGCTTCATACTTGAAAATGCTGGCACAGTCTTGAAATATCTTGACTTTGTATTATGGGTCGTGATTCGATGTATTTGAGGTGCCACTGTCTTGACAGCATCTTGATCAGTACATCATCAATTTTCACGGAAACTCCTTCATCGACCGTAAATAACGAGTGGTGGAGACTACTGTATAGCGCGTAATGTGCCCGGCCAGACAAGGTTTCGTGGTGTGGTTGCTATATGCTTTCAGGGCAGCTGTGGCCTCCTGTGATACTGAAGCGCGGATGAGAAAGATATCAGTCACTGTGTATGGGATGACACGCTGTGGTTTGCGCCACTGCTACTTGTGTGTACTTATCTTTGCAAGAGGTCACAACACCTCTGTAGAAATCGACAAGTATTCTTGCCGACTTTTGTTCGTAATATGTCGCTTCACGTTGATAAAACACATATTGCATAAGCTAGCACCCTGAATGACCCAGAGCTGATCCGTATGCATATTACGGCGACGTCTGTGACAAGTTAATTTCCTGATACGTGCAGTCAGACGCCCCTCTCTGATATAGAAGTAGCCTCGCAAACTATACTAGCATACCATGAGCTGCCTCGTGCTCAACTAGCTGTGTGATTATTTTGCATAATCTTCGAGAAGGTGCATAACTTCACGGGTTACCATGCTGAGTGTTGCTGCACGTTTAATACGAATCAACGGTTGCTTGCAAAGCACTGATTCTCAGTAGTAGATCGAAATACTGGTAGTCGAATAAACAATCACTGATTTATTGTATTTGCTTTGCCTAGGCTTCACTTTTTTTCTCACAATACGTCATCGGGATGAGCCATCACATAGTAATTACATATTCACCGGCTGTCTAATAGGCTTAATTCTCCATAAGTACCCTACATGGCTGGATAATGCAAATCTAGTGATATAGCTGCCTCTCCTATCCCACATAAAGTAAACAAAAATTCTGTGCCGCCATTGCGTTTATTATTTTGCGCAAAACAACATTCCTATTAGCACTGCCATATTTTTGCACTGACGCAACTTAACTACGTACATAACGCGATCCTGATATGACGTTGTGGTATCTAATGTTGACCTTTATTTCCATAAACTAGGCATTTGCTGATTATCAAGCAGCGTCTGGTAACCTTATTGTTTGACCTGTCTAGTATCCAGGAAAGTTTATGGTGCTGTAAAGCATGCACCCTGTCTTCTGTGGTGACTAGGAATCACACATAATCCTGCGAGGCATTTATATAAACAGGTGCTAAGTGAGGTTATGTTTGGTATGTATTGCTACGAACTACTCTCTTTAACGCATGTGCGGGGTATACAACAATATGGAGGTGCACGTTAAAATGTTAATGCAGATTATAAATATACGTTTTGTTCGGTTGTCATCACAGCAGAGTGGAACGAACTATCTATTTCACTATATAAAAACATACATATTTAGCATCCAATCGTCAATAAATATATTAAAGGGTACTGGTGTGTGTGAGTGCGTAGCATGATATATCTCAACGATCGCTAAACGCAATGGAAACTGTACGATGAGACGCATAACGTACGACCCGGTATTATATTATTAGCGACCAAAGGTGGCTTCATAATTGGATTGGTAGTATCAATGCCTGTTGCGAGAATCGGGGGCTGCAGGTCGCAGATTCGAAAAACTACCCTATACGAAATGATCAGTTATCGGGTATTATGTTTCAAATGCTAGTAGGTTCGTAAAATCTAATTAATGGTATATTAGTGAGTTGTGTCTAAGGTTCGGTCGACACAAGCCTAATATTGCAGTGATAAAATTTGGTTGTTTTATTGTCTAAAGATCTACGTAACAAACAATGTTGAAATAGAGTACCATGTTATAGATCATCACAATGACGTCAACATGTCTCACGACGTCCAGCGATTCTCATCAGTTTAATCTGGAAAATGCAGGCACAGTTATGAAATACATTGACTTAATATCATTGGTCGACATTCGAGGTGGCAACACCGTGACAGCTTCCTGATTTGAATATCATTAAGTCCTTTTAGGCCGCTCCTTTATCGTAAATAATAGCGAGTAGTGGACACTGTATAGCGCGTAATGTGCCGGGTCATACCAATTTTCATGGTGTGGTTGCTATACTTTATCAACTGTCTCTTTCGTGGTCTCCTGTTCAGAAGTTTTTTATTCAATGCCTCTGATGTGCAATTCTTGCATTGGTTTGCAACACTGCAGCTCGGGTGTACACAATTCTCTCGCAAATAGTTCACAGCACAGCTCGGGGAAGAACAAGTCTTCTTGACGACTTCGTTCCGTAATATGTTGCCTCACGTTAATAAAACATATATTACTACAGCTCTCACCTATCCTATCCCAGAGCTGCTCCATATGCGTTTCACAGCAACATCTGTAACTTGATAGTTTCTGTGACGGTCCTGCCACCATTTATCATAGCAATGGTCTAGCAAGCTTTACTTTAGCTAGAATATATTGGGCTGCCTTTTGAGTATTTATTATTGTAACTTTGAGAATGTGCATAACTTCAAAGCTGAATATTGTTGCACTTTTAAAAACAATAAACGGCTGCTTGCAACGCACTGATTTAAGATAATTTCTCGATTTATTGATAGTCGAATATACATTAACCGATATATTGTAGTTGCATTACTTAGGACCCTTACTCCCTCACAATACGACAAGTCATCATGCTGTAATTAAATTATCGTTGGCAATTTAATAAGCTTAGTACCCTGTATATGTATCATAATCCTATTTGAGCACAACCTAACGCTAGTGGAAATGCTCGCAACATAAGCCAATTAGAAGGAGCGAGCCCTCTTTGTGTAGTTGCACACTCTGTTACCGCATTACGACCAGCAGTAATGGGTATCTTGTTTGTGGTGTCCCAGGTAGTCATTATCATTAAAGTAGGTTAGCATCAAGGACAATACAGCCAGAATATGCTTCAACCCAGGTCAATCAAGCAGAGCTTTGACTATACGGCACCAATTTGATTACTGGAACCGCTATGGGATGTCATGGCTACTGCAATAAAATATGATATAAACCATCTGCTAAAGAGGTGTAATTTGCTTGAATAATCGCTGTCTTTTTTGGCTTTGTGTTACAGAAGGAATGTAATTAGTACTATTTACTGCGGTCTCACCTTTGCAAATATGACTCAATATTTCACGCCGTATGGAAGAAGCAAGAGGTGCCATCATGGCATGCTGCAGTGATTAGTTGATTGAAATGAATCGTGCTATATTACCAGTGAATACTCAAGATGGTTGCTGTTCTTACAAACTAGCATATCATTGAACTAACATTGAAAAGAACTCTCAAGAAATGTCGTGTTTTACATTTCAAACAAACGATATTAAAAAATGTAACAATAAATAGCATCTATCCTCCAGAGTCTCAAATGTTGGCATAACAACAATTCGTTGAAGTAGAGGTGCAACACTGTTATTCGTACAAATATGCAAGCCTTGCTTCAACAATTTATTGTAACTACCATTCATGTAGGGCACTGCTTATTGTTTTTACTCGTACACATATCGTACGGTTCATCTAAGACATCATGCGTCACACATTTAATAACACATCATTTAAAACGCTGCAAAACAAACCGTTACGTTTTGAATATAATCGGCATACCATAATGTATCGTAAAAACATGGCAAACTTGCTAATCCCATTCCCCTCTGTGACGATAAGTTCTCGTTCGTCTTAACCTGATAATAGAGCAGGTAATGCATCAATATAGGGTGACAATGTGTGAAAGTGCGCACTTCCCAACAACATTCGATACCCCACACACCCTGACACGCGAACGTATACATATCATGTTCTTCATTGCTGCTAGATTAGGAAGTTTCAATAGATGGTTTGTTAATATAATAACAAGGAAGTCGTCTTTACATTTTCTGATATGCCCCAATTTTGGCATACAACACAGCAACACTTGATCGCTAGTGAATTCCAAGCATTTAAAGGAGGGATGCGATTTAATGTTAGCTTGTAATATCCAACCACAACGATCGCTTATAATACTCGGAGACTGTAATTCATTGCTGAGATACAATGCTATGAAACCAAGGAACATCTACCCATCAAGTGTGTTGCTGGAGACCAATTGACCAGCGAAGCAAAGTTGCTTTGCAGCATAAATGAACGAATTGTTTGTAATTTTTGTTTAACCAGCCAGGCGTGAGGTGTCTCTCAAAACGAACAAGTTGGGCGAAGCAAATGAGTAAGACTCTTCGTATTGAAGTCAGGTGTCCTTCACATTGCGTAGATTCAGCAACTGGCAACGATATGGATCTGACACTAGCAATGATATCCGAGAGCTGCAATTTTGATCCTATTACCCGTGTCATGATGACTATAGCTCTTTAACATGTAATGGCGTTAAAACACCAAAACATTTTCCTACCTTACTACGTTATTAGACCAACCTTGCTTCATGAAATAAAAAAGTCTTTCTCCTGCTTCACATCTTTTATCGTGTGCTGCATTGTCGATTTCGCAGCTAACGTGTAAATCATGCCTATGCATTTAACCCTTGGCAGATATTGGGCGCTATTTTGTGTTGACATCGTTGCACATTTCCATGCTCTGCTACTAAACGCAACCATTTAAAGCCGAACTGATATCTATGTCCAAGCAAATCATTTGCATTGATAGCGCACCAGAGTAAAACAACGCTGCTGGATCTGTTCCGCGAAAAACATTATTACCATGTAGGAGACCATTTTTTAAGGGAGTGGCTGTAAAGCGGCCGTCATAAACTCGGAGCTGCCGATGAAAGCGTCATATGTTTTAGGCTAGTCTTCACTTTGACACATCCCATCATATTTTCGTCAGTTTTCACATGCAATAAGGGGGTAGGGGCGATTGCATCACATCATTTCTCGCTTCAACCGTGCTAGAGGGATACTTCTGTCATACTTGATTTAAGTGCACGCAATTATACGAGAATTAATACGTACTTGACAAGAAACAACTAACAGCCACACGATCAATCATTTGCGAGTCGGCAATACTCTCCAAAGCCATGTGAATGATGGCAATGCATTATATTCATTAATTGGCACTGAGCTAATTTTCAAATGCTATAGTTTTGAGCATGAACAATAGGTTGCTGTAATTAAGATGCATTTATTTTCGGTTGTACAAATTTACTTTGTCTGCAATTTGCGATTTTGTAATCCTTACCCTTTAACACTGAAAGTGCTAGGTTGCAAAGATTGTTTTAATACATTTTTACCAGCTTGGATTTTTAAAAGTTATATGATGCTTCCTTCCGTTATCGTCAATACTGTCCAACCTTCTTTGAACATCATGTCAGTTCTATTCATGTGAATGCCGATAGCAAGACGAACAGAATCAATAACAGCTAATTGACAGAAAAATTCATAGAGACGCAACATTCATATGCGACCACAACATAGACTAGCATGGATATAGGCACAATTAATCACGCTGGCGTTTTAGGCAGAACCACTGTATACACAACTTACCAATATAGCATTCTGAGTTATAACAAGCGAGGTATTGGCTACAGTGGTAGACAAATAATCCCATTCGCCAGCAGTTCGTTTGCTTTTAGTGATATCGGTAATTACATTTGATTACCATGTTTCCTATATTAGTCTCAAATCTAAGGTCCTTGACCTTCGTCCAAGAGGCGTGGATTTTCGCAGCCCGGTCTGGGCAACGGGTTTGTGCCAATGGGGCGCCGACACTTCAGGCGAGCTGTCCTTCACATTACCATTACTTTTCCAGCGCGTATTACTGCAGGATAGCACTGACTTTTATCATGTGTCTCCACGATTGAAACTAAGTCAAAACCTTAAAATTTGCAGACATTTGGATGCCAATGTCATCAAGTTATTGCTGCGATAAATGTTGAAATCGTTCAACCATTTTCGGATATCAATAACGAATTCGAGGCTATGTACATCTATATAGCGACTTCACAATTTTATTATAAGGATAAGGTTACTGGTTACCTGCTGGACTAAATAATTGCAATAACATACTCGTATACATTCGAACTATGCACTATGAAACTTATTGTAAATCGTATGTAATTGAAATAGGCGATTCAGTATTTCGTAAAGGCTTCTAAAGACCGCCAATGTAATTTGCAATGGGGTCCACTTACAAAGACAAGGTCATTGGTTGTAAGAAGCACGCAAGTCACGAGTAATCGATAGTGCATCTGCATCTGCAAGTTTAACACATCAAACTGTGACTTCAATATCTAGATAATTGACATGGATTACGTTGCTTCATTTTGTAATCAATGTAGAGCTTTTAATCATGCAGACAAAAGATATTGGACAGTTTTATATTACTTATTACGTTACTATCGTGTTAAGAATTAACCAAATGGTACACTTAGACCATTAAGGCACATTTAAATTGCATCTTGTAAATGTTCTCTGATCGATTCATGCAAAATGGCATATGGCGGTAGCAGTTTACTATGTAGCATTATTGTTATATAATTTTGCATTTCTTTTTATCTGATGTTGTTGGTCTTAACGACAAAAGCATAAACTCTTATGCATTAATTTACAAGCCCTCGTGCATTTTAAGGGGCGCATTTAATAGCACCACAGATATATTGCTTGAACACATAATGGCAAACGTTGGTACGTGATGTAGAATACATAAAAGTATGAAATTTTTTATTGTGATTTCGCGCGGAATGGTTGCAATAGATAATGTAGTGAATCGCTGGAGATCGAATGGAAATTGCTCATGGCGAAAGGATATTATCTCATTGATTCGTTGAATGCCTTCGTAACCCATTGATCTCGCTTATCGACCATGATAGCGATCCCGAGCAAAACCAGCACACCCACCTTGCTCAGTATAACTCGAGTGTCGGCATGCTTATCTTTTGCCGGGCCATTTACAATCCATGCAACTTTTTCCGAAAAGTATCTTAGAACAGTCAGATGCTAGTTAAAGGGATATGTTTCTGTAGGTCGTTCGCGACTGATAATTACCATATATTTCCACTCGGAAAACCTATATTGACAATAAACCGTTACGCGATTGTTTGTCATAAGGTTAACCAAAGCAAGAGGTTTCATTCGCTTTCTTCAGTCTTCCACAAACTGCAACTATGCAGCAAAGAAACAATAAAAAAATTATCGAAATAATTCAATATGTCACTTTTTGGCTAATACAGAATAAAACGAATTATAAAAAAGCTACACCCAAGGTCAATATTTTAGAAGCTTAAACATACTTTCAAAGATCACAAAATCCGTCATCAGCATTTATTGCTCCGGGGTCTATATTTTCAGGTGAGTGCGTCACTAATATTCTAGTACGCGGACATGTAAAAAAATTAGTGACCCTCGTGACCCTAGGTTTATCGGTTTTGTTACGCTTCATCATCATCATCATCATCATCATCATCATCATCAACATCATCATCATCATCATCATCATCATCATCATCATCATTATCACAATCATCATCATCATCATCATCATGAAGGATTGTTATACAAGATGATATCGGCGATTTTTGGATGATCACGATAACGAAGATATACTTGTTCTGGTGATAAAGATAATGTTGATGATGTTTACGGTGACGGTAATGATGACGGTTGCAATAATGGTAATGGTGGGATTGGGTACGATGAGCATTACCCTATTTCCAACAATTTGCGAAATTTGATTTTATCTATGACGACGATATTTAAATGATAACAGTAATAGTTATTTTCCATTGGATAAAGCAGACTTGAAACAAGACGAGGTTAACACATTTACTATTAATATGACGATTTTTACCAATCAATTCTCTACATGAAATTGCATTATGCATGGAAAATTGTTGAGTGAACAAAGATCATAGGCAAATATACTTCCGTGATTATATTAGGTCCTACTCTGCCGTAAAATAAGGAGACCTGAAGCAGCAAATGTCAAAGCTATATTTTGTTTACTAGTCAAGTTCCCCTAGTAGACGAGCGTAATCAGAGGCCGTGTCTATCGTGTCTTTAGTAATCTTCTTTGATCGGTCAGTGTCACATTTCCGAAGATTCGGCGCTCCGTTTTAGACCTCTTTTCACAAGAACAGAAGTATAAGCTTTTGCTAGACAACGGAAATGACTCCGTCGGAAACCTTCGATTACGCGCAACAGCAGCATGGCTTTGTATTGAAAGACTTTCAACGGGATTGTGCGCTATGTTGCTTGATGGGTCGTGACTGTTTCGTGAATTTGTCTGCGGGTGCGGAGAAAACATTTTGCTATACATTGTTAGCTACTGCTTTTTGTGCCATGCTTTGGGTTGGTCAGGGTGCGAATCTAACAGTTACCCGCTTGCCCAGGACATATTATTTGTCCTGTAAGACAAGTGACTTGCCCTGTCAACTTCTCCTACCGCACTCATTGTGATTGCTCCGATTTTTTGCTTCAGGCGGAGCAGCATGTTGGCGAGAGAAGCAGACACTCAACTGGTCTCTGTAAATGATAATATCGAACAAGTGTGAAGATTTATAAAAAATAGCCTGCCATAAAGCGGCTCACTTAAGCGCGGGTCAAATATCACTGGAAGTTCAGCAGCACCAAACTAAAATGAGCGGACTGAAAATTCAAATTAACCGCGATTATGTATGTTAAGTTAAACAAATAACTACTTGTACATTAGCTCGGAGCCTTCACGAATAACTAAGTACAACGTTGCGTTTATGTGCTTGTTTGTTGCGCTTTCTTTTACGCCTGAACTGTCATACCCAGGCGCATCACATCTCATTATACTCATCGATCACATCCCCTAATAGCGGTTTCACTCGCTAAGATCCATGACAATTATTGTAAGTGCTATCCCCATTTTGCTAAAGCAATATTGGGCGATAGATGGGCAGTGGGAAGCATTTTCCCCTTATTGATCTCGACGGTTTGCAAGCGGACTTTGATTTGTTTCCAGTTGCTTTCTATGCCTTACGTGACTTCTATATATAGAAGGCATTGCATCATCGTTAAGATAAGCATTTAGCTGCTATTGACAGACACATTATTGTACAAAGTTAACCTCAAGCACTGATTCCATGTCTATGCCTAATGGCCTTTATTACCCCTAAAAAGAGTCAATCGAAGTTTGCTTTGGTATATGCATGGGCGCCAAAGTGTGGCAAATATTTACATTTTACGACAGTCGGGTAGCATCAAATAATCAATAATGTAGAGAACAATGTCATGTCTTCGGAAAAATTGCTAACGTTCTGTGGAACCAGAGAAGCGGCCTGCCGCTGTGTCAGAGGTACTTAAGTAGCATTTTGTTCTTGTATTGTTAATGGTGGTCACATACGCTTTGGTTAACAAGCAACCCTTCCGTGTTTAGTATACGAGAGCCAAGGTAAACATATATCATTAATGGTTTCCAGAGGTAGGCCCATCGCCATATCGTTCTAGACTATGGTAATATACATAACGCCAGTGTGGTACATGCTTCCTAGCGAAAGGAGATTTTCTTAACCTCAAACAAAATGGCTATGAATCTATATTAAATGACAGACTAACCGAATCCGTTAATTATCAGAATGGTAAAGTTGTTAGCCATCGTATATGAAATCCTATACAATGAAAATTAACGGACCAAGGGTAAATCAATACTATCATAACCGTTAATCTGCTATTCCAGTTTCATTTACTGCGCGTGGCAAAGGTAATGTTTATGTAACAGGAAATATATACAGCTAGTTGCTAAAACCTGTATTGTGCACGAGTCTGGTTGCGGATCTTGGTTATCCACAACTACCGTTCATTTTTGAGAAGTTCATATTTTTGTGCTGAGTAATGCAAATGCGAAGTTATTGAGATATTGCTTATGCTAGATAGCTTTTGTAGAAAACAATATTGGTGTTGGCACTTGATTGTGACCCAATCACTAGTCCTGCAAGATGATTTACCTCACGATGTGATAATGGAAATAAAGATAATACCATTTTTGAAGAGACAAGCGGATTTCAAATAATTATGTAGAATTAATATTCTGACATTTGTTGTGTTACAAGCAATGCAGCGAGTCATGCGTTTTTAACGGCCAGGTTATTTTCAACCACGCTGCCGTATTCAAACATTACGTCTGGTTTTTGCTCATGTAAGTTAACCGCTCCTTAAACGGTCTATAAGGTTTAGACAGGTGGTCGTTTATTTTACCCACGGGTTAATGGTCGTGTTATTGCCATAATACCTAGACGAGGCTCGATCTGCAGACTATGCGCACCCGGATATTGCCTGAATAATTTTACCAAATTATACTGGTGCGGCGAAAACTTGGAAACTTAGTAATATCGAGAGCGCAGCCTCGATGAGTATAGCAACCTACTAGCATCATTCGTGAAATAGAATGACGAAATCATTTGATCATTCCATTGAACTAAAATAACATAACATTAATAGTTTGCACTACAAGTGTTGTAAACATAACTGGAAGACGTTTAAACGTGAATATATTACCATATGCAAGCACTGGCATAAGTATCATCGCAGTAAATCTTACGTGGGGCATAACAATTTGCAGTACGATTAATTATTGCCTGACCCTTGTCAAACACTTGCATTGTATCTTGGAACAGGGATTGACATTTACATATGTTGACGGTTAAAGGAACGATACAGCAACAAACAACTTGTGTGCATTGTATGATAAAAGAAAATAATGAAGCTGCTGTGGTGTGCATAATGTGATTCAGCTCTCGGCATCCTCTGAACAGTCATTTTGCGTTTCTGTAGCATCACCTGTAGTAAATATCATAGCAATTTTTCTGTCATGTGCAGACCGTATTTAACTTAGCAATTAGTGCAATTACATGAGCAATGAACAGCATGCTGATTATATGACCGCCTGCACGAACTTAATATACTAGCCAATACTCCATCATGTGATAAAGCAATTATTGTCATCGGCAGATCGGATTTGCATTTGCAAAATATGTAAATCTGGCCTTACTAGCTTATATTATTCTATTATTCTGTACCTGGGTGACATGAATAAACGATTTTGCCAATTGTTGCTTGTTGATATATTGCTGATGCTAATCTGTAATATTAAACTCTCAACGGACTTTTGTATAATCCGACTGCGGATCCAGGTAATGTAAATTAATCTTTCAGCAAGCAGAGCAAAACAAGCATGTGGAGGCAAAGACGAAAAACATTTTCCTATGGTAATACACCACCATTACCGACGCACAATGCCTGAGACGGACAAGTCGGATCGGCCGGTAAGGTAGTATTACACATCGCCTTTGGTCGGTCAATATCCATTTCATTATGTTCTCCAATCTCAAATGGCTAAACGTTTTACGAAATAATGTCATTTCGGTAATCAAGTTGACCATAATGACTCTCCTTAGCGACTTATTTTAAACCAACTTGATTCCAAATCACCGGACGGGCCTCAAGATTGAGATAAATCAAAGCAAACTAGGACAAAGGGAATACAAATTAATAATGAACATATGATACACAGGATATACAGACCTCTCTCTTTTTGACACTCTAGAATGATATAGCCAGACTACAACATGAAAGTATTTCTTGAAAAAACTAATGCATTTCCTTCTTTCATCGCAAAACCGTTGAACTTAATAGTGGTGCTCAACAGTTGCACAGCTGTTGGTGGGAAATGTAGTATTAAGGATGATGTTGCTGAAGAATTCATAGTATGAGTACTGCTGTTTGCCCACCGGTATATATTGATAACAAATAATATCCTATGTATATGACACTCTAAAGTAACAGTAATTATCCTGCACAATAAATACTTGTATGCTTAGCACCCTAACGGATTATTAACATGGCTAGAGCAAAAACAACGTTTATGTTAATACAAAGCACGATTATACCTCACCTTCATACTGCTCTGCTTAAGCTAAATCTTCTTGCAATAAAGCGTTACACAAGCGTCACAATGGTCATGTGGCTCTAGAATATAGGGTATGGATGAGAAGCTGGTGGAAGTGGTAGGTTACGCGTAAGTCACCCTTGCCGCTTGGAAGCTGGAGCTTATAATTAATATCAGCTTTAGGGGATCATCCATCAACTGATGAGTGAGAGGGTACGTTATGATGATGGGTAAGCTGGTTGTCAAATAGCATTGTGCGATGAACGCGCGTATTGTCTACAGTCATGATCTAGGGTCGGCAAAACATTTACGCATCAACAACATCCAAACAATGATTCATCCGTTCCTCTATTTTATAATCTCTAGTAGAGCGTTTGAGAGAATAGATATGTTTTAAAACGCCCCCGCTAAGTCTCACATGAGTTGTAAGGTAGGAGTGAACTGCGTTATGATCAAACACAATAACGGACTGACGTCGATCAAAAAGATTGTAAAATTTACCCAAGGTCATTAGATGCATACTGATCATTTGTATCTCATTCACATCATTACTAGCGTGTCTTTACGGGGGCTCTGTCATCGACTGTAAATAACGAGATGTGGAGACTGTATAGTACGTAATGTACCGGGCCAGATCACGTTTTGTTATGTGGTTGCTATATGCTATCAGGCCAGCTGTCCTATTTGTGATCTCCTTGATACTGAATCGCTTTGCGACATTGCTCTTTGTGTGCACGTATCTTTGCAAGAGGTCACAGCACCGATGTAGAGATTGACAAGTATTCTTGCCGACTTTTGATCGTAATATATTGATTCACTTTGATAAAACACCTATTGCTTAAGCTAGCACCCTGCATGACATCGTATGCATATTAGGCTTCACTTTGTTTCTTACTGTGATGAGCCATTACATTTTTATTACATATACAACGGCTGTCTAATAGGCTTAACTCTGCATAAGTACCGTACATCCTCGATAACGCACATCTAGTGACATACCTTAAACCTCTATCCAACCTGCAGTCAAAAAAAATCCGTGCTGCTTTGAAAATGTCAACACAAGGGTTCACCATTGCGTTTGCGCCAAAGAACTTTCCAATAACCACTGCCATATTTTTGCCTTTGCTCTAATTTACTAAGCGATCCTTATATGGCGCTGTGGTTCAAAATGTCGAAATTTATTTCCACAAACTAGCAATTTGCTGATTATTAAACTGCGTTTGGTAGCCTTGTTTCTTTGTAAGGCCATAAATCTTTATTCCATGCGTGCATTTAGTACGAGTCTTAAAAAACGGGTGTGTTTATATTCTCACTGTGTATGACCCTCAAATGCTAACTCACAATACGCTAGAGACATTAGATGCATTAGATGCGCAACATACACTTCGCTATAGAGACAATAGAAACATAGAATTGGCTCGGGTTGTCCACTTTATCCTAGCGCCGGTTGTTGCATTGTTTTATGAAATCACGCGATAAGGACGTTGTTTCCCGGATTATATGTCTCAGATAACACAATTAATACTGAACATTAGACATTTGTAGCCATGTAAGTCTTATTACGTTGTGCAAAGTCCGGAAGTAGTTCACTATGTTTAAGCATGTCTCCAACCAGTTAATTAATTGCCGCTCTGTACTGCTGGTGTTTGACAGCATTTACCCTTCTTTCTGTGTTAAATATATTAATACTAAATATGCTCATGTCGCTAGCATATCATGGCTAAAGCTACTTGGCCACCGGAACGTACCTTCAGTGGTTTACAAAAAAGCTCATATAGTAACAGTAGCAGGGTCACGTGTGTTTATTGATAAGATGATTGACGTCAAATAGACATTTCAATGAAAGCACCTTATGAGATATAGCCTAATCTGATCGGATCATTTAAGAATTTTAGCTGCAAATGACGTTGATGAATAAAAACAACGGCTGAACTTTTACATTACAAAACTCAATAATACGGATCAATGGAACGTTTTCGATTGCACTTAATGCTTTACATTGCATCATGTTTTAAATATTTAATACCAATATACAACCCTAATACGTGCGACCCTACTTGAAAGGTGATGATTGGCAATAAATCCCCCACAAAAGAATCTTTTTATGGCACCACTGCTTTCTAATGTGGAATGCTTATATTAATGTCGGTGCAGGACGTGACTGTCATGGGCAGATAAAGGTATTCCTTTATTCAACGAAGGAAGTTGCTTGGATAAATAACGAGCACGTTCCAACTCCCCTGATTAACGTTGCAGCTGATTTTACTAAAACAAATGGAGCAACTTGTTACATTTGCTAAAATCGGGACGTATTACCCACGAAAGGCGATGTGATGGTAAAGTAATGTTGGACAGTATGGTATAATGCACCACGCACTTGTGTTTCACTTAAATCGCAATCATTTCTGCAATCAGGGTTGGCAGACGTTTGCATACGCTAAACTCTTCACAACAGACGGTTACTAGTTGTGAAGTGAGAAGAAAAAACAGGGATCAAGCTGTATAAATATCCGTGATGTGGCAATTTCTATGTATATCAAGCAATCACCTTCTCGCGGATATTGCCGATTAAAAGGTCACCCAGGCAGGTGCAAGGAATCATATGATGGAAGATAGGCCGTTTTTAAATGGTAGCTACTTGTACATAATGACCCACAAAGTGCTAAACTACCCCACGTTGTCGTATTGTTACCCATGTTAAACGGTAGACAATACTTAGCAACACCAATAGGTTAGTCATAAAATTGAGGGGCAATCGAGCTCAGTATCGATGTCTTTGTCTATATTGACGTGACGTTACAATTCAGGAAAAACAGTATTTCTTCCTTCAATCACAAGATTCACCGTGGCTGTGTAGAATTTAAGAAACACACAGTCAATGACACATACTAACAACATTTGTTTTTCTTTCATACTTAATAGTAGTGCACAAACTTATACGAACAAACGCGCGTTTTCAAATGGATTTGAAATAAACAATAAACACTGCATCAATCATTTGAGAATAAGCGGTTAACCCCAGAGTCAAGTGAATGATGACAATTAATTCATATATTAGCAGACAATGAGCATACATCTTAGGTTACTGATAAACTCCTGTTCAGATTTTAAATGTACATACTTATATTATGGGTGGTACATATTCACTTGGTTGGCAATAAGTTATGCAATTCCCCGATATCCATCCCTCAAAAATGTTACCATAAACGTCAGTGTAATACATGAATAAGGTGTTTACCGCGCTTTTATTCACATGTTTCTTTTTCCGGCTTGCTTTCGTCAATGTCGGAACTGTCTTCCTTTCCATAGCCACCATTTCAGTCCTTACTGTTAATGCAAATAGCCCGCCCAACAATATTAATAAGAACGAGGTACGCTAATTACTAAATCCGAAAACACATGTTATTGGGCGTACCAATGGTATATTCACACAACATTCATACGAACACGGATAAAAACGCAAGTCATCAGGCATGCGCTTAAGACAGATGAATTGCCAATTTACACATTAACTATATAGAACTTCGAACAACAATAATCATATTGGTATTGGCTACAGTGGAAAACCAATCATGCAGTGAAAGGATATTGAGAGATGAATATTCTTGGCCAAAGCATTACATTCAATAATGTCGAATCGATACGTGAAGACGCATCAGCAAAATGATGTGAGGTGTAGTGGATTTACTTTTGGGAGCAACTAGCATCGTAGAAGACATCAGTCTAAGAATTACCAAGGATGTTTTGCATCGTTAACTATGGCGCTAAGTGTATTGTTAACACACAGGATTAAGAACTGTCACTGATCGATTGGTCTGAAGTGCATATTGCGGTAGTATTTACATTATGGCTTACGGTTGCTTCATTTAGCAATTCTTTGAATCTGACGATAATGGCTTGAACAGAATGAGCCGTAATATCATAACATATTTTGCAGTGGTCAAAACAAAACAATGATCACGACTGACCAAAGACGTAACAAACTGCTGGCATTTTGTGTAGTATGAAACGGATATAAAGCATTTTAAGAGCTCGAAGGTTGAACATACCACATATAATCTCTTGTAAGCCACCAATATTCTATTAGACGTACATATTAAGGAAGAAAACGTTTCAGTTGAAACAATTTAAATATATTTGGTGAACCTGAAGTGCAGTAGAGCGAGACAAAAAAGGGACATTAATGAATTGAGAAACTTGGCTAACAGCATAAGTTTTCCATATATATTCTACCGCTTATCTTATGCATTTTCATCATTATCATTACCATTATCATAAGCATTTTTATACAAGGTGATAGCGACGAAAATTTGGACGATCACGATTGGGAATTTTGACTTATCCTTCAAATAACCATCATGATTATGATCCTGTTATTTATAATGATGGTAATGATGTTATGATTGCGGTGACTATGACGATGATGGCGTCAATGTCTACGATGATGATTCCTTCATGGCAACGAAAGTAGCAAAATCATTATATTGGTGATGATGTTCATTAGAAACGTTGACAGATTCTGTTGATGATGAACATTATGATGTTGTTTAGGATGACGGTAATGGTGACGGTGGCAAGGAAGATAATTGTGAGATTAAGAACCATGAAGATGCTTTTATACCAGCAATTCGAGCAATTCTATTTGAGCAATGACGACGATGTTATAGTGGTCTTAATGACAGTGATGGATAAAGTAGATTTGACGCAAAGCGCGGTTGACAATTTTCTCATATTCTTATAAACATACGTAGCTAATCATGATAACTTGAACAGAGAAGCCATGCAGGCAATGCATGGATTCGATCGTGCAGATCACACACGTACACATCATTACTGATCAGCAAAGTGCATAACATGGAGTTGTGAATTGAAAATAATGGAGTGAGCAAAGATCATAAGTAAATATCTTTCCGTGATTGTATTCGATCCTAGTCAATATTTGAATAAGGAAACCTGAGGCAGCATATAATAAAGCTTTGTTGTTAACAATTACGAAATTTATCACATAAAGCAAGGGCAATAAAATAGCTTTTGTTCAAGTGAAATTAATGTTTCACTAAGCCACCAGGACCAAATGGTAAATTATAAAATAAATAACACGCATTTAGATCTTATTGACTACGCCATTAAAATGTTTATGTGAATTCACTGCTTGTAATTTGATACACTGTCTGGTGCACAAACCTAGTCACGCTGTTAACTATTTATCATATCATTGCATTGCAACATGATAATCATTGTTGTTAAAGAGATATAAACATTAGCATAGCTAACTTTAACTTGATGTCAGCTTATTTGCCTATCTATGGAAGTCAAAGGCAATCGAGCCATAAAACGTCCCGTCATCTGGCCCCACAAGTACACACACACAGCCCCTTACTCCCTGCAAATATTATAACCATTAGAACAAAAAAGCTGTCATTGAGATAGTAATTCAACAACACGCACTCCATGTAGCAAAACCGGCATCAAACTAGCTAACACCGTAAGCGATACTTAAATCAGTATGGCTTGTAACAAAAGATCATGAATGATATTCTTTTTTCATATGCCAACATCTTGACATGAACCCAGGCTTTTGTCTCCCGCCAAGTTAGGTGTTCATATTGATCACTTTTAATTATAGAGAGGGTAGATTGATTATTCGAAATGGGATATGCTACAAATAGATTGTATTGATTTGCTTCTTTCTCTGGATGGCCCTCATTTGGTACAGTATAAAAAAACAGAAAATTATATTGACCGCATTGCCGCCATTCTCTGTTGATGCCTTTATGTCCTTTCCGTTCGGGGTTTCAATCCACTACCAAATCATACCGTTTGTTATGTGTTCTTTTAATGCTTTTAATTGTTGATCGGCGTGATTCAGAGCTTGGCAGTAGTATGTTCAACAAAACATGATTGAACACTGGTGGTTGCATTGATCAAGGCGCCAATTAATTAACCAGTGCTAACCTAAATAAAAGATACGTCGTGGTAGTTTTATAATGGGAAGCATTACAGCAGTTTACATTCAGGGCATAGGCTCCGGTTGTGTGTACGTTTTTAACGCACCATAATTGTTCTCGAATTTGTGTTGCTAATAGGGACATATAAAAACCGCTTAAATAGTGAATACCAGACATAACATTATAGAAAACACGTTTCAAGAATAGCTACACGCCGATATTAATTGCTAAATCTTGATTGTCAGCACACTATTACGCATATACAATAGTATCAATACGAGCACTCCAAAAAAACGTGTAAATCAGAAATTTATATTGAGTGTGCTTGCTAATTTCTAATCATATAACTGTACCGCCTGAACAAATCTATTGTTATAGATCTCCAACAACAGCGTAATCCAGCACCTAAACAGACATTTGGCTCAGTTCTCTTACATAGCTTTCATGCGTTTGTTAGGTGTTGTGCACTTATCCAGAGATTACAACATGCTTGTAGGTAAGTGCCACCAGACCTGCTAATTATTAGTGTCTAAAATGCTTTTGAATGATCACATGCTTTGGTCCGCTCCATGACTGTACTACGCATCTTTGTTATTTAATACTGACATTGATTTCCCAGAGCAAAACATGTATTGGCTGATTATTTGGCAGCGTAGGGATAACCTTTGTTAATTGATGTAGAATACATATAGGTATGAAATTTTTTATTGTGATTTCGCGCTGAATGGTTGTAATAGGTAATGTAGCGAATCGCTGGAGATGCGAATGGAAATTGCTCATGGCGAGTAGATATTATATCATTGATTCGTTGAATGCCTTCGTAACCCATTGACCTCACTTGTCGACCATGCTAGTGGACACGAGCAAAACCAGCACCTTGCTCAGTATGACTAGAGTGTTGGCATGCTTATCTTTTGCCGGGCCATTTACAATCCATGCAACTTTTTCCAAAAGTATCTTGGAATAGTCAGATGCTAGTTACAGGTATATATTTCTGTAGGTCGTTCGCGACTAATAAATACCACATATTTCCGACTCGGAAAACCTATACTGACAATAAACCGTTTGTCATAAGGTTAACCAAAGCAAGAGGTTTCATTCGCTTTCTTCAGCCTTCCACAAACTGCAACTATGCAGCAAAGAAACAATAACAAAATTATCGAAATAATTCAATATGTCACTTTTTGGCTAATAGATAATAAAACGAATTATAAAGAAGCTACACCCCAGGTCAGTATTTTAGAAGCTTAAACATACTTTCAAAGATCACCAAAACCGACATCAACATTTATTACTCCGGGGTCTTTATTTTCCGGTGATTGCGCCACATCACTAATAATCTACTACGCGGACATGTTAAGAAAGATAATACTAGTGACCCTCGTAACCCTAGGTTTTTCGGTTTTCTTACCCTTCATCGTCATCATCATCATCATCATCATTATCACAATCATCATCATCATCATCATCATGAAGAATTGTTATACAAGATGATGACGGCGATTTTTTGGATGATCACGATAACGAAATTATACATGTTCTGGTGATGAGGACTATGTTGATGATGCTTACGGTGACGGTAATGATGACGGTTGTAATAATGGTAATGCTGGGATTGGGTACGATGAGCATTACCCTATTTCCAGCAATTCGCGAAATTTGATTTTATCTATGATGACGATATTTAAATGATAATAGTAATAGTTATTTTCCATTGGATAAAGCAGACTTGAAACAAGACGAGGCAAATATACTTCCGTGATTATATTAGGTCCCACTCTGCCGTAAAATAAGGAGACCTGAAGCAGCAAATGTCAAAGCTATATTTTGTTTACTAGTCAAATTCCCCTAATAGACGAGCGTAATCAGAGGCCGTGTCTATCGGGTAGACTTTAGTAATCTTCTTTGATCGGTCAGTGTCACATTTCCGAAGATTCGGCGCTCCGTTTTAGACCTCTTTTCACAAGAACAGAAGTATAAGCTTTTGCTAGACAACGGAAATGACTCCGTCGGAAACCTTCGATTACGCGCAACAGCAGCATGGCTTTGTATTGAAAGACTTTCAACGGGATTGTGCGCTATGTTGCTTGATGGGTCGTGACTGTTTCGTGAATTTGTCTGCGGGTGCGGGGAAAACATTTTGCTATACATTGTTAGCTACTGCTTTTTGTGCCATGCTTTGGGTTGGTCAGGGTGCGAATCTAACAGTTACCCGCTTGCCCAGGACATGTTATTTGTCCTGTCAACTTCTCCTACCGGATGAGCCGGCACGCATTGTGATTGCTCCGATTTTTTGCTTCAGGCGGAGCAGCATGTTGGCGAGAGAGGCAGACACTCAACTAGTCTCTGTAAATGATAACATCGAACAAGTGTGAAGATTTATAAAAATAGCCTGCCATAAAGCGGCTCACTTTCAGCGCGGGTCAAATATCACTGGAAGTTCGGCAGCACCAAACTAAAATGAGCGGAGTTATCTTTCGCACATGTGAAAATTCAAATTAACCGCGATTATGTTTGTTAAGTTAAACAAATAACTACTTGTACATTAGCTCGGAGCCTTCACGAATAACTAAGTACAACGTTGTGTTTATGTGCTTGTTTGTTGCGCTTTCTTTTATGCCTGAACTGTCATACCCATGCGCATCACATCTCATTATACTCATCGATCACATCCCCTAATAGCGGTTTCACTCGCTAAGATCCATGACAATTATTGTAAGTGCTATCCCCATTTTGCTAAAGCAATATTGGGCGATAGATGGGCAGTGGGAAGCATTTTCCCCTTATTGATCTTGACGGTTTGCAAGCGGACTTTGATTTGTTTCCAGTTGGTTTCTATGCCTTACGTGACCTCTATATATAGAAGGCATTGCATCATCGTTAAGATAAGCATTTAGCTGCTATCTACAGACACATTATTGTACAAAAGTTAACCTCAAGCACTGATTCCATGTCTATGCCTAATGGCCTTTATTACCCCTAAAAAGAGTCAATCGAAGTTTGCTTTATTATATGCATGGGCACCAAAGTGTGTCAAATATTTGCATTTTACGACTGGGTAGCATCAAATATTCAATTATGTAGGAAACTATGTTATGCCTTCTGAACAATTGTGAACGTTCTGTGGATCCATAGTTGCGGGCTGCTGTTGTGTCTGAGAAAAGGTATTTTTAACAGTGGCCATTTTGTAGGTCATTTTGTTCTTGCAATATTAATGGTTGTCACATACGCTTTGGTTAACCAAGCAGCCCTTCCTTTTTTAGTATACGAGAGCCAAGGTAACCATATATCATTCATGGTTTCCAGATTATAGCCCCGGCTCATTAGAGGTAGGCCCATCGCCATATCGTTCTAGACTATGGTAATATACATAACGCCAGTGTGGTACATGCTTCCAGCGAAAGGAGATTTTCTTAACCTCGAACTAAACGGCTGGACAATGAGTCTATATTAAATGCCAGACTAACCGAATCCGTCAATTATCAGTATGACTTCGTCTTGGTAAAATTGTTAGCCATCGTATGTGAAATCCTATACAATAGAAATTAACGGACCAATGGTAAATTAATACTATCATTACCGGTAATCTGCTATTCCAGTTTCATTTACTGCGCGTGGTAAAGGTAATGTATATGTAACAGGAAATATATACAGCTGGTTGCTAAATTGTGTATTGTAAAAGAGTCTGGTGTAAATCTTGGTTATCTACAACTGCCGTTCATTTTTGAGAAGTTCATATTTTGTGCTGGTCAATGCAAATGCGAAGTTATTGAGATATTGCTTATGCTAGATAGCTCTTGTAGAAAGCAAAATTGGTATTGGCACTCTATTGTGACCAAATCACTAGTCATGCAATCAAGATGATTTACCTCATGATGTGATAATAAAAATAAGATAATGCCATTTTTGAAGAGACAAGCTGTATGCAAATAATTATGCAGAATTAATATTCTGACATTTGCTGTGTATCAGGCAATGCAGCGAGTCATGCGTTTTTTTCCGACCAGATTATGTTCAACCACTCTGCCGTATTCAAACATTCCGTCTGGTTTTTGCTCATGTAAGTTAACCGCTCCTTAAACGGTCTATAAGGTTTAGACAGGTGGTCGTTTATTTTACCCACGGGTTAATGGTCGTGTTATTGCCATAATACCTAGACGAAGCTCGATCTGCAGACTATGCGCACCCGGATATTGCCTGATGCGGTGAAAACTTGGAAACTTAGTAATATCGAGAGCGCAGCCTCGATGAGTATAGCAACCTACTAGCATCATTCGTGAAATAGAATGACGAAATCATTTGATCATTCCATTGAACTAAAATAACATAACATTATTGGTTTGCTCTACAAAGTGTTGTAAACATAACTGGAAGACGTTTAAACGTGAATATATTACCATATGCAAGCACTGGCATAAGTATAATCGCAGTAAATCTTACGTGGGGCATAACAATTTGCAGTACGATTAATTATGGCCTGACCCTTGTCAAACACTTGCATTGTATCTTGGAACAGGGATTGACATTTACATATGTTAACGGTTAAAGGAACGATACAGCAACAAACAACTTGTGTGCATTGTATGATAAAAGAAAATAATGAAGCTGTTGTGGTGTGCATAATGTGATTCTGCTCTCGGCATCCGCTGAACAGTCATTTTGCGTTTCTGTAGCATCACCTGTAGTAAATATCCTAGCAATGTTTCTTTCATGTGCAGACCGTATTTAACTTAGCAATTAGTGCAATTACATGAGCATTGAACAGCATGCTGATTATATGACCGCCTGCACGAACTTAATATACTGGCCAATACTCCATCATGTGATAAAGCAATTATTGTCATCGGCAGATCTGATTTGCATTTGCAAAATATAAATAAATCTGGCCTTACTAGCTCATATTATTCTAACATGTACCTGGGTGACATGAATAAACGATTTTGCCAATTGTTGCTTGGTGATATATTGCTGATGCTAATCTGTAATATTAAACTCTCAACGGACTTTTGTATAATCCGACTGCGGATCCAGGTAATGTAAATTAATTATTCAGCAAGCAGAGCAAAACAAGCATGTGGAGGCAAAGACGATAAACATTTCCCTTTGGTAATACAACACCATTACCGACGCACAATGCCTGAGACTGACAAGTCGGATCGGCCGGTAAGGTAGTATTACACATCGCCTTTGGTCGGTCAATATCCATTTCATTATGTTCTCCAATCTCAAATGGCTAAACGTTTTACGAAATAATGTCATTTCGGTAATCAAGTTGACTCTCCTTAGCGACTTATTTTAAACCAACTTGATTCCAAATCACCGGACGGGCCTCAAGATTGAGATAAATCAAGCAAACTAGAACAAAGGGAATACAAATTAATAATGAACATATGGTACGCAGGATATACAGACCTTTCTCTTTTTGACACTCTAGAATGATATAGCCTAAACTAATTTCAGTCTACAACATGAAAGCATTTCTTGAAAAAACTAATGCATTTCCTTCTTTCATGGCAAAACCGTGGAACTTAATAGTGGTGCTCAACAGTTGCACAGCTGTTGGTGGGAAATGTAGTATTAAGGATGATGTTGCTGAAGAATTCATAGTATGAGTACTGCTGTTTGCCCACCGGTATATATTGATAACAAATAATATCCTATGTATATGACACTCTAAAGTAACAGTAATTGTCCTGCATAATAAATACTTGTATGCTTAGCACCCGAACGGATTATTAACATGGCTAGAGCAAAAACAACGTTTATGTTAATACAAAGCACGATTATACCTCACCTTCATACTGCTCTGCTTAAGCTAAATCATCGTGCAATAAAGCGTTACACAAGCGTCACAATGGTCATGTGGCTCTAGAATATAGGGTATGGATGAGAAGCTGGTGGAAGTGGTAGGTTACGCGTAAGTCACCCTTGCCGCTTGGAAGCTGGAGCTTATAATTAATATCAGTTTTAGGGGATCCTCCATCAACTGATGAGTGAGAGGGTACGTTATGATGATGGGTAAGCTGGTTGTCAAATAGCATTGTGCGATGAACGCGCGTATTGTCTACAGTCATGATCTAGGGTCGGCAAAACATTTACGCATCAACAACATCCAAACAATGATTCATCCGTTCCTCTATTTTATAATCTCTAGTAGAGCGTTTGAGAGAATAGATATGTTTTAAAACGCCCCCGCTAAGTCTCACATGAGTTGTAACGTAGGAGTGAACTGCGTTATGATCAAACACAATAACGGACTGACGTCGATCAAAAAGATTGTCAAATTTACCCAAGGTCATTAGATGCATACTGATCATTTGTATCTCATTCACATCATTACTAGCGTGTCTTTACGGGGGCTCTGTCATCGACTGTAAATAACGAGATGTGGAGACTGTATAGTACGTAATGTACCGGGCCAGATCACCTTTTGTTATGTGGTTGCTATATGCTATCAGGCCAGCTGTCCTATTTGTGATCTCCTTGATACTGAATCGCAGACTGAATCGCTTTGGCGTGACATTGACTCTTTGTGTGCACGTATCTTTGCAAGAGGTCACAGCACCGATGTAGAGATTGACAAGTATTCTTGCCGACTTTTGATCGTAATATATTGATTCACTTTGATAAAACACCTATTGCTTAAGCTAGCACCCTGCATGACATCGTATGCATATTACAGCGCATCTGTGGAGAGTGATGGTCCTATGACGAGCGGTCTCACGTCGCTCTCTATCATAACAGCTATACAAGAATACATTGAACTGCCTCTTGCGTATATAGCTGTGTGACTATTTTGTACAACTTCACGGGTTACCATGCTGAGTTCTTTGGGCTCATTTAATACAAATAAACGACCTCTTGCAAAGCTGTTACTCCCAGTAATGTATCGAAATATACAATCAATGACTTATTTTATTTGCTTTGCCTAGGCTTCACTTTGTTTCTTACTGTGATGAGCCATTACATTTTTATTACATATACAACGGCTGTCTAATAGGCTTAACTCTGCATAAGTACCGTACATCCTCGATAACGCACATCTAGTGACATACCTTAAACCTCTATCCAACCTGCAGTCAAAAAAAATCCGTGCCGCTTTGAAAATGTCAACACAAGGGTTCACCATTGCGTTTTATATTTTGCGCCAAAGAACTTTCCAATAACCACTGCCATATTTTTGCCTTTGCTCTAATTTACTAAGCGATCCTTATATGGCGCTGTGGTTCAAAATGTCGAAATTTATTTCCACAAACTAGCCATTTGCTGATTATTAAACTGCGTTTGGTAGCCTTGTTTCTTTGTAAGGCCATAAATCTTTATTCCATGCGTGCATTTAGTACGAGTCTTAAAAAACGGGTGTGTTTATATTCTCACTGTGTATGACCCTCAAATGCTAACTGACAACACGCTAGAGACATTAGATGCATTAGATGCGCAACATACACTTCGCTATAGAGACAATAGAAACATAGAATTGGCTCGGATTGTCCACTTTATCCTAGCGCCGGTTGTTGCATTGTTTTATGAAATCACGCGATAAGGGCGTTGTTTCCCGGATTATATGTCTCAGATAACACAATTAATACTGAACATTAGACATTTGTAGCCATGTAAGTCTTATTACGTTGTGCAAAGTCCGGAAGTAGTTCACTATGTTTAAGCATGTCTCCAACCAGTTAATTAATTGCCGCTCTGTACTGCTGGTGTTTGACAGCATTTACCCTTCTTTCTGTGTTAAATATATTAATACTAAATATGCTCATGTCGCTAGCATATCATGGCTAAAGCTACTTGGCCACCAGAACGTACCTTCAGTGGTTTACAAAAAAGCTCATATAGTAACAGTAGCAGGGTCACGTGTGTTTATTGATAAGATGATTGACGTCAAATAGACATTTCAATGAAAGCACCTTATGAGATATAGCCTAATCTGATCGGATCATTTGAGAATTTTAGCTGCAAATGACGTTGATGAATAAAAACAACGGCTGAACTTTTACATTACAAAACTCAATAATACGGATCAATGGAACGTTTTCGATTGCACTTAATGCGTTACATTGCATCATGTTTTAAATATTTAATACCAATATACAACCCTAATACGTGCGACCCTACTTGAAAGGTGATGATTGGCAATAAATCGCCCACAAAAGAATCTTTTTATGGCACCACTGCTTTCTAATGTGGAATGCTTATATTAATGTCGGTGCAGGACGTGACTGTCATGGGCTGATAAAGGCATTCCTTTATTCAACGAAGGAAGTTGCTTGGATAAATAACGAGCACGTTCCAACTCCCCTGATTAACGTTGCAGCTGATTTTACTAAAACAAATGGAGAAACTTGTTACATTTGCTAAAATCGGGACGTATTACCCACGAAAGGCGATGTGATGGTAAAGTAATGTTGGACAGTATGGTATAATGCACCACGCACTTGTGTTTCACTTAAATCGCAATCATTTCTGCAATCAGGGTTGGCAGACGTTTGCATACGCTAAACTCTTCACAACAGACGGTTACTAGTTGTGAAGTGAGAAGAAAAAACAGGGATCAAGCTGTATAAATATCCGTGATGTGGCAATTTCTATGTATATCAAGCAATCACCTTCTCGCGGATATTGCCGATTAAAAGGTCACCCAGGCAGGTGCAAGGCATCAAAAAGCACTCCTCATATGATGGAAGATAGGCCGTTTTTAAATGGTAGCTACTTGTACATAATGACCCACAAAGTGCTAAACTACCCTACGTTGTCGTATTGCCAATTTACGCATTAACTATATAGAACTTCGAACAACAATAATCATATTGGTATTGGCTACAGTGGAAAACCAATCATGCAGTACAAGGATATTGAGAGATGAATATTCTTGGCCAAAGCATTACATTCAATAATGTCGAATGCATTACGTGAAGACGCATCAGCAAAATGATGTGAGGTGTAGTGGATTTACTTTTGGGAGCAACTAGCATCGTAGAAGACATTAGTCATAAGAATTACCAAGGATGTCTTGCATCGTTAAATATGGCGCTAAGTGTATTGTTAACACACAGGATTAAGAACTGTCACTGATCGATTGGTCTGAAGTGCATATTGCGGTAGTTTTACATTATGGCTTACGGTTGCTTCATTTAGCAATTCTTTGAATCTGACGATAATGACTTGAACAGAATGAGCCGTAATATCATAACATATTTTGCAATGGTCAAAACAAAACAATGATCACGACTGACCAAAGACGTAACAAACTGCTGGCATTTTGTGTAGTATGAAACGGATATAAAGCATTTTAAGAGCTCGAAGTTTGAACATACCACATAGAATCTCTTGTAAGCCACCAATATTCTATTAGACGTCCATATTAAGGAAGAAAAAGTTTCAGTTGAAACAATTTAAATATATTTGATGAACCTGAAGTGCAGTAGAGCGAGACAAAAAAGGGACATTAATGAATTGAGAAACTTGGCTAACAGCATAAGTTTTCCATATATATTCTACCGCTTATCTTATGCATTTTCATCATTATCATTACCATTATCATGAAGCATTTTTATACAAGGTGACAGCGACGAAAATTTGGACGATCACGATTAGGAATTTTGACTTATCCTTCAAATAACCATCATGATTATGATCCTGTTATTTATAATGATGGTAATGATGTTATGATTGCGGTGACTATGACGATGATGGCATCAATGTCTACGATGATGATTCCTTCATGGCAACGATAGTAGCAAAATAATTATATTGGTGATGATGTTCATTAGAAACGTTGACAGATTCTGTAGATGATGAACATTATGATGTTGTTTAGGATGACGGTAATGGTGACGGTGGCAAGGAAGATGATTGTGAGATTAAGAACCATGAAGATGCTTTTATACCAGCAATTCGAGCAATTCTACTTGAGCAATGACGACGATGTTATAGTGGTCTTAATGACAGTGATGGATAAAGTAGATTTGACGCAAAGCGCGGTTGACAATTTTCTCATATTCTTATAAACATACGTAGCTAATCATGATAACTTGAACAGAGAAGCCATGCAGGCAATGCATGGATTCGATCGTGCAGATCACACACGTACACATCATTACTGATCAGCAAAGTGCATAACATGGAGTTGTGAATTGAAAATAATGGAGTGAGCAAAGATCATAAGTAAATATCTTTCCGTGATTGTATTCGATCCTAGTCAATATTGAATAAGGAAACCTGAGGCAGCATATAATAAAGCTTTGTTGTTAACAATTACGAAATTTATCACATAAAGCAAGGGCAATAAAATAGCTTTTGTTCAAGTGAAATTAATGTTTCACTAAGCCACCAGGACCAAATGGTAAATTATAAAATAAATAACACGCATTTAGATCTTATTGACTACGCCATTAAAATGTTTATGTGAATTCACTGCTTGTAATTTGATACACTGTCTGGTGCACAAACCTAGTCACGCTGTTAACTATTTATCATATCATTGCATTGCAACATGATAATCATTGTTGTTAAAGAGATATAAACATTAGCACAGCTAACTTTAACTAAATGTCAGCTTATTTGCCTATCTATTGAAGTCAAAGGCAATCGAGCCATAAAACGTCCCGTCATCTGGCCCCACAAGTACACACACACAGCCCCTTACTCCCTGCAAATATTATAACCATTAGAACAAAAAAGCTGTCATTGAGATAGTAATTCAACAACACGCACTCCATGTAGCAAAACCGGCATCAAACTAGCTAACACCGTAAGCGATACTTCAATCAGTATGGCTTGTAACAAAAGATCATGAATGATATTCTTTTTTCATATGCCAACATCTTGACATGAACCCAGGCTTTTGTCTCCCGCCAAGTTAGGTGTTCATATTGATCACTTTTAATTATAGAGAGGGTAGATTGATTATTCGAAATGGGATATGCTACAAATAGATTGTATTGATTTGCTTCTTTCTCTGGATGGCCCTCATTTGGTACAGTATAAAAAAACAGAAAATTATATTGACCGCATTGCCGCCATTCTCTGTTGATGCCTTTATGTCCTTTCCGTTCGGGGTTTCAATCCACTACCAAATCATACCGTTTGTTATGTGTTCTTTTAATGCTTTTAATTGTTATTTTTTTCTATGAGAGGAGTTCCAATTAAATATTACAAATGACATCATCAATGTAGATGTTTTATATGTAAATAATATCTGCTCCACCAAGAAAATGAATTTATTAATAAATCTATTACACTGCACGTAAGCCGTGTATACACTAGATGGCTTATTTATAAAGGGGCGAGAATATGGCACGTTATATTCGCTACTAGACACCCAGAGGTAAAATCAAGCGGCGTGTAAGAGAATATATCAGAGGACGATGGAATTGTGCATGAGATGTTACTCGATCAGGTCGTCATTCATTCGCACATTTTTGTGTTTAGTGTTTGAAGGATAATCGAAACAAGCCAGTATCAAAGATACCAATACTTTGAAACGATTGCATTTGAGTCATTTTAGTAGCTGAGCAAAAACCAAAACCAAATAAGAATCCGAAGTTGGTACGCAAACAAACGCATCTTTAAACGATCCTTCTGTTTCTCATTGTTCTACATTATCTTAAATGATTTGTAATTTGAATTTACGGGGTGATGGCTGACAACACTTAATGGATTGATTTAATGCAAAGGGGTATAATCATGCCATATTCTGTATGAACCACCTGTTAAGGAAACTCTGCTGGTTAGTCTTAATTATATTTCATAGTAACGATGATCAACATATCCATCATTAACTTCATAAATTGCAGTTTCCGTTTTCTTCCTCTCGTAATGTTTTCGAAATTACAATCCAGTTGAATATATCGTTGGACAAGGTGATCTTGATACATGTTTATATGTTTTCGGCTAATATCATTGGGTGATTATGTGCCTTAGTTGATCTCACAGTTCGTATATTGGTTATATGCCGAAATAAACAAAGCTGGCCTGCTCCACGACCTCAATAAAGGCTTTTCAGGTGATGTTGTGAAGATGGCAGGTCCCGGCCAGAAGTTAACCGTGCAATGGAGGGGCCAACACCTTAGTGTGTTTGATGTTGATGGCCTACCTGAGCATACGTGAAGTTATGGAATAGTCAACATCTAGGGGAGTTAGATCTTATGCATTAAAAACTAGAGGTGAATTATAATTTCAGCTGAGTTTAGAAGTAGATAGCTTAATGTTGTTATTGATGCCAGCCGTGCTTAGGCGCGTAGATATTGTTATTCGCGAAATCATTATTCACTTTTCGATTGACTGGTTGAATTGAATTGCATACATGTATGCTGAGTAATGATCTCCATAAGCTCGAACCGATCGGTGACCACAGCTCCGTTATGGACTTTGGAAATTTCGAGTTCTTGTTTATGACGGAACGTAAATTCTAATCCGACCATAGCACGAGGTAAACTCGACAATACATCCGAGGCTGAAACCTGGCGGAATTCAGGCGATAACTCTGGACGAGGGTAGTTTTGTGCATGCATAGTTACTGGTTTAGATCCCTGTTAAGTTGAATATCGTTGCAAGCAAAGTTCGGAGGCTGTTTTCAGTGCGCCGTAATCGATTAATTATCAATGACTGGGTGTTTCCAGTTAAATGGATTATAAAAGAGTCATTGCAACAGCTACACAAGAGTGGAATGAAAATTGCACAAAATCGTCGAAAGATGCATCTTTAATTGTCATTGGCGTGAAGTAGTTACTTATCAGCATAGGAGAGAAGTTTAATTCTATACTATCGATATGGTTGGTCCGAACAAAAGAGATTATTTGTATCCGGCATGTAACGCAGCATGTATCTTATGATTCGATATGGATAGTGCGCATTAACATGATTTGTATGAGGCGACGCATGTTATGTGATGCCTCGACTCATGCCACCTTTTGCGACCTCTACAAGTAGTTCATGAGTAATAACTGTTGTACTAAATTTATTATCAAATGTATATATTATTATCAATTCCATGATGTTAGGTATGCTGGTCACGAGCCGGTATATCTATGGATAAATATACCCAACACACCCAGACACGCGCACGTATACAAATCATGCTCTTCATTGCTGCTTGGTAAGTAAGTTTTAATAGATCATTTGTTAATATAATAATGAGGAAATCGCCAATTTTGGCATACAACACAGCTAGACTTGATCGCTAGTGAATTCAAAGCACTCAAAGGAGGGATGGGATTTAATGTTATCTGGTAATATCTAACCATAACGATCGCTTATGATACTAATGCACTGTAATTCATTGCTGAGTGAACGAAAAGATTTTGTAACCAGCCAGACATGACGTGTAATTCACAAACGAACAAGTTGGGCAAAGCAAATGAGTATTACTCATCTTATTGAAGTCCTGTATACTTCACATTGCGTAGATTCAGCAGTTGGCAACGATATTGATTTGACTCTAGCAAAGATATCAGAGAGCTTAAATTTTGATCATATCACTCCAGTCATGATGACTACAGCTCTTTAACATGCAATGGCGTTAAAACACCAAAACATTTTACTACCTTACTATGTTATTAGACCAACCTTGCTTCATGAAATACAAACCTCTTTGTCCAGTTTAACACCATGTATCAGGTATTGCATTGTCGATCATGCTTATGCATTTAACCCTTGGCAGGTATTGGGCACTATTTTGGGTTGATATTTTTGCAAATTTCCCTTACTAAACGAAACCATTTTAATCAAAACCAATATGTTAGTCAAAGCCACTCCTTCAGCTTAGATAGCGCATCAGAATAAAATATATCTGCTTAGGTTTGATCCGCGAAAAAAATCTAATTACCATGTTTGAGACCATTTTAAGGGAGTGGTTGTAAAACGGTTTTTCGTAGACTCTGAGCTTCCAATGAAAGCGTCATATATTTTAGGTTAGTCTGCATTTTGACACCACCCCACCCTATTTTCTTCAGTTTTCATTTCAAGTCAAGCTGATTTTCTTGCATTAGGGAGGACTGAAATTGTACCACATCGTTTATCGTTACAACCGTGCTAGAGGTATACTTCTTTCATACTTGATTTTAGTGCACACAATTATACGAGAACTAATACGTACTAGACAAGAAACAGCTAACAGCCACACCGTCAAACATTTGCGAGTCCGCGATACTCTCCAAAGCCATGTGAATGATGGCAATGCATTATATTCATTAATTGGCACTGAATTATTTTCAAATGCTACAGTTTTGAGCATGAAACATAGGTTGCAGACCCTTTGACAGCCATCTGCCTATAATTAAGATGCATTTATTTTCGGTTGTACAAATTTGATAATCCTTACCCTGTAACGCGTAAAATGCTAAATCGCGAAAGTTGTTTTTTACATTTTTAACCAGCATGGATTTATAAATGGATTATGATGCTTCCTGGTGTTATCGTCGATACTCTCTATCCTTTAGTGAACATCATGTCAGTTCCCATCCATATGAATACCGATTGCCCGACAAACAATATCAATGACCGCTAATTGACAGAAAGATTCATATAGACGCAACATTCATACAACCACAAAATAGACTAGCATGGATATAGGCACAATTAATCACGTTGGCGTTTTAGGCAAAACCACTGTATATACACAATTTACCAATATAGCATTTTGAGTAACAACAATTGAGGTATTGGCTACAGTGGTTGAGAAAAATGCTATTCGCTAGTAATTCCTTTGCTTTTAGTGATGTCTGTCATTGCATTTGATTACAATGTTTTCCTATATATTTTTGGTTAATTACTGAGTTGCAATCACTGACATCATGATATTGTATGGCCTTAGCAAAATCGCTGTTATCTATCAGGACTGCAGGACATGACATGGCACGTTATGATGCGTTGTCACTTACATCGTGTTATTTGCGCTCAATTTTAAGAACCGACCTTCATTAACCAATGCTTAACTGACTAACAGTGTGGCTTATTCGTGGTAGTAGTTGTCCAAGTAAGCTTATCACAACTCTGTGTGGCATTATATGCACATAGATGCGACCTGTTTCCCTGCTGGAACATGATGACAAACGTTAATTGGTTATAGATAATCTGTCGACGAAGTGATAAATATTTAGATAACGATGCCAAGAAAACATTTACTGTATCAAAGGAGCATCATTGTTCTATCGCTACATTGTTTGATTGACCTAATATTTTTATTAGCAAAACGTTTTTATCAAATGACAAACTTGTTCATGAATATTTAGACCACAATGTTATAATAAGACATTCCAGGTTAAATTGCACTGTGTGGGACCCAGACAAAACACGTCGAGGGAGTTGTATCTAGTAGATACGCAACGTTTTGCTTGTTTCCGGATACTCTAATAAAATATTTGTTTCCATCGTGTATTAGGGTATGAAAACAAGGTGTAAAAAACCTGACTTTTTCCCCGTGACTTGAATAATCACGTGAAATGGCGGTCCCATCTCTAGAAGGGAATGCACGATCCGGTATCTCAAATGTACCGTTCCAGACCTTCGTCCCAGAGGCGTGGATTTAACAGGCCAGTCACCGGCACTTCAGGGGAGCTGTCCGACAACTCAATCATCCTCAGTCATTACTGTCGCGCTCTCATCTCCTCGTTAAAAGTGACGTTAAATACGAATATTACCATTACTTTTCCAGCGCGTATTACTGCAGGATACATAACATAGCACTAATCACAAACATAAAACATGCAGGCATTTGGATGCCAATGTCATCAATTCAGTGCTGCGATATATGTTGAAATCGCTCAACCATTTTCGGATATCAAAAATGAATTCGGGACTACACAATTTCATTATAAGGATAAGGTTACTGGTTAACTGCTTGACAAAATAACCGCAATAACATACTCTTATACACTCGAACTATGCACTTTCAAACTGTAAATTGTATCTAATAGAAATAGGCGATTCAGCATTCTATCAAAGATTCTGGAGACAGCCGATGTAATTTGCAATGGTTTCCACTTACAAAGACAAGGTCATCGGTTGAAAGAAGCACGCAAGTCACGAGTAATCGATAGTACATCTGCATCTGCAAGTTTAACACATCACACAGTGACTTCAATATTCAGATAATTCACATGGATAAGGTTGCTTTAGGTTTTAATCAATGTAGAGCATTCAATCATACAAACAAAAGATAGTAGACCATTTTATGTTACTAATTCATTAACTATATCAAGTAGATCGATCAAATACTTCAGCTGTGGTAGAATGCCCAAAATTAATATTACCTCGAGTATATTTATAAATGGGGCGATTATATGATGCCGTAAACAATCTATGTATTGTTGACGGCTACGCAGGTCAAATGCTACAATGTGCACAGTTAATTGCTTATCATCATAACAGTAAGAGACTTTCGAGAGATAATATTGGCCAATGGATTAACTTTACTAATGTCAAACTTAAGGGGTATAGAAGCATCATTTAAACGCATAGGGTTAAGTTGTTAACTTCCGGGAGCAACTCGCATCAAAGATGACATCAGGCCCTTAAATCAGCAAGGGCTTTTTGCATCGTAAACTGTGGTCAGAAGTCCATTGTCACATCGTGTTAAGAATTAACAAAATGTTATATAGAGACCATTGATGCACATTTAAATTGCATTTCGTGAATGTTCTCTAATCGATTCGCGCAAAATGGTATATGGCAGTAGCGTTTGCAATGTTACATTATTGTTACATAATTTCGAATTTCTTTGGATCTGAGATTAATGGTCTTAACAACATGAGCATAACCTAGTGCATTTTAGGGTGCGCATCTAATCGAATCGCAGATATATTGATTGAACGCATAATGGAAAACGTCGGTACGTTTAAGGTGGCAAAGATTATAACATTATTTGCCTTGAAATTTGCCATTCAGAGCGCGACAGTAGTAGGTTAAACAAAACTTAATTTGACACTGGTGGTTGCATGGATCAAGGCGCAATTCTATTAAGTAGAGCTGACCTAAAAAAAGCATTTGATATATTTTAAATTACTTATCTGAACACGGCAACTACATGTTTAAAGAGGGCTGTACAAACTAAACTTTAGCTGGGCTATAAAACTCCAGAGGCTGGCACCTGAATAAATCTATGTCTATATTGTACATTTGATCATGGGAACTGAACAAATATCGAAAGATGCGTCATTGTGGTTTTATAATAGGATGTATTACAGTAGCGTACATTCAGGGCATAGGCACCAGTTTAATTTACATTTTTGGCGCATCATAGTAGTTTTAGAATTTGTGTGGTTAATAGGGACACATACAAACCACTTAAATGGTGAATATCAGACGTAACATTAAAGAAATACACGTTTCAATAAGACATACACTCAGATATTAATTGCAGAATCTTGATTATCAACACAATATTACGCACATATAATAGTGTCAATACGAACACTCAAAGGAAAAGTATGAAATCAGAAGTGTATATTTAGTGTGCTCGCTCATTGCTAATCAGACCACATATCATATTACTGTACCGCCTGAACATTTCGTTTTTATAGATCTCCAATAACGATGCAATCCAGCGCGCAATAAGACATTTATCTCACAATTCAGCGACTAGTTCTGTTATATATCTTTCATGCGTTTGTTAGGTGTTTTGCACATATCCCGGCCAGAGGTGCAGTCGGATTTGCTAGTTATCTGTGTCTAGAATGTCTTTGAATAATCTCATGCTTTGGCCCGCTCCAGGACTGTACAAGGATACCCTTCAATGTATCTTTGTTATTCAATGCTGACATTGCTTTCTCAAAAGAAAAACATGTATTGGCTGATTATTTTTCAGCATTAGGTTAATCTATGCTCATTGAGGTAGAATGCATAAAATTATGAAAATCTTTATTGTGATTTCGACCTGAATGGTTGTGATAGGTAATGTTGTGAATCACTGGAGATGCGAATGGAAATTGCTCATGGCGAAAGGATATTATCTCATTGATTCGTTGAATGCCTTCGTAACCCATTGATCTCGCTTATCGACCATGCTAGCGATCCCGAGCAAAACCAGCACACCCACCTTGCTCAGTATAACTCGAGTGTCGGCATGCTTATCTTTTGCCAGACTATATACAACTAGCTTGTTCCGAAAGTTATCTTGGAACAGTCAGATGCTAGTTATAGGATTGTTGTACAAAATGAGGACGACGATTATTTGGATGCTCACAATTACGAAGTTTGACTTGATCAGGTTGTAGATAACCACATGCTTCTCCTTAGGTATTTAGGTGTAATTGCCCATTATGTACACTAGGTTTAGAGTGAGGTATGTTGGTGCGCGTGTACGCCATATGTATAATATAATCTCCTCTTCTTAGGTTGAAGGACTTACCCCGGAGATGTTTGTTATATAAAGAGTGAATTATGTTGTTAAGCCAAAGTACTTGTGTGGCTCGCACCTGGTACTTTGTCATGCCATAATCCTGTATGTCTTAATGATGATAGAATCCGAACACCTCAGGGAGATAATCTCTAACACTCTGTTAAGTATATTATTGTAAGTAAATCAGGGATAATCTTTCTCACACATGTATCTCGCACGTGTCCACGTTTATATCCTACGTAGACCACTTGTATACAAGGTCGTGAAATCTTGCAATAAAGTAGTCTTGGACCAGTTCGTCTGGTGTACAACGAGCTGTGTGCTGTTGTTGATATTCAGTAGTTAAGGGCTGGAATTGCCGGCTGTGTGCCGTATCTGAAATATACTTAAGCCATCTTGCTGGCGCGAAACACCCGCAAAAGGAACTCTGTTCGTGTGGACCACCCAAAGGTATCCACAAGGTGATGAGGATTATGTTGATGATGCTTACGGTGACGGTAATGCTGACGGTTGCAATAATGGTAACGGTGGGATTGGGTACGATGAGCATTACCCTATGCCAGCAATTCGTACAATTTAATTTTATCGATGACGACGATATTTAAATGATAATAGTAATTGTCATGTTCCATTGGATAAAGTAGATTTGAAACAAGACGAGGTTAACCCATTTACTTACATCAGTATGACGATTTTTACCGATCAATCATCTACATGAAATTAAATTTTACGTGGAACCTTGTTGAGTGAACAAAGATCATGGAGAAGAAAATTCTGTGATTATATTAAGTCCTACTCTGCCGTTAAATAACGAAACCTGAAGCAGCCCCTTGGCAGCGGGCCCTGTTTATATGTTAATGATATTCAATACTACGCACCAGCGTCTAGAATGAGGACATGTCTCGAAGTAGACGAGCGTAATCAGAGGCCGTGTCTATCGGGTAGTCTTTAGTTATTGTCTCTGATTGGTCAGTGTCACTTATTTCTTAAGATTCGGCGCTCCTTTCTAGACCTTTTTTCACAAGATCTGAACTATATGCTCTTGCTAGACAATGGAAATGACTCCGTCGAAAACCTTCGATTACGCGCACCAGCAGCATGGCTTTGTATTGAAAGACTTTCAACGGGACTGTGCGCTATGTTGCTTGATGGGTCGTGACTGTTTCGTGAATGTGTCTGCGGGTGCGGGGAAAACCTTTTGCTATACATTGTTAGCTACTGCTTTTTGTGCCATGCTTTGGGTTGGTCAGGGTGCGAATCAAAGTGTTACCCGCTTGCCCAGGACAAGTTATTTGTCCTTTCAGACAAGTGACTTGTCCGGTCAGCTTGTCCTACCGAATGAAAGATTTTTATGAGCCGGCATGCGTTCTGATTGCTCCTATTTGTTGCTTAACGCTGAGAAGCACGTCGGCGAAAGAAGCAGACACTCAACTCGTCTCTGTTAATGATAAAATTAAATACTGTGTGAAGCTTTATAAAATTAGCCTACCATAATGCGGCCTACTTTCAGCGCGGGTCAAATATCAATGGAAGTTCAGCAGCACCAAATTAAAAGGAGCGGCGTTATCATTTGCATATGTGGAAATTCAAATTCACCGCGAATTGGGGTCTACCGCGATTATGTAAGATAACTACTAGCACATTAGCTCGGAACCCTCTCGAATAATTTAGCACAATTTGTGCTTATTTGCTCGTTTGTTGCGCAGTCTGTGCTGCCTGAACTGTCATACCCATGTGAATCACAATATATAATCCATTGATTACCAACGTATGCTAAGTCGGACAAGAAAAGAAAGTTTCAATTCGCCATGTGAATGGGTCGGGATGAAACGCGGCTTGCTTATATTTGCCCTGTTCGCGTCATGCAGTGATTGTATGACGGCTTATCGATCATGTATATTCATGACCAGTGAGGACATAACGCGATCACCAGTCGGTTACGGCGATGTCACCTTAAATGTGTTATATGACCAGGACAAAACATTTGATGACTGTTTTATATTCTCTCATGTTATTGGATGACATAAAGAGTGATTACCACAGTGAAATACACTACGGCGAATTCAAATGTCACAGTAGTGGTCAATGTCGCTAAAACTGGAATAGAGAGCCTTCAATACGAATGGAAAACAGTGTTATCCGTGAACACTGTCACTAACACCGGAAAAGAGAACCTTCAATGCAATGGAATACAGTGCAATACCAAATAGACATAACAGTAAGCGAAGGCAACTGCTTGATGATTAAGTTTGATGCTCTTAAATGTAGACGAACCAAGTTAACCGGAATTATTGACTGGTATCCGAGACCGATTCATCGGGTAGCTTAAGGCTCTAACGTCCCTATTGATGTCCTCGTGTCTAAAAGATCACAGATATATCCGCGAACATTTTTAGAAGGCAGTATAGATTTCATATTAGATACAGTATTCATCACTTCCCACGACCTACGGATTCAATGGGTGATTGTCGAGCATTTAGGTATGTATGTGATACCATGTAGGCATAGATGTTCATGTTATTGACTAGTTAACGACATAGTGTTACCAACACTTAATTGGCCGAAACGGTTGCAAATTAATCGATGTAGCATACAGAACAGTAATAAGATGGGAAAACGATGTAGGTACCACAAGGCGAAATCAGAATGCAATTTGTCATATCCGGAGATACGAAAAACAAACTGGTTACAATAAATAAGCTGATACTTCATATAATCACACCAAGACACTCTTGTCTGAAATTCCGCGTGGAGAGACAGTCAACAAATAGTCGTTATCGTTCAGAACTTTGTCCGAAATTT
>CM067351.1:62020085-62055264 GCA_034190875.2 Urechis unicinctus | reverse complement strand
CCTTATGACGACCATCAACATATCCATCTTTAACGTCATAACTTCTTCTGTTAGTGTTACACTACTCCGTTTATATGTGTGCGACATGCGTAGTTCGCACCATCGCTGCCATACAACTTGATTGATGAAATAACACCCGTATTCTTCCTCTCGTAATGTTTTCGAAATTACGATCCAGTTGTATATATTGTTACATTTCTCTGGTCAAGGTAATCGTGATGCATATCTATGTGTTTTTGTCTAGTCTCGCGGGGTGATTGTGACCCTAAGTTGATCTTGCAGTTTGTATATTGATTACATGCAGACATTGAATAAGCTGGTAAGTCCCACGACCTTAATAAAGGCATATCAGTTCATGTTTTGTAATAGCTGGTCCCGACCAGAATTTGGCCGTGCAATGGAAGGCTAACATCGTTATGAGTATTTGATGTTGACGTGCAGTCATGAAGGAGTTAAGGCATGCGCATAAAATCTAGAGGTGAATGATAATTACAGCTTCATTCATAAGTAGATTGCCTAGAAAATGCGCCAGCTTATGGTTGTTGTTCATGTCAGCCGTGCTTAGGCGCGTAGATATTGCTATTCACGGAATCATAATTCATATTTTGATTGACTTGCATCCATATCCGATTCCGTTGTGCGTTGGTTTCTATGTAACAATATAAACACATGGGTCTTAAAGGTTTTGTCCTCCGATGATTAAAATGGCAAAAGTGCTTATACCATATTGAATGCAAAAGGTGCATTCCCAAAGTAAAGCTGTTGTGCACCACATATCACGCATCATTTAGTTACATATCTGTTGAATGATAGGGGCTCTCTCGATAGGCACTGTTTGTTCAAAGTCGAAGAGCTCCATAATTTGACTTAATCCAACGGAACGTTATATGCACATCTGTTACAATTTCATTTCTGAACGACTCACCGTTTTGTAGTTTCTACTATATGTTTCAATAAGCGTAGAACTTATTTTTTATTCAGCTTTGTCCATTAATGTAGCCGATTTTTTTCTCCAAATTGCTCGTATGGTTCACTCGAGTTATTCTGCTCCCAATTTTGGCATTGATACCATGGCTTGGGGAGTTGGTGGGGCTCATTCCTAATGGGGTGTGTCCACCATATTACAAATGCATGGAACAGGTGAGCCCGGCATTAAGCATCGCCACACACCAAGCCACGAAACAACTACATCATTTGCATCTCACAGCTTTTATAGAAGGAGATACTGCTGCTTCTTCGTTCCTGGCATGATATGGTTACTACTAAAAGGTTGGGCTTATTGCGTTGTTTCCAACATTTAAGCATACTTTCGACAAGATCAACACGCTTTCCTGCAGATAAATAAATGCTCCTTTTCCTTAAAATGGTCCATGAGTAAGCGTCATAAACCATCCGTACAGCATAGATTGGCAATATAATGATGATGTGTATGCAGCATACACACTACTGCCCGTATGGCGTTTGCATGAAGATAATTTTACAGCTTACTCGCCACAGGTAGCACCGTGCAGCGGCTAGTTATCATTGGCAGCATACTATTTTGCCGGTAGGGCGCATGAGTTCAGATAATTTTACACCTAAAGTGGGCGGTCGTAAACCTCCAAATAAATATTCACCGCCTGTCACACAGCAATTTGATTTAAACAACAGGCGTGAATAATATTTCGTGTGGGAGATGCATCTGCTGTGAACGGTAACGTAATACAAATGTCATTCCAAAAGGGTTACCACTTTTCATTAATAAGCTTTTAACTTACCGAAGCAAGGAACCTTACAGGAATATCGTGTTTTACGTCACAAAGAAACTATTTTGACAATTAAAAGCAACTATCCTCCAGTGGCATAACTTCAATTCGTAGAAGTGAGGGTGCAATACTGTTATTCGTACAAATATACGAGCCTTGCTTCATTAATATATTTTTTACAACAACTCATATAAGCTCAGTTAATTTTCCACCCGTGCAATTTTTGTACGGTTCATCTAAGCCATCGTGTATCACACAATTAATCGCCCATCATATAAATCGCGTTACTAATTGAATGTTACCGGCACACCGTAATATATCGTAAAAAAAAACATGGCAAACTTGCCTATCATTCAGCCCCATACTGTTTGTGATAGTAGCGGGCCACACTCATAAATAGAACAAGAATGGACGTATCTCACACTCGATTTACTGTTTTATTTCCTGTAGTATCACCAGTAATGCTCATTATCATATCAAAGAGATGATTTGGGGTAATGTTTTAAAGTAAAAGATTACTGTTGTGTTGAATGATTACTTTGATTGTTATTTGGAATTTACTCCGTAATGCTTCAATCCTCGGGATGAGTCAGCAAGAGGGAGCGTGCTCCGAACAGCCTCCATAATCTTTATTTTACTCCAGACCATCCATGTATCACGATACATGGATGGTCTGGAGTAAAATAAAAATTATGGAGGCTGTTTGCATAATGTCGTAATCCTAGAAACAACTTTACTCAGGTAGTTTTCACCAGGTTATTGAGCAGTTATTCAAAGCATGTTAATAAATATATTTTAATCTCGCTATTTTTGGAGTGACGAGCAGGATTTCGAACAATAAACGAAGGGAATTTTTTGTTCAAACAGTGAGTAGCCTGGGTATGTACTACTATTATCATCTATGATTATGCATTATATGAACCTTTGAGAGAAAGGAATATTCAAACCCGTATTGCATCAAAGGAGTAGAAACTCATTGTGCTAAATAAAACGTCAGTGATCACATCAGTAAAGCACAATGGTGTCTCCTATCTTAAAGAGTGACAGCATACCATAAAGAGTCTTCCAATTTCATAACGAATGCTCCTTTGCGTAAGCTGTCCGCGACCTGCTTCTTATGGGTGGTTTAACGCCGGATTAATAACTTCACTAATTGGCTATATATTCAAAGTAATTTAAGTCGTAGGTTCATATCCTCTAAATCTTGGCCTGCTGGGACCACAATATGATGATCAAAGGCCTTTGGGCACCACGTACATGTAATGTGTCTATTAATTGAACGAACGCCAAACTATGAATAATCAAATGCAGCTCGGCGTATATAAGAAACTGAATTGTGCTCAGCTTGCAATGCTGCCGGGCGTGAGGCTTGTGAAGATGCTTTACAGCTTGCCTAGTCTTAAGCCTCTTACTTAACATTCAGCCCTTGTCGAATAGAAATCCAAATTAACATGTAGGCGTCAACATAATTTCTATCGAGAGACGCATCTGTTTCGAACAGGAAATCAATCCAAATGTCATTAATAAGCTTTTTCCCCATGAGAACATTGCACGCAAAAGGTTTCTTGTGTTTCTCATCTCAACCTTAAACACACCCTAGTTCAAAATAAGACCAGAAATAGCCACCTGAACCAGCATAACCACACTAATACGATCTATTTTAGTGGGGGTGAGGCAGGGATGCAAAGCTGTTATGTATACAATCATATGTGCCTTGCTTCAGCGTTTATTGCACTGGTTATCTACTGATTCATTGGAGCAGTATTTATTTTGTACCCTAGCACGTTGCATAGGACAAACACGCCGTGAAGCACTGTATCACGATCATTAGCGATTGACGGAAAACAAGAAATTACGATGGTGTTGCGTATTGCTATACAGAAAGTAATAGCATAGTTCATCAATTTGCAAATGTCGCCAAGCTGTATGAAGAATCTATTGCCATAACGTCTGCTGCCTGCAGTCTTATTGATGTTATGTCATGGCGAGCGATGTCAATATAAACGTCTTCTCCATTCATTTCATAAATGGTTCTCCGCACCACACATCACGATCATTAGCGATTGATCCTGATTCACATACTCACAATAATAAGCATAAAATGATCCTTTTTCACATTTAGACAATCCTTATTGTCAATCACCTACACACTTACCAATTTACTGCGGACGGTTATTCATTCATCTTGAGTGTGCTTTATTTTAGAACTATAGGTTGCACTACACGCGACCATTACTTGTGAAGGGAATGCGTTACTTTTAGCAAATTGTTAAGCAACCATCGCTAATCGTCTATCAAAAACTCCACGCTTGCTTAATGAGGAAATCTATATCAATGTATGTCAGTTACTTGTTTGCCCGGTATTTTTAACATTTACGCTTAATTAGAGAGGCGAAGTATGATTCGACGTAGCAGCATTGAATGGGCGGAAACAGTCCCCCTCAAAAAGAGATGCGGATCTTTGTTAGCATACTAACTGATGGACCAATCTTGTGTGACTTAGAATTGCCATGAGGCCTTAGTGTACAATGTGTGTACGTTCTTATTGATTACATATACCGCATACATACACTAGTAATAGAGTATGTTCGTATTAAAGGTTCACGTTATTGGACAGGTAGCGTTTGTTAGAAAACGGTATTTCGTTGGACATATTAATGCCTATCATTATGTTCCCCGACACTCGACCACTTAACAAAATATGATCCGTATCAATAAATATATTCTGCATCTTCATTCGTGCAACCGCTCAAAGAAAGCTTCATTTCAATATCAGCTGGTAAGTTTATTTTAGTACTGTTATACTGGCTTTAGGGGGATTGAAATTAATTTTTTCTAGTCATTTGTGACTTTCCGATTGACTGCAGTTACAAATTCTTTTTTAATATGGCGTCAATTCATATTTAGGGCGCTGTTTGCGTTCATAAATGAGTCATCTTAGTATTTTACCGAATATATTTTATTACATTTCATCTCCATAACATTAACACCAGCTTTGCTTCAAATGAGACTATATCCCGATGATGCATGGTTGTAGGTCGAAGTGGAGTGATAAAGAAAGCTAGCCTCGAAAGACTTGCCGCTAGAGCTAGTCTGTCTTGCAAAAGTCTAAGAATGTTAAAAACTCCATCAAATACTGAATGTTAGTCATTGTCGATGTTAACTTTTTTACCGTGTGCATTACTATAACGCACACTAATGAAAAAAAAAGACCTCGTTTGGTACTAATGGCATGCTGCCACAATAACACGTTCCACAAACGTCAATTTAGCCGTTTGCTACAACGCGTGGATGTCGGATATTTGTTATAAATTAATGGAATACATACGGAATTCTAGCATTAAACAGAGGGATGCAATTTAATGTTAGCTTGTAATGTCCGACCATAACGATCGTCCATAATACTCAAGACTCGGAAGTAATGCACTGCAACTCATTGCTGGGGTAAAATGTTATAAACCAATGATCGTCCACCCATCCAGTGCGTCTCTGGAGAGCAATTGACCAGCGAAGCAATCTTGCTTTACAGCATATGTCTACCAAAAGTTTGTAATTTTTGTATAAGCAGCCAGACATTGCGTGTCTCTCAAACACAGGCAAGCTGAGCGACACAAATGATTAAGACTATTTTATGAAGGCGTTTTTTACAGCTTTTTCGGTAATGCCAATTCAGTTGGCAATATAGAAGATTAACATCAGTAGAGCTCCAAATAATGAACCTGTTGTTAGGATTTATGATTTCAGAAAGTAAGCCTATGACGGTGATGTTATTAATCTGCTTGTGGTGAAAAACAAAATGACGGAACAAGTCAGATCATCGAGAATCAATGCAACTAAAGATGTTAGCCTTGTGTAGAAATACAGATGTAGTAATTTAAGCCTTTCTTGACAGGCGCATCCTAGAGAAGAGGAAATATGCCTAGCTTGGGAATATGGAAATGCGATAAGCCTAACGAAAGCACGACATCTTAACAAGCGGTATATCACCTTGCCAGCCTTACTAAGCTAACCGACTATCTCAATAACATTAAGCCTACGAGAGCGATCGTCGATACTGATTCTTGAAGGCGGAAGATTTTTTACTGATATGCTTTATTATTTTGAAACTCAAAAGTTTGTTTCGAAATAGCAGCTATCTCTAGCTTCTATTAAACTCAACATTCTTCTTATTGCAGACAGGTGCCCTTCACATTGCATAGGCTCAGCATCTGGCAACTATATTGGTTGTACTCTAGCAACGATATCAAAGAGCTTAAATTTTGATCCTATTACCCCGGTCATTATTGTATGACTACAGCTCTTTAAAATGCAATGGCGTGAAAATACTAATACTAACTAGTCGATCTTGCAGCTCAACGTGCAAATCATGATGATGCATACAACCACAGGCAGTTATTGGGCACTATTTTGGGTTGACTTTGTCGTAATTGTCCTCTCTCTGCTACTAAACGCGAACATTATAAGCAAAACTAATATGTTAGTACAAGCCAAGCACCGCTGCCTAGAACTGTTGTTCCAAACAAAACTATGTTGAAGCCCATTTTCAAACTAGTGGTTGCAGAACGGTTGTCATAGTCTCGGAGCTGCCGATGATAGCGTCAAATGTCCCAGAGCAGTCTGCAATTTTACACCACCCCACCGTATTATCGTAAATTTTCATTTCAAGCCAGGGTCGTGATCATGTTACAATGGGGACTGCGATTATACCGTATATACAAATGGTGATTACCGAGTGTTGAAATTAATATCGTTGACACATACTTTCAACGGTTTGGTGCCTGTCTTCTTGCAGTTCTCGATGATAACAGCATAGTCTTGCATAAACATAGGCAGCAGCCTTTTCTGCAGGTTTCACCGCGGAATTGCCTTCTTACATCTCACCTTACACATAGTCTTGTGTCTGTTAGAAGTATAAGAGCCAAAATTTTGCACTCTAAGTGATAAACGTAATAGCTGAAATCTTAAGCACATTAGGCAATGCCAACATATTTACGTGCATGTTTGACTGGTTGGTAAGGTCCGTTCATAGTTTGTCACTTGTTTACACTTACCGCACCATGCTACGCAAGGGAAGACAATTGAAATTTTTGGAATGTAAAGGATACTAAAATGACCGGGTTATTTGTGGCTCATTTGAGCCGAGCGCGTGCATGCTGGGATTTCACTTAATGGTATTTTTTTCAAATAGTGATAAATTTGCCAACACAAAGCCGCTGGCAATGCACAATGAGTTACACACCCATAATCAGGGAATTGGGTGTCACAGCTGCCATAGTGCGGATATAGATGACCTCGGGTCACATCGGATAACCCCTAACATGCTACATGAAATCAAATTGCTTTCACCTCGGCCATTTAGAGTGGATGAGGTCTCAAGCACCCGATAAGATGATGCATGTAGGCGGGGCAGGAGCAACTGCAATCAATCATATTATAATATTTGGGCAACGAAAACAGCCATTATGTATGCCAAAATCATATTAACCCGATGGCCGTATCGTCGCATCTATCATGTAAAACCATTCGTTTGTTTACACGATGAATCCGAAGTGGATAGTGAATGTCATCATTGAACTGGTCGAACTGTTTACATAGCACGAACAATAGTTATATTGCTGCATTGTGCGTACTTCAACGTTAGCACCTATCCGGTTTTGAACGAGATCATTCTACTATACCATCCTCGAGAAATGTAGATCATGTATTTCTCTTGTACCATATTCAATATTAACGCATACATCCGAATACCATATATATATATATATATATATATATATCATAATATATATATATATATATATATATAAAATATATATATGCATGTAATGTGGGGTATCTATCTATCTATATATCATAGCAACTATATAAATCAAATCTTATATATATATTTATATTGGATACCTTTAGAAAAACCTGCCGAAATATGTATGCCAATAAAGTCAACGCATTTTCGTTAATTGAAAATAACCCACGAATGTGACAGTATCTAGTAACGTACAAAGATATCTATACTTCGATTTCTTTGGAATGAATATAATAGCGAAATAACATTTTAACAACTAACCATTCGTTGACATTACACCTCATCATTTACAACAATATATTTATTTCGAAAAAAATTGCCGAAAATATTTAGTCATGTGTGTTGGGTATGTTTATTTTAATTTATTTAAAATTTCATCTATTTTTTTCCTTATTCATTCATCTACAACATTGAATTAGATCGCGAACTGCTACCAATTGTTCGTAATGATCACATCTACAACAAATATTATGTTTCTAATCCATGATGACTGAAAATGATTTAAATATTTCGGTATTCCGCAAATATTCACAAATATAAATGGGCACGAAAGGTTGGATTTATATGTATAAATTAATGTCATGACCTTTCGTGGACGACCTTTCGAGGACCAAAAGTATATACCAGCAATAAAAAGTGATAAAAATATTTTTATTCGGATTAAACTATTTCATTGTATCAATTAAAAGATGCCGAATAAATAATTGATAATTAATGATATCAGAAATGTACTATAAAAATGTGTCCACGAATGGTTGGAGTCCACGAAAGGTTGTAATCGTCAGTATATATATATATATATATATATATATATATATATATATATATATATATATATATATATATATATATATATATATATATATATATATATATATATATATATATATATATATATATATATATATATATATCTCTATATATATCTCTATCTATATATCTCTCTATATAGATATATCTCTATCTCTCTCTCTCTCTATCTATATATATCTATCTCTCTCTATCTATCTGTCTATCTATCTATCTCTCCTCTCTATATATCTCTCTCCCCCTATATATCTCTCTCTCTCCCTCTCTTTCTCTATTTATGAGTCTCTCTCTCTCTCTCTCTCTCTCTGTTTTCTCTTCTCTCTCTCTCTCTCTCTTTCTCTCTCTCTCTGTCTGTTCCTCTATCTCTCTCTATATCTCTCTCTCTCTCTCTCTCTCTCTATCTCTCTCTCTCCTCTCTCTCTCTGCCCCTCTCTCTCTCTCTCTCTATATATCTCTCTATATTCTCTCTCTATATCTCTCTCTCTCTCTATGTCTATCTCTCTCTATCTATTCTCTGTCTCTCTCTATGTTCCCTCTCTCTATATCTCTCTTCTTTTTCTCTTTCCCTCTACATATATTTATCTATCTATCTCTCTATCTCCCTCTCTCTATATATATCTCTCTCTCTCTCTATCTATATATATATATCTCTCTCTATATCTCTCTCATTGTTGTATGAGTCCCTGTCTAGTCAAAATATCTCTATATATATATATATATATATCTCTATATCTATATATATATATATATATCTATATATATATATATATATATATATATATATATATATATATTATATATATATATATATATATATCATTGTTGTATGAGTCACTGTCTAGTGGCAATTAACGCAAGGGTAATAAACGTACAGATGATGGCGCTGTCACGAATGTGTCAGCTCAGTTTAATTAAATAGAGACTAATGTACTGGCGGTAATATATTTTCGGCTGTGTCGGCATTCTGCAGCATGAAACTGTATGAGTAATTGGACATCGAATGTCTTACGGTGATTAGTTCTGGAAAAGTGCGGCCTCACGATAACACTTATCGAGTAGATTTGTATGCTGTGAAACATTTCACAGAAACCTGGATAGGTACCCTTAAATTCAGTAAGCATTTACTCTGTGCTTTAATTAATGTCCAGCGCATCCCCAGTAGGGGATATGTTATATCGATATGTTATAAAGACGGCAAGCACAGAATTTGACGATTATATCAATAAAACTTCAAACCATTATGCATTTTACATTTCATATACAAATGTAAAGAAGAAACCTCATCTAATTATAGCGAGGCGTGAACGAACTTCTATCGCAGCAGTTCACACTGCTGCTGGCTGTATCTAACAATGCAAATACTAATATGTGATGCGTCATAATGATCCGGTTTAGAATACTGTACTGATTGTTATAGGTTATTGCACTGTCTCCAAAATAGGTAAAGTAGGCTTAAAATGTGTTCGTGATTGGAGAAAGCATACAAACTGGGAGCGGATGCGCAGATAACATTTTGTTTCTGATTGAAAGATCTCAGCAAACATCACAAGTTATCATAAACGTCAGGAGTTCTTATCTGAAGCATCTGTGTCTTATAACGAACAAGCGGCATATGTGGATGCAGTTTCACGTAAACTCGTTATGATTCAATTTTCCAATTAATGATTTCTTGCCAAGGGATTACTACTAAATTACACACTTGCGCCAGACCTTCCTTTGTATGAGGTACATACGTTAATTTGGCTGATAGTCTAAGAAGACGCGGTTATAGTTTTCCACGGCTCACGCATTAACAGTGGCAAAAGATGACAATCTGCACAGTCGACTCCTTGGCCATTTCATGATATCGGAATATATTTATGACGCGGAAACAGCTCTACAAAACTTGGTGAGTAAATACAGTTCAAGTACATAAGTGGTCAACTAGTGGAAGGAAATGCCGAAGTTAAACGCAAATAAAGGCATGGCGCCCCCACCCCAGTCTTCTAATTCCACCGCAGGGAAATCGTTTCATCATTAGAGACTTTGCTATTTATTCTAAAATGCTATCTTTGAGGATGGTTGCTTCAACTGGTCGTAACTTCCATGAAAGTATGTTTTAGTTCGTCATATGAAACGCGAGAGAAACGTATTGAGTGCTTCGCGTTATGTAGGAGGATAGCTTATCAATGAACAGTGGTATTCCTTCGAAATGACATTTTGATAGAATTTCTGTTTACAGCAGATGCGTCTCTCTATAGAAATCACGCAGACGCCCGAGTTTCAACCACAGTACTAAACTGGCAGCATTGCATACAGAGAGAAAATATGATTTCACATGATCAACACTGAAATATGTTAGTTTCTATTCTTTACTACATTAATGGTATACTTGCGTTCGTTGATCGCAGTTCAGGCATATTATAACGCTCGAAATGCTCGGTATGATTCCAAGCTGAATAACATACAATTAACATTATATAGAATATCATGCCAATAATTGGTCCACTAATTCAGCTTCTAACCGTTCATAAGAACGGATGAAGGCATCAACTCACTCCTGGGACATGCCGGAGTTTGAAGGATCACCGTTAACGAAGCATTAATTGTGGAAATATTAATGGAACATAAAATAAGGCCCGCTAACAGCATCCGAGGTGAATGTAATAAGGTCCAGAATATTCCTAACTGTAGTTGTTTCAGATACATGATGATAGAGTTTTCTATTTACAAAGGTGGTACCTTGTTAACAGGTTCATCGGTAATGCTAGAAATTTATTCGAACGTGGAAATCACCAAAAGTCACACGCTTAGTATCTGCAATTTTCAAAGCAATCCATACAGCTTTTTAATTTTCGAAAAACTCTGCATTGAACGCAATTATACGGTGCAAGCTTGTACCTCCACGTTAACACCACCTTGGTTGTGCAAAGTCTCTGCAATCATCAAATCTTATGCTAAGTACAGCACCCTGCTGTCCTACTTTATAACGGCGAATCCCCTTAATTTGGCGCGCGTAACGGCTCGTTTCTTACTTCTATATTTTAATAGCTGTTTAAAGAGCTAACGGAAACTACCTATTTATTCTCTCCTAGCCCTCATTATTATGATGTGATCTCCACTACAATCAATTCATTAGCTCAAAGTCCAATGCTTGAGAGAACAGCTGTGCATATAATGTTATATAACGTCTCAGTTAATTGTAAGACGATGTAAATGTTGAGTATTATGCAGCCTTCACTGGAATGACAAAAGCCATAAATGGGATATGAAGGGAAAGTGCTCTGGGGAACAAAACATTGCGTTGTCAGCGTGCCTACTTATCAACTTGCTCATCCCTAATAACGTGCATCAGGAAAAACCTTTGCAAATGCAGGTATGGAAAGATTTTGCATAGCTTGGCAAACATACTAGTCATGCAGCTTGGTAATTTGATTGAGGCAGTGGGCGCCAGTATAATACCTTGAGGGGAACGCGAGGCACATTCGATCCAAATGTCATTGCAGAGCAGTGCACAAGCTGGTTACTAAGGTGCTGCCCTGTTATAAAAATTGACACCAAAGCTCACCCTGATGGCAAACACGACTTGTAATACTAGTTATCTTGCGCATGGATATTTTAAGCAACTAGGTAAGTCAATATTGGTTTGGAACGATTAATTCGTTGCGCTATCGATTCGGTATATCTATCAGGATGGGGACTTGCAATCCTCTATGCTTTAGTTTCACAGAATATGTTATATATTTAATCTGTACATTGTCATCCGATAATTACGACAATCGATATCAATCCGATAAATGAAATAAGGTGCCACCATTGTGACCTTATCCTGATCCGTACATCATCAAGTCTTTACGAATGTTTCTTCATCGACTGGAAATTCAAGTGGTGTATATGTGCCAAGTCAGTTCACGTTTCGTGGTGTGATTGCTATATGCTATCAGGGCCGCTGTGGTATCCTGTGATATTGAAGCGCAGTTTTCGAAGGATATCAGTCACTCTCTCTGGAATGCAATTCATGCTTTGGTTTGCGACACTGCTGCTCGTGTGTTTATATCTTTGTAGAGCTCACAACACCGCTCGGGAGAACAACATGTCTTGTCGCCGACTTTCTTTTCGTAAAATGTTGCTTCACGTTGATAAAACAGATATTGCGTAAGCTAGCACCCTGCATTACCCAGAGCTGCTCCAAATACATATTACGGCGACGTCTGCGACAAGTGAAAATCCTTATACGTGCAGTAAGACGCCCCTCTCGGGTATAGCAGTAGCCTCGCAAACTATACTAGCATACCATGAGCTGCCTCGTGCGTATCTAGCTGTTCGAGACTTTTTGGGGCATAATTTTCGAGAATGCGCTTAACTTATTAGGTTAAGAAGGTGAGCATTGTTGCACGTTTACACAAATAAACGGCTGATTGCTAAGCTCTGATTCTCAGTAGTATTTCGAAACATAGATAGTCAAATATTAAATACCTGATTTATTGTAGTTGATAGTTCAAATTTTGCTCTTAAAATGCGACATTGATTCACATTGTAATTGTATTCACTCTGCCATTGCTTCACTAAGTTCTCTACTACCTGCCCTACATTGGGTTGTAAGCCATCACCCTTGTAATTGAAATTCACACAGTTTCCGTACATTCTAGATAACCCAAAAACTAAGTAAGCTCTATGTTTGCACTGGCTCTACCTTCCCTATCCAACCTGTTGTAAAACAAACCCTCGGCTGCTTTGAAACGTCAACACAAGAGTTCGCCATTGGGTTCTATGTTTTGCACCCCAAAAACCATTCCAGTAAGCACGGCTTTATGTTTGCACTGGCTCTAGCTAACAATGAATATAACGCTATCCAGATATGGCTTTTGGGATCCTAATGTTGACCTTCATTTTCCATAAACAAGGCAATTGCTTATTATCAAGCAGCGTTAGGTAGACTCATCATGTAGTCGCTCGACCAGCCTAGAATCCTTGGAGGTTTATGGGGCTGTAAAGCATGCGCCCTTCTTCTGCAATGACTTGGAATCACGCATAATTCTGCGACGCATTCCAAAGGACAGGTGTGGTTGAATTGGGTATTTTATGTTACGAACTATTAATAGCAACATCTAAGTGCACTTTATAATGTTAACGCAAAGTAAAGATAAACGTTTTCTTCCGTTGTCTAAGAATTGGAACGAACTATCTGCTTATGTATATACAAATGGGATGCATGACGTAAGACTTGGTAATTTGTTATAATTGTCCAGAGATGACTGCATAATTAGACTGGCAGCAATAACTCATATTGCAAGGGGGCTGCAGGTTGAAGATTTCAAGAACTATGAATTGCGAATTGACCGTTTATGTAGAACTATGTTTCAAATGTTAGGGTGTGCGCTTAATCTTATATCTTGTTTGTTAGAACATTGTGTCTAAGGTTCTTGCGACACTAGCATTATATTGCAGTGGTATATTTGGCTGTTTTACTGTCTTAAGATCTACGTTACAAGCATTATAGAAATTGAGCAACCTGATATAGATAATCACGATGACGTCAACATGTCTCACGCCGTCCAGCGATTCACATCAGCTTAATCTGGAAAAAGCATCGACTTTCTATCTTGGTCGCCATCTGATGAATTCGAGGTGCCACCGTCGTGACAGCTTCCTGATCTTTTTATCATTAAGTCTTTTCGGTGGCTCCTTCATCGAAAATAACTTATAAGTCGCGTGGCATACAGAGGGCATAATGGACCAGGTAAGACCAATATTCATGTTGCGGTTGCTAAATGCTATCAATGCAGCTATCCTGTTTGTGATCTTCTTTGAGGCTGACGTGCTGTTCAGATGGATTAAATTCACACCGTCTCTGACATGCAATTCATTCATTGGTTTGCGGCACTGCGGCTCGTGTGTGCATAATGCTCTTTGCGAGTGGTCACGACACCGCTAGGGGAACGACAAGTCTCTTGTTGCCGACTTCCGTTCGTAATACGTTGCCTCACGCCAACGAAACATATATTGCATTATTGTACACCCATCACATCCCAGAGCTGTTCCGTAAGCATTTCACAACGACATCTGTGACTTGTAAAGGTCCTGTGAAATTACGGTCCGACGCCCCTTTCTGTCATAGCAGAGGTCCAGCAAGCTATACTTTGAACTATTGATCTGCCTTCTGAATATATACCATTGTGGCTCCAAGTCACTGCTATTTGGCACAAATTGTGAGAATGTGCATTACTTCAAGGGTTAAACGCTGAGTATTGCTGCACTTGTAATAAGAATAAATGGCTGCTTGCAACAAACCGATTCTCCATAAATCCTCGAAACATTGTAAGTCGAATATACGATAACCGATTTATTCTACTTCCTTACAACACGACAACGGGACGAGCAATCACATTGTATGAACATAATCTTTGGATCTTTAATAAGCTGAACACCCTGCATATGTGTCGTTGTCCTATTCTACCTATAAGGATACAGGCTTATGAGAGAGCCAGTGACTATGCAATTGCAATGTGACGGCTCGTGTGTTGTTTCTCAACGACAATACAAGGATACGCATTTGCGTTTTATGTTGTAATTCCTTCCAATACTCATTGCTCTATGCTTGCAATAACCCATATTAGCTATGCGCATAACGCCATCCTGATATGGCGTTGTGGTAACTAGGCATTCGCTGATTATCATGCAGCCTCAGGAAGCCTTGTCGTGCATTCGTTTGACCATCTTAGTATCCCCGAACGTTTATGGGGTTGTTAAACCCTCTATTCTGCAGTGACTGGAAATCACACATAATCCTGCGAACCATTTAAATGAACAGGTGCTAAGTTAGGTTGAATTTGATATTGATTGTTATCAGCCATGTGCGGGATATATAGCACTATGACAGTACACACTAAAAGGTTAACGCAGACTGACGACGCCATTCGTTTAGTTCGGTTGTCATAATTTAGTAACACCACAGAGTGGAACGATCTATCTGCTTTAAGACAAAAACAATAAATCTTCAGCATCTAACCATCACGAAATAAACATATGGGTACAGGTGGGCGTAAGTAGATAGCATGATATAACTCTACGATTGCTTAAATGAATGGGAACTGTACATTGAGATGCATAACGTATTATATCATTAGCAACCTGAGGTTGCTGCATAGTAATTTTAATGGAAATAAAAACGTACACCGTGGGGTGTGTGTGTATGTCTGTGGTCGAGTTTGGCGGGGAATTGCGGTTTATGTTTTTGTGGTACTATGTTTCAAATGCTATGTAACAATTTCTTCGAGTGCACTGGGCAGAATGAACATTAGTATGCACTTAATTAGTTCAAGCTACAGACAATCTCTGTATTTTACTTGCCAACGTTCAATCTTAAAACGTCGACGCTCTTGGCCCAGGCCATATAGAGCACGGCATGTTGATGTGTGATAGATGTTTATATACTAAAAATCAGCACAAACTTGCAACACATTATTTAACAAATCATGCAAAAGGTAAAAGGAACGTGAATTAGTTAATATTCATTATCGGTAACCCAAATATAATACTCATGAACGCTCATTACAATAATGCCACTGCAAGACCACGACGGCAGCAATGTTCTTTGATATTGCTTGCAAGGGCCGAGTCATATTGAGCAATGGTACTGGAAATAATTTAATAATTTGTTCAATATATTGCTGAATTTTCATGTTGCTTCAGCAAACAATTTGATACTGTTTATGAAGCAAGAATCCCCATGTACTACTATAGATATTTATTAGCAGCGTTTCAAGCCTTTTCATTTTTACCGTCAAAGCATAAGGATTCCCTGGATATTGAACGTTGTCAAGTGTCGGAATTCAAAGATTCGGTCTATGTTACCTTCATTATGCGGTGTAATTATTTTGGTTGGAACAATGCTATGTATGTTTTCTTAGTAGAGTGGATGAGAATATAACGCAAACTTAATCTAAGACTGGCGTTATAACCTTCTTCAGACATTGTATGGTTTAATACGAATTTGACACCGCTATATAACATTGCATCTGTGATTGCTTGAGTCTATCGATTTAACCACATATGTTTTGTCAAGAGCAACTGTATGTGTACATGTATTCACCTTTATTCTTAGGCTGATATATTGACAGATGATGGATGCGGCTGCATGGAAGAGCTCATGGTTATACTAAGAAGGCTCATTTCTGACAAAATATGTTAACATGTCGCTGGTGTTCAACACGTAAAAATTTATGATTTCTCCATAACATCCATACCAACATCAGTCCCATGTGATGGCGTTGATTTTATTTTAGCACCACCTAACGGCAGTGCAAATGCTCACCATATAAGCCAGTTAGAGCGAGCGAGCCCTCTTGGTGTAGCTATGCACCCTTTTACTGCATTACGACCTGCTACAATTGGTATCTTGTTTGTAGCTTCCCGTCTGGTAACGAGATGTACGGCAGTACAGCAACCAGAGAATTGTAGTATTATCATAAAAATCTATCAACAAAGAGGAATATGTTTCCACCCTGGATAATCAAGCTGAGTTGTGACTATGCAGCACCAATTTTGATAATGGTACCGCGACGGCATAGCATTCGGTTTATCCAGGCTACTGCAGTAAACTATGATATAAACATGCTGCAACAGGATGGAAATTTTGCTTTAATGAGCATTGTCTTTTCATGTTTTGTTTCATAGAAGCAACATGATTATTATTACTCACTTCGGTCTTGCCTCCACTAACATGACCCCATATTTCACGCCGCATGGAAGAAGCAGGATGTGTCATTAGGGCATACTCCAGTGATTATTTGATTGAAACAAATCACGCTAAATTACCACTGAGTATACAATATGATTGCTATTCTTCTAAACTGGCATATCATTGAGCATTTTCTTGTCCAGTTACTACAGGCAACATAAATTCAATTCCAAAAATCACTAGACGTTAAGCGACTCCGGCATATCCTGAGTGACAGGCTATCGAAAAAACTGATGTTTATTTATCTAATTAATTAAGTGTCCACCAGGTTCCTTGTAAGAATAGTTTACGCCCTCTTACAATACGCAGATTCAGTACCTTTATTATCTGTTGCATTTTCTAAACTGATTTAGTATTTCTAAGTGCATTCAGAATGTCGTGCAAAACATACCAGGGGAATCGCAACGCAATCCAAGATGTCAGCAGTGATTAGGTCATTCCAATTTGTCATTTGTTCTTATCACTTAATCAATGACGGATATTTTTTATTATAACCGAAGGTTGAGGTTGACCTCTGGCTGCTACTGCTGCTGTTGTGGCATCCTAAACTGCTTCTGGTGCTGCTGGGATGGCGGCTGTTGGTCCTCAAAGCTGTATTGTCTCCGCTGCTGTTGTGTAATTGGCAACCAGTTGGCGACGCGAAACGCGCACCTGGTTTGTAGTACGAATTGAAAGTATTTCGACGCCCACTCGAACCCCCAAAATGACCAGCAAGTCGCTAGGAGTCCCTCAGAAATTCGTTGCAAAGCCATCGAAAGGTCATTGTCAGTGGGGTATTTTATCCTCTCATCGGTTTCTTACAGTATTTTCTCCAATCTTTTTAAAGTTATTAGCCTTATGCCTAGCAGAAAAAAATATAAGTGCAAGACAAGTAATAAGATTAAAGGGGCGGCGATAAGAAGATTCTATCTGGCCAAGACCATTGAATACTACGGATACAAGTGTATTGTAAGAATCGTCGCAGAGGGACATTAAAAATCAATCTCTTTTGCAATGGCGACAATACAATCACCGCCTTGTGGACAAATGCACGTCCTCCAAGTGCAGAGTGCAAAATAACGAACTGTTATTTTCAAAGCTGTATACACGTCAAAAGAAAGGTCCTTTATCATCCGTCTTCTGGGGTACATAGTTAAACAGTGATATCGACCAATTAAATTCGTTTTAACATACATCTCAACATAGAGTGCGTCTTAGAAAATTACAAGTCCCTATTAACGTCCACGTGAATACGGCTGTAAAGTATTCATGGCCAGAGTGATTCCCTCCGCTGTCAGATAAATATAACATGTTAAATAACACGTCAAAAGAAAGTTTTATAACCTCTTGGGGCCTTATGATGATATCCTAGTCACTTGCCGATAGTGAGAGGAAGAGTTAGAGTAGCAAACTTGATCAATATTCCTAGCCTTGCCGATAGTGAGAGGAAGAGTTAGAGTAGCAAACTTGATCAATATTCGCCACGTTGATCATCGGGCATACAACAACTATCACAAGCCGCTGAATGTCCTATTAAACTGATAATTGCTAGCACTATTCTCGTACCAATAATACATCTGAACCTGTTTGCCAACAGTATATGTTACTGTACGAGAGATGATGAATGTGGGCATCAAACTTACCCTTTATAAAGTGATGCATACTAGTAGTATCTACCAAATAAAGTCATTTGTCAGGATATGTAGTTGATCATTCCTATTTTCAGACAAGTGAACAAATGCTTATTAATATGTAGTCAGAGGGTGTTTACGCAGTTGTATGCGTTATCTATGTTTTGAGACTTTGCTTGCGTGACAGGCGAGCCTTGACAAATACGTCATAGCCCCTTTGCCACACTGACTGTGTGAGGAATTTCAACATGTCGTTAACAACGACAGAGTTTTAGCATATACTGTCGTTGCAAATTTTTATGGTAGTTAGTCCGATATAAATACCGAATAAGATGCAACGCATTACCGTTGCATGAACGACAATGCAAAATGGAGATTGTGGAGTAAGCTTACACAAGAGCGATCATGATATCTTGGCATCACAATTCACGGACTATTAAATGCTGCAACTAATTGGCTTTCTCTCCTTTATCGCCATAGCAAAACCACTGGTATTGTTGCTATTACACGAGTATGTTTCGGTCAGCAAACTGAACTACCACCTATAAACACATAATAGTCTGTCAAAAGTGGCCTAACAATTGCAAAATCAAACCCACATATAGAAATTTATAAAGCTGAGGCATGATGGACAATACCCTGGTCCTGCAAACATCTCCCGCAATGCATTGCACCATGCGCAGCCAATATCAGTTCATTAATTATTTATGATTACGTGAACGCGCTAATGTACACGCCGCTCACGTTGCCTCTTGCTAAATTAGTGATGCCTGTATCTGTTTTATCTTGCGTTGAATAAATATTTCGTCAGTAGGTTCGATTTGTAGTGAAGGGAATCAGTCATAATCAAGTGTCAATACCGCCTTAACACCAACCTGCTACTTGCAGGATCTAAAAACCTCCAGCGACATTGAACATGCATGTTTAAAAGTAATGTGTGATTTTTTTCCTGCAATAAGCCAAGTAGATTTGTTCATTGTTCACTAAACCTGAATATATATCACCAAAAATACTAATCGCACGGAATAATGTTCAACGTTGCAACTATATTAATAACAAAAATTTAAACATTATTCACACTTGCTCTGATCAAGACTTATAACCGTGAAATATATAATGTACCACTTCAGTTGAACCGCAAGCATTTCTGCAATCAGGGTTGGTAGACGTTAGCATACGTTAAATCCTTGATAGTGACCGGCTTCAAAAAGTAAAGTGAGAAAAAAAGGAATCAAACTGTATTAACATCAGTGATGTTGCAATTTTCATGTAAATCAAGCAGCCACCTTCTCGCAGATTTTGCCGATAACAAAGATACCAGGCCGGTGCCAAGCATTTAAATGTGCACCTCATATGATGCGTGATACAAGCCGTTTTGAAATGTTTAATGTGGACAAAATCATAATTTACACTACCTGATGTACAACATGACCCAGAAAGAGCACAACTACCCCACGTTGTCGTAATGTTGCACATGTTGGACGGAAGACATTACCTTGCAACACCCGATGGCTAGTCATCCATTTAGGTGTAATCTAGGCTCAGTATCATGTCTTTTACCTTGTCTGTGTCTACATTTATTAGTTGAACTTACAATTCATCTTCTTTTTATCACAAGATCCCATGGGACTATGTAAAATTGAACATGTTTCATTGCAAATATATGTCTTTATTTTCTTTGAGCAAAGTTATAGGATTACCACTGAGACACGTAGAGTGCATGGCATAATTGCTATTAACAGCGTCATACTTGGTTCAACGCCAACTTAATTGAATGTCATTCGACCTTCCTTTTGGCAGGAACAATAGTGATAGAGCACAGTATTACCCTGCCATTATAAAATAAAAGTGATGTGACGACTTCTTATAGCATAAATAGTCAGAATGTACGGTAATAAACATGCAAACAATACCCAAAAAACCACAAACAGCTATGAAAACTGCACCTTCCACCGAGTGACCCAATATCCGAGCCCTTAGGGCCTCGTTCTCATTTATAGTCTGTCTGGTTATATTACCTACGAGTGTAATGGGATCACTACAATAAGCCAAAACGTTGGGATGACTCATCTCTGATTGAAAACATCTAAGAGTTATATTATGAAATAGCAGTATATTTGCAATACATCCAATAGATTGGGAAAACTGGAATAGCATCAAAGACTAGTGATATAGTAGTGTTTGCTCCAAACTTAGCTCAAGATCATACGCCGTTCTACGACATTTTACGTCATGTATTTCCTGCAAAACATGTAATTACGTGTGCTTATGTAAAGTGTATAATGAACATAAACCACAAATTTATGTGCAACTCCGTATTTTTAGTCCGTTCAAAGCTATCATTTTCTTGACAACATAATGCACACTGATTAGTTGTACGTAATGCGACAAATCGTATTTTATTTGGACGTCAATGCGCTTGAAACGGTATTTCGTACAACTACGTAACTATGTATATGATACATAGAATCCAATTTGCAGCACATATCAGAATACGATATCAGTGATAGTAGCATGTATATAAGCCTACCAAATTTTTATATAAATATAGATCAGCTGCGATTATTGCTGAATAGTACTAGATATATATCAAGTAAAGTTTTGGGTATGCATCATTTTGACGCGTGCTGTTTAAATTATATTATGCGCTATGTGATGTAAATGATACTCAAAAGTTTATTCTTTGTCAAACAATTCAACGTTTTACTACACATTTTGAAAAAGGTATCATGTTCACCATTTAACACATTAATGCACATGAAGCCGTGTCACTTTGACACGTTATGACTTTTGTTGGCCCTCTTTGCGCTATGCAGTTATTAGATTATTGTGTATCAAATATGCATGTTAATGACCAGTGAGGTCATAGAGCGATAATTACGCGGTTACGACATCAAAGGTGTCATATGACGAGAACAAAACATTTGATAACTGCCTCCGAATTATCTAGTTTTATATTTACTCACGTAATTGAATGAAATAGAGCTTGATCACCACAATGCAACCGACTATGGCGGAGTCAGATTTCTGAAATGGATGGCAACGGTGAAAAATGTCACCAAAACCAAAACTAAGAACCTTCAATACTAAAGAATATTGTGCAATTCTAAATGGTGATAACAGTAAGTCTTCTCGATAATTGTGCTTCTCGTGCAACCGATAGTGTTATGTACTAAGGTTGGGGATAACTAGTCTGTTTTAGAGGAGCAAGTATTTTTATATTTATTGATCTTTCTCTTTCAAGCCTCGAGTCCCGACTGCCTCACACCTCATCCGTACAACGTTACATCGCTGGTGTCCAGCCAATCACATTTTAGAAGATAATCATAACTACATTCACCCAATAAGAGGAGGCGAGGAGTCGGGTTCATCTCGGCTGATGATGCAACCCCGCATCCGCATTTTCACAATCGGCTAATCCAATCTGACCGGATGATATTAACACAAAAATCCCAAAGCGCCCCCACATGACCGGATGAGACAATTAGGAACACCTCAAAGATACATAGGATGGTCAAGCATGACGGGATGAGACGCAGAATAAAGAAAGAGTAACGTTATGTCGCTAATATACCGATGTTGCTTGCATAAAAGTAATACGGTGCGCAAACGACGAAGGTTCCATAAAGCGCAATAACAGTGCAATTTCTCATATCCGGTGTTGCGAACAAACAAAATAATAACAATAAATAGGCTGATACTTCATATTAGCATAATTGGTTGTTCTACCATCCGGGCAACCGGCTCCACCCACATTAATTAGCGCCTTTAAACTCTACCCTTAGATGAGCATAATCAAACGGGATTTGTCTTCGTTGTGCTGATTGGATATCTTCTAGAAAGCATGCACATTTACGTGATGTTTTCAAAACAACAGTGACTATCAAGTTGCAATTTACGGATAAGGTTAATAGCGACCTGCGTGACACAATTACAACGCCAAGAGGAAGGTATGCACTTGTCACGTGCACTTTCTAATGTATGGCAAATTGTATGCACTAGTAAACAGGCCATTCTACATTTAATCAAAATTTCACCAGACTGTTCGTATGATTCGCGGATTGTTTTTGTAACAAAGTCAAGAACATTTGGCAAGAGAAGCACGCGAGAAACGGTTAATTTATACTATATTCATTTGCCACATCTAATTTGCATTTGCAATATATAAAAAGACTTATGGTCTACTTAGCTGATTTGAATCTAACGTGTACCTGTGCAACTTTTGTAAACAATAGTGCCCATCGCTGCTGGGTGATTTATTGCTGATGTTGATTAGCAATATACACTTCTCAACAGATTTTTGAACAATGCAGCGACGGATCCAGGCAGTGTCCAATTAATAATGAAGCAAGCAGGGCAAGCAAGCATGTGAAGGCGAAGGCGATAGATATTTCCCTTTGGTAATTCAACACCTTTTTACGACGCAAAATGGCTGAGACTGGGAAGGCTGATCGACCGTTAGGGTAACATTATACATCGACTTTGTTCCGTTAATACAGGTACATCAATATGTATATATTTATATATATACATACGCATTTATAAATGGCAACGGACAAAATTAAAGTAGGAATATTAGTAGTGGCTGCATGACGAACAACTAATTTCATACCCTTTGCAAGACTGTACTGCAACCTTGTTACCCGAGCATGAAAGAGTGTTCACGACAATAGCTTGTTGGATAGGTACCCAAATGGAAAGGCCTAATACTTTACGCTAGGTTATATATTGGCACTGCACACATATTTGGAGACCTTGCCCGTATTCAGACATGTCAAAACATTGCCACCTCCAATTCACACTTAAGTATGGTTTTCACAATGAACTTTATATACCCAAGGCCTTGCAGGCAGAGTTGATTCAAGCCAAGTAGGGGTATGAAACAATAGGATTTTGCGATGAACGTGCGTATTGTTCCGCAGTCGTAATTGACGGTCGGCGAAACTTGTTCGTATCAATGACATCCAAATCATGACTTATCCGTTCTTCTGTTTTATAATCACACATAGCGTATTACAGATAATTCATTTTCGTATATTCCGCTGCTATGACATTATAACGTGGGATTGATCTGCGTTATGATCATATACAAAAGCAGGATCGCGTCGATGAACAAGATTGTCAAACCTACTCAAGGTCACTAGGTGCATATTGATCATTGTTATCTCATTTACACTATTGCTAGCGTGCTCAGTTTAATCTCCCTAACTGCATGTTAATGCGGTATGTCTAAGATATGCATGAGAAGAACATTAATTAAACTTTTCTGTCGACTCATCAGCATTATATGGCAGTGATATATTTGGCTGTTCAACGGTCTAAAGCTCTACGTAACAAGCAATCTCAAAACAGCTCACCTTGCTATGGTTAATCGCTATTCCGTCCAGCGAATCATTCTGCTTCATACTGGAAAATGAAGTCACACTATTGAAATATACTGACGTGATACTATGGGTTCCATGTGATGTATTCAAGGGGCATCCGGGGTGACAACATCCTGATCCGTACATCATCAAGTCTTTGTGAATGCTCCTTTGTCGACCGTAAATGACGAGTGCTGGAGACTGTGTGGCGGCCAGACCACGTTTCATGATGTAGTAGTTTTATGTTTTCAGAGCAGCTATCCTATTCGGTGGTTTTTGTGATACTAAGCGCAAATGTGAAGGATATCAATCACTGTCTCGGGCATGTAATTGATATTTTGTTTTGCGGCACTGCTGCTCGTGTGTGCATAGTACTCTTTGCAGGAGGTCACATCACCGTTTAGGGGGGAGGTGGGCAACAAGTTTTCTTGCCGACTTCCTTTCGCAATATGTTGCTTCACGTGGATAAAACATATAGTCCATCAGCTCGCACCCTATATGACCTAAAACTGCGCAGTATGCATATCACAGCAACACCTTTGACTAATAAGGGTGCTGTTACGAGCAGTCGGACGCCCCTCTCTGATATAGCAGTGGCCTAGACTATACTTTAGTCAGAATACACTGAGTTGCCTAGTGCGTGTTTACTTGCGTGATATTTGGCATGATCTCCGAGAATGTGCAACATAAGTATCGTACACCTATTGTACCTTTAATAATACGGACATATGAGATAGCGAGGATAAGGTAATTGCAATGTGACGGCTCGTGTTTTGTTTCTAAACGACAATACAATGACGTTTTATGATTTTGCCCAACGTTCCTTCCAATAGTCATTATTTTATGCTTTAGTTAGCGATGTGCATAACGCTATACTGATATGGTGTTATGGTACCTTATATTGACCTTTATTAATATAAACTAGGCATTCGCTGATTATCAAGCAGCGTTAGGAAGCCTTATCATGTAGTCGTTTGATCAGCCTAGTGTACCCCGAACGTTTATGGGGCCATAAAGCATGCACCCTGTCCTCTGCGGTGACTGGGAATTACACACACAGTCCTTTAAGGATTTAAAAGAAGAGGTGCTGAATGAAGGTGAATTTGGTATTTATTGTTATCAGCCACACACGTGCGGGATATATAGCACTATGTAAGTACATATTACACGGTTGGAACGCAATATCTGTGTAAATAGTATCATTTTGCGACGAGACATGGTTTATAGCATGTCTTTTATAGCGTCCACATATAGTTATAATGGACAACAAAAATTCATCTTCAGCATCTTAACATCATGAAATAAGTCTATGGGTGCGGGTGTGCGCGCGTACATCGTATGATATAGCTCTAGGAGCGCCTTAAATGAATGGAAGCTGTATGCTAAGATGCATAACGTATCATATTATTAGCAACCCGAGGCAACTGCATAGTAATTGGATGGGTAGCATCAAAGCACCCCGCGGTGTGTGGGTGGGAGACTGAGGGAGATGATATGAAGAACTTCTGATTTCGAATGTTTTGTGTTACTTTGTTCCAAATGCTATTGAACAATTTCTTCGAATGCACTTGGCATAATGGACATTAGTGTGCACTTTATTATTAGAAGTCATCCTAGAATTTAACGCATCACAGACAATAAACAAGTAACTGTGTCGCATTGAATTTAATTCGAGGTCATTTATAACGAAATCATGTTAACATGTTTGCACTGAATTTCCATAGGCCATGCAATGTAAGTAATATGAAGCTGGTGAACTGCACTTGACGTCGTTTGTCATGGCATGTATGGACTGGATTTAACGCGATTTAGCGGACTAGTTTGTTGATGTTTGAAGCGATAGATGTATCTATATTCAATTTAACATGACAGTTAAAAACGGACCACTGTTCATGTTGCATGTCATTCTTACCTGTTTATATATTGAACATGGCTGACGAATAGCAAGCAAATAGTTGATTAAATGCGATTTCGTATGGCTTAACACTAGCGCAATCATGCTGGAATAACCGCGCATGGATTAAAACAAGTACCATTTTCAAAGTTATTAGCCTTTTTTATATCTTGGACTGCGGAAGATATTTTACAACGCTTTATTACCTTCTCGAATGGTAATATATTTGGCGGGACTACTGGGATTCCGTTCTAGAGTCCACAAGAAGTTAAATTCATACGTCGTTATATTGGTGGAGTGAGTAAACGATAAAGCCGAAAAGGTACCTATTTTTGCTCAGTTTAAGTTAGTCACAAGGCCATCCCGTGAGCGTGAACAGTATTATTATGCATGCCATACAAGGTACACCTGATCATCTATCCGCGAAATGGGGCCTAATGTTGTCCAATTTCCATTTAATAAGAGGCTTATTGGCATATGGGAGAACTTGGCGATCTGTATCAGGAAGATTATAAAAAGAAATAAACGGCCCATAATCGGCCAAGTGGTAATGGATATTAGATTTTTGACAACCACTATTCCACATTTTTTTATCACCATAGCACGTATATTGATGATTTTATAACCGATAAAATTAGGCTGTCTTGGGCAATGATAGATTGGCCATGATTAGGCCTTCTCAATACAAATCTTTGTTTATTAAATATAACCGCGGCGTGATAAATTGAGAGCGTGCCGGTGAGGCGAGCAGAGAGCAGCGTCGACCTTTGTACAGTCCGATGTGTCGGCGGCTGGTATTGACAAGCCAGCAGATTAACACCCGCAGCAAAATGATGTAAATTTTGTAACGATCCGAGCATTATTAACAAAGTTATTTTAGATACTAGGTTTTTTTTACTTTCCGATGACCTTGCGGTAAAGGTAAAAAAATATCGCAAATATCTTGACAATTGCAATTTATATCATAAGACATAAAAAGTAAAACATTAATTTAGAAGTTGACAAACATTAAACGCAAATAAAGTGATTCTTTAACAAGTTCATTAACAACTTACGACCATAGTGGTTCTTCTAAATATTTCGAATGCTTTATTATTATGTGATATGTCAATGCGAATTGATGGTTCATATATATAGTTTCTTAGTGAACATTTTATTTGGCGATATTCAATAAATTGATTGCTGTGTTTATATTGAAATATATCAAGGCTAATTTGTTTGTGATACACAAGATACAGACACAGTCTACGTGTACTTGCATACTCTGGTGGTACGATAATCATATATTAATTGTCGTAATCTATTCACTTGTTGCTGTGTTAAATAATCGAAATACTGTTTTAATGATAAATAAGTGATAAAAGTGCAGAGATGAAGGATAATAGTGATAAAAAAACACAAATGTTTTCCAATTTTTTGTACCGCTAATTCTCTTTAAGCTTAGTTTATGAGAAAACCATAATTGATGGTGGTGTCAGTAGAGCGAGCAGATAGCAGCGGCGACATTTGTGCAGCATGATGTGTAGGCTGCTGGTAAAAATACCATGAAAACCCAGCAAAAGTGACACCGTTCGTTCTTCAATCTTAATTTGTGAGGAATTATAATTTGTTGTAATTTACAATACAATATATCTTATTGATATATTTATATTCCAATGGGCGTTCTTCAACCATTAAAAAACATTTTTGGGGAAAATTGCGACCTGCATCGTATTGCAAAAAGTGAGCTAGCTAACATACGTACATACATACATACATACATACATGCATACATACATACATACATACATACATACATACATACATACATACATACATACATACATACATACAGACATACATACATACATACATACATACATACATACATACAGATACATACATACATACATACAGACATACATACATACATACATACATACATACATACACATACATACATACATACATACATACATACATACATACATACATACATACATACACATACATACATACATACATACATACATACATACATACATACATACAGACATACATACATACATACATACATACACATACACATACATACATACATACATACATACATACATACATACATACATACATACATACACATACATACATACATACATACATACACATACATACATACATACATACACATACATACATACATACACATACATACATACATACATACATACATACACATACATACATACATACATACATACATACATACATACATACATACATACATACATACATACACATACATACATACATACATACATACATACATACATACATACATACATACATACATACATACATACATACATACATACATACAGACATACATACATACATACATACATACAGACATACATACATACATACAGACATACACATACATACACACATACACACATACATACATACACATACATACATGCATACATACATACATACATACATACATACATACATACATACATACATACATACATACATACATACATACATACATACATACATACATACATACATACATACATACATACATACATACATACATACATACATACATACATACATACATACACACACATACACATACATACACATACGTGCATGCATGCATGCATACATACATACATACATACATACATACATACATACATACATACATACATACATACATACATACATACATACATACATACATACATACATACATACATACACGTACATACATACATACATACAGACATACATACATACATACATACATACATACATACATACATACATACATACATACATACATACATACATACATACATACATACATACAAACATACATACATACATACATACATACATACATACATACATACATACATACATACACACACACACACACACACACACACACACACACACACACACACACACACACACACACACACACACACACACACACACACACACACTGTCAGATGAGGCAGCTTGAACAAGAACGTCAATGGGAACTATTTAAAATTAAAGCAACCATGAGATAAGATGAGGTTGAAGATCTATTTCTAAGTTATGGGGAATAATCACGAATTTTAAGATTGCATGAAATCTAACGGATACTACTTTATTTGGTCCTGTTCGTTTATCTATTCACAAAAAACGAAGTTGTTATCGTCGTCATCTTTATCTACGATCCCACGTTATATGGATTTGTGACTCATGGGTGGTGAGAGAATTAGTGCGAAATTATTAATGCGTGGCATGGGGATGTAAACGCAGTTGCATATGTCAACCATGTTTTGAGGGCCTGTGGTTGGCAGGGTACACGGGCCTTGACATACGTCATAGCCTATTTGCTACTCTGACCGTAATAGGATTTGCAACATGTCTCTCACAACGACAGTGTTTAAGCGTGTTATGTCGTTGCAACTGCTGACGGTAGTTAGCCCGATATAAATACCCCACTCGGATGCAACGCATTACTGTTGCATTAACGACAATGAAAAATTAAGTACACCACAGCGTATGCGATATCCTGGCATCACAAGTCCCGGACGATTGAACGCTGCGACTAACTGACTTTTATACCTATATCGCCATATCACGCGCCTCAGTATTCGAAGACCTTGCTTATAATTGCCACAACGCACATAACGACGTTAGTCACCTAGTATTGTTGCATAACAAACAAAACTACCACCTATAAACACCTAGTACACAAAAGCTTTTTCACAACTGATATAACAATGTAATAATACTGAGGCATGATGTACCATGCCCTGGTCCTGTAAACGCCTGATATACTGCATTGCATCATGCACAGAAAATTGCAGCTCATTAAATATTTACAAATATGTGATCGCCCAAATAGACACGCCCTTCCCATTGCCTGTTATTTTATCTGATTTTGAATGAATATTGGATCAGTGTGATTTGCTGCGAGAGAATCTGTCATAATCAATAGGCAATATCGCTATTTTATTGCCACAACAGCAACCGTGTACATGCAGTATCTAAACACTTCAAGCGACATTGAGCATGTGTGTTTGAACGTATCATGTTATTATTTTCTTGCATTAAGCATGATTATTTCGCCGATTGTCATAAATTGACTTACTGCAGGAGCTGGACAGCCTAGCAATTACATTTTTTAATGAGCTAAATATATAATTACAGACAATGTGGATTTCGCATGCATATCATGGCAAAACCTACTTAGCCAACATAACGTACCTGAAATTGGTCTATAGAAAGCTCACATAGCATGAGTAACAGTGTCACGTGAAATTGGCTGCTAATGACTTAGATGAATAAAGACAACGACCTTTCTCTGACCTAAAAAAGCCCAGTATTACAGAACAATTAAACGTTTTCTGTTCCACTTAACGCGTTACATTGCTCCATAAAATGGTTGTTTATTGAATATTTGATACAACTTGGCAGCCGTTTCATGTAAATATTTGACCTGTTGAGGCACCGACGCCTATATACAAGACTAATGCGTGACGCCATTCTTCAAAAGTAATGAAAAGTAATCAATACTCAATATTTAATGGCGCCATTCCTTTCTGATGCCAAATGCTTATATCAATGTCGGTACAGGACGTGGCTGTCATGGAAAGATAAATGCATACCTTTATTTCGATGATAATGCATTTCAACGAATACGCACGGAGCTGCGGTTTGATAAATAACGCCCACGCACCGTCCGCCAACATTACCTAGCTACGCCCTCAGGATAGTCATCCATGTAAGTGCAAGAAAAGCTTGGTATCAGTGTCTTTGATGCCGTCGGTAGCATAGGAAAAAACCGATAAATTAGCCAAGACTGACCACACATGTAACTACATGGTAGCATTTGTCTGATATGACACTAAGCATTCAAAGAGCTCGAGGCCTGAACAAACAATGTTTTAGGTATTGCCACCAAACCTTTAGGGAAGGCTCTCGAATAAATCGACCCCATCGGCAGTGGACTATATTGTACATTATAAATATGAGAACTGAACAAACGTCAAAAAATACGCCATGGTTTTTATATATTGGGGAGCATTACCGTAGCTCAAATTCCGCAGCTCAGGTTTAGTTAACATTCTAAACGCACCAACATTTGCTTGCATGTTGTGTGGCTTATTCGAAAATAGATAGAATAGTAGATGACGAAAATATAATAGTAGAACAGGGGTCAAGAATTGCTATACCGATGTAGCTCACACACGCTCTCGGACTGATAACACGGAAAATTGCATAAAAGCAATAACCAATCGGGTAATGAAAAATGCACTGACTGGTTGTAATAGATAAAAGAGTGCATTACTGGAGATGCGAATGCAATAGCTCATGGCAAATAAATATTTGATTAGTTGAATGCCTTCGCAACCCATTGACCTCGCTTATCGCCCATTCTGGTGATAGCGCATACAACCAGCACATCCAACGTGCTCAATATAACTACAATGTTGGCAAACCCTATAGGATTCATGTGAAAAGCTTGTAAAGGGATCATGGTAAAGACCATATAGCACTATGTTAATGCTGGTCACAACGTTAACGAACACTAAAGGTTTCGTTCACTTGCGTCTGTCGTTTTTAATTTGGCAACAATGCATAAGCCAAACAGATCTCAGTTTCTCAACAACTGCTAACATATCTATATGTATTCAAGACTGGCATCACGATTTCCAAACCAAACTATCGAAATAATTGAATATGTCTCTTCTTGGATAAAACAGAATGAAAGGTATTCTAAATAAGCGACAATCCAGCTCAATATCTTAGGAGCTTGAACGCTTAACATTTACTCAAAGATTGCTAAAATATCTATGTTGTCCCGCGATTTTATTACTTGTTTTCTGAAATGCTGACTTGGCATGATGAACATGATGATGATGTTGATGATGACGGCAATGATAACGGTGGCAATGATAATAATGGCGAGTGAAGTACGATGAAGATGCTCTGATGCAAGTAATTAGTGCAGTTAAATATCATCAATGATGAAGTCATTTTAATTATGATAATGATAGTGATGCTCCATTGGTTGAACAAGATTTGAAACAACACGAGGTTAACTATTTATATGAACGAAGCTAATCCAGATAACTTGAAAAGAGAAGCCATGCGCGCAATGCATAGAGTAGATTAAGTAGACAACACACGCGCAAGTCTTCACTGATCAACCGCCTGCGTGATATGGAGTTGTGAATTGAACATTGTTGAGTGAACAAAAATCATAGGCAAATCTATTTGCGTGATTGTATATAAAGCAAGGACAAAAAATAGCTTTTGTGTATGTGCAAATGGTAAATTATCATATCAATGTGACTGCGTTTGTGAATTCCAATCAGCAGATGCAATTTAAACGGAATAGTGAAACTGCTGAAGCTCATTACAGAGTTCCATCCTATTTGCACCAGGTTACATGTAGGTGTATATCAATGTTTCATTATTCATTTAGTTTCCATTTATGGTATCATATGGAGGATAATTTTCCCAACGATATTTATTCCACCATGGACGGTAATCAAGGAGCAAACATGTGCACATTACGATGCGTGAGCGCTCTGATAATATATAAAGAAGATTATGCTATCTAAACCCAGTTTGCTGAGCTCAATAATCCCAGATCAGGGAATCACCTCAGAATGTAATGATTGTGAATGCTGCCTCTTATTTCCCATCGGGCCTTAACGTGTAGCACTCGCATTCTGTTTCGATGCCTTCTTTGTTACGTTTTGCTCGTTTATACCCCGTAGTGGCAAAGATAAGTGTCTGACCGCATTTCCGCTAAATACCGTAGATGCTTTCACGCTCTTTGCGTTCGGAGTTAGTTACTTGAGTTGCACCGAACTATCATAATTGACGTCATCAATGTAGACGATTTTGAGGCAATTATATCCGCTCTATTTGTAAATATAGTCGTTCTGAAACAAAACACTTATTTACTCAGGTAGCTCGTACCAGATCATCGAACTATTATTCAGAGCATATTCATATGTATATATTAGTTATCACATTTTAGGACTGATGGTAAGGAAATGAAGGGTTTTTTTCCGTTTAAAGAGCGATACGATCTGTCGATCGCGGGGACATGTTTTCTCTATCATTATGCATCTGAATCCTTCAGTAGGAGTATTTAAAAGTCTCATTATTTGAACGGTGAAGGCATTCATTGTGCTCAATAAAGTGTAGATGACCGCATGTCAGAACGTTATGACATACCATGTATACATGCCTCATCACTTTCATAACGTATGCTTCTGTGACGCAAGCTAATCAGGACCCACTTCTTATGGACGGTTGGACGCCGGATAAGTAACACAATTAATTTGCTAAGTATTCAATGCAATTTAAGACGTAGGCGTATCAACTCTGAATCCGGAACCAAGATATTTATGTTTAAAAGTGTTCGGGAACCACATGCATAGACTGTGAACGTTCAATGCCACCATACCTTGAACGTGGAGAATCAAAGCCACCATGCCTTGAACGAGGAGAATCAAAGCCACAATACCTTGAACGTGGAGAATCAAATGCATTTCAGCGTTGATAACATAATAAAATGCCGCATGTTTGTCGATTGTGAAAATACTTTTTCAGATTGTCTGGACTCCAACCTCTTTCTAAGCATTCAGCCCATGTCGCATAGTAATTCAATTTTACATGTAGGCGTCAACATAATTTCTAGGGCAAGACGCATCTGTTGTGAACAGAAATTGAATCCTAATATCATTAATAAGCTTTTACCCCGCCAAAACCTAGCACGTTACAGGTTTCACGTGTTTATCAACTCAAGCTAAAACACACACAAGTGAACAGTAAGACCAGAAATAGCAATCTGAACCAGCATAATCAAATTAATAGAAGAGGCACTATTGATAGACTGACGTAATGCAGCACATTTCTTATTATTCGTTAAAAACAATACGCATCAACTCTACCATAAGTCATTAATAATTAAATTTGCTTTCAATTAGTTAACAAATGTATATACTTTTTTCAATACCATGATGTTCTTCATTCTAGTCACGAGCTGACATTTCTTTGGTTGAATATGCCCCATAAATACTGACACGCGCGCTGACTTACATCCAATGGGTTTCTGCCTTTAAAGTACTTCCGCACCAATATATAAATATGTACTATTGATGAGAGCCAACGTGATTCTTGACCTGGATTTTTGTAATGTCCGTCAGGTTTGTCATCGGGATCAATCAATGAATGTTAACAATCACACCAGGTCATGATAATATCACTTCTATATTCTGATCATCAATAACCAATGTAGCCAGCAGCTGCAAACGCAGCTCACTGAGAGGGCATGGTTAATGCCAACAAAATTACATTCTATGTTTGCTCTTGTGGGCATGTCAGTGTAATGGCGTAATATGTGCAACACTTTTGCACCTTTCAAGACGTTTAGTTCGCTCGTATAAATCTTATCTATTATCTGAATTAGTTTAATGCCAACAAAATTACATTCTATGTTTGCTCTTGTGGGCATGTCAGTGTAATGGCGTAATATGTGCAACACTTTTGTACCTTTCAAGACGTTTAGTTCGCTCGTATTAGTTACCATGCGGGCATATCATCACAAAGGGTTCACTACATTAAGCACCCTGTGGTTGGCACAAAGCGAAACGTGTAAGTATGCTTAATGCGTCAATAAGTATTTCACGCGTCCAATAGTATGCCTCACCTACTCCTACAATTATTTATTGTCTGAAATATCGCCAAACCACGCATGAATTGTATCGCCTTCCCGCTATCTTTGCTCTGAGTGTATATTGCAATAGTGCCACTCTAGTGCCTGATGTAATATATGTACTCCTGGATGATAAGGACACTTGTCAGGCGCCATGTGTCACATAGGTATATACCGTCGGTAGGGGCCAAGAAGCAATGTGGCGCTGGAAAAGTTTTTTTCATGTAGTAGTAATTGTGCTCAAATTCAACAGTATTAACATAATTAACTAATATATATTTATTTGAAATGCAGGTTGACACGAACAGGTTGCCCTGTTTCTCTATCATCTTAATAACTATAATATTATCTATTTGCACACGAAATGCCATATTTACATATATATTCATATATATACATTTAAATAAATATATATATATAACCATATATATCAATAATTATATATATATATATTCACATACAAAAATTTCTAAAAAAATAATTATTTATATAAACGCAAATATA
>CM067351.1:61975085-62017585 GCA_034190875.2 Urechis unicinctus | reverse complement strand
TCCCTTCTGTAAGCATCAACTCTTATTTGGAACGATAAAGTAGATATGAAAAATTACTCTGAGCCATTATGATCGCCCTGTTATGTCACTACATGTATGGTACTGTCGCTCATCGTGAAGGTTGCATCTGTATGAAATATCCAACCTGACATTACTAATGACGTCTATCAGTTATAAAGTTGCCTTGATATAAAGTGTGGCATAAACACAATTATATAATCTGCATAGGGACAAAATTCTTTTGACAATGGAATAACGTGTTCTATATTTTGATTTGCCATACATGAGTAGGATCTAACAACAGAACAAAAACAAAGGAGATTGGTCATTATGTATCTTCGTTTATACGCCACTCCACAATGAAACATGGAATTTGTTTTATGTAGATTTTTATATTTTCAGTAGTAACTGCTCGGCCGTCCATAACACTCAAGAGATATACGTATTTATAGTGATTGTGTAGTTTGTACCAGTCGTAAATATCGACATGAATTCCCTGTACGATGAAGCTGGTCATGTGATTCTCTCACAGAGGTGAAATAAGGCAAAATAGGCATTTACACATAGAATGCGATATGCACTTCAACATCGCCTTAAAACTGAATACGAAATTACTTTACCGCCAGTGAGCGTTTTTGCAAGGCTGCTTGCAATGAGCCAAATTAACAAGTGTATATTGTTGGTACTGCCTCAGGGAGCACAATCATTTACCTCTGTGAAAGGTTTTAGGAGTCAAATGATATCTGCATTAATATGATTCCGCATGGCTACGACCCCTGTGCTCTAATATCACAGGGGCTTACAAATATGACCCAGCAGTGGGTATGTCCTTATATCATTTTATAGAATGTGGCAAGGCGACTCTATCCAAACTAATTGTTTATCTGCATGTGCTGATTAGCTCTGGTTTTGATCCTCGCAGCTCGCAAACAGCTCACGTATCGGCGTTGCTTGAGATCAAGGAGAGTGTGGCGATTGATGTGATGGCAGTATCAAAAGTATAATACTATAATTATGATTCCGATCAGCAATTACTTTTACGCTTATTACAAATAAAAACCCGTAATGTTTTCTCAACATGGGGTTTACAAATGCATGTATGGCAGATAATCCACCAGATGCTGTCTAAAACGGTCCATGGCCCAAGTTTTATGATCAGCATCTTCAGACGGTTAGACTTGCGGTGAATATCAAGGATACTGTATAATATACACCTTACAGCTGTGTCTATGATGTTTGAATAAATTCTAAATGTTAATGATAGCCTTAAAGAATAAATCCAGTTTATGTCATATAATGGATAATCAGTACAAGGGATGCCAGGCACGACGCACAGACTTGTAAAAAAAGCAGTACGGCTACATCCACCAGACTCACTACCCCTCCTCGGTGTCCCATTCCTCCTCTTTCTCTTAGACTCCCTAACCCCCACAACCCGTCAAATATTAGGTAATTATGAACTTCACCGCAATCCGTAAAGGCTTTTGCTGGGTAGTTGATAATAATGCACTCTGGTAATCTATGGAATGACGTTATGAATGAATTCCTGTTCGTGACTCATGCGCCTCCCTCATTGATGCCTTCTGTTTATATGTAATTGCTATGATACATGACCAAAATGCTGAAATGTCCAGTAACGAGCATACCACTACGCTGGAGTAAAAAACGACGACACATCTATTTCTGCTTTGCATACGGCTCCAAACGAGAAATTGCTTGACCTAAGAAAAAAGAAAGAGACACGCTAACAAAAGCAAGGTTGGTCATTGCGCCTAGGTTAAACACCTATGGTCTGTAAATAGCTTTAGCTACAGGAATGAATTAATACACTTTGATACTGCTAAATACACTCGAGGGTGGATCAGCTTTTTAGGACACATTTATCAACACAATAATCCCTCATACTTCTATGACTTCTCTGCATGACGATAGTGTATTTAAGTTTGATCGCTATTTGCGTTGTCATTACGACACGCGGAGTAACTGTGGGTGCATTACTAATGTTCGAATCAGGGAAGTCTTGTTTCTTATAAATAACCTTTAATATACGTAAGCTGAGTCATCCACAAAAGGCGGATTAGTTTGCTTGGTTATTGTTCTGCTGGCAACGTTCTGGTAATTAACGGAATATTATCCTGAAGGCATTTGGCAAATATATCAGCAAACAAGTTATTTCCTTGCGTCTATTGCTTGTTGCATTGGTCATTTGTTTCGAATTTGCGTATTTCATACATAGTATCACATACATGGAAAATCAGAACATGGTCAGATAACGTAAAAATTATCACACCGCTCATAGATTTCTCCACAATAAATTTCAAAGCATTCAAATAAAATTGACAAAAAAATCTTCTTCAATCTCTATCAATTGCCGTTGCACATTTTTAGAGGCTCTTGTTACATTTTTCCCACATTTGGTTTATGGTAAATTTCAGCTATAACAGTTGGCTTACTGCAAATACTCTATCTGATATGTCAAAATATGCAATTTCTGTGTTGGCAAATTAAGCGAAATTAGGTATAGTGAGTGTTAGTTAAAGTGCAGTTTTGTCCATTTCGCTGAACACCATTATTGGCAGCTCTGGGCCATAATCGAGGCAGTTAAGTAGTTAGTACAATGCTTCATTCGTGATATAACATGGTTTGCACCATATGGCTTGAAACGGCGGAGGTAATAAGCTAATAGGGGCAACGGTTACAACCACTCAACACCGGCAAACTGCAGGACAGCGACAATGTTCAATCAATAACTTTGTGGAAGTATTCGTTTGAAATTTCAATTTCAATCTTTCCACTTAGCTTCAAATAATGCTCATGTGTAAGATCATCAGCCATTGCTTACAACGAAGGTTACACAATCATTCTTCCTATTTTGCGCTTTGAAAACATTATGGTTTTCCTTGACTTTTTGTCTGAATAGTGGTGTTATAGCTTTGCAAGGGTTATAACGCCGTAATGATACAAAAATGAAGCACGGATAGAATCATCAAAATATGTCAACAAGAAAGAGTTCGACCTTAGTTACGGAAGTCTCGCCCTGACTCCCACAAGTATGTGAATGCCACAATTGTGTTGTTTCTTGGGGAGGGGGGAGTAGACCAAGAAATCGCACAGATTATTTTATTACATTATCTCGTGGTGTCACTGCAGCCATGTTGACTGTGTTATGACAATATATTAACGATTGATATTATTTTAAATTTCATTAAATATAACCAATTATATGAGACATTCTAGGCGTATGTGATTAAAGTTACATTAGGATCCATAATAACCTATAATAAAGCAGCTGTAATGAATACTTCAGTCGATATTCCTTCTTCATTACTTAATCTCATTCAATTGGGCTGTACAACACCCTGTATTATGGCACCTACTGTAAGGGAATATATGGTGTCGTATGAGCCATTAGCTGTAAGACTACCCATTCTAATTACTGGCCTGCAGGCTCCTATATCAGAGAGGACAGCATAACATACCCTGGAAGCGTCCATGTGATGCCACTAATGGGGATAGAAAGTAGGATCAGACGCAATAGGTAATTCATTTAACTTGGGCGTTCACTACAATTGATTTAGCATTTGTGTGAAGATAATGTAAAAGCTAACTGGTCATTTAGGCTTTGTTATTCAATTTAGCCGTTGGCCTTTAATATGAGTGTGGGTAGACGCATCTTTCCCGAACAGGAAATTATACCAATATCATTTCAAAAGGAATACCCTAGTTCACAAATACGAAATCGGCCAATAAATCGCAATACAAACTGTAGGCAGCTTACGTTTCTCAAGCCAAAGCACATGCGAATGTCGCCTACGTCCAGTAACTCAAACTGTTTTCCGTAAAAACATTTTCCAAGTACTAGCAGAATTCAATCTATGAGAAACGATGATAACGTGGAAGTTCGGGAGGTAAGGTTCCATATTGCTATTCAAACAAGTGTGTGCGACCAATTTCGGCTGGTTCCTGTATTGGTATAGCTCATTAACTTGTAAATAATTGCATTTGTCATGTCACACAGACAGTATACCTCCAGCGGATTCTGTTCATTAATTTTTGCATTTGCAGTCACTACAAATGAGTAGGTCGAGCTACTAACCCACGCTTAATCAGTTATTATGCAATTATTGGCTGTTGATTATGGAATTATTGAAGGTGTCTTTAACATATACTTCACTCGAGCCGATTTCCCTCACACGGTTGCCCTGAAGACATCATGAGAACAGTGATGTTCAATCTTATGTGACTTGTCAGACAGTACAAGAACGCTGTGGAGTTTGATTATGAGAGTGATATGACACGTTTTAAGATGGACGTTTGATTACCTTATCATATTTGAAAGTCTTATTTCGTCAATGTCAAAGTAAAAATGCCATCACGATGGTAATTTATCATACCACAGTCTGGTTACAGTTATGTCAGATATGCATGGTCCATATGGTGTATAAGACTGAGCCGCCTGTTATTTGTGGACCGAAACGGAGAGAAAGTTGTGATATTGATCGTTATAAAAGTAAATTTTCATGCTGCAGATATTAATAATGGAGAAGCTGCTGTTCATGCAATCTGCTGTTCATACACTCTACTGTGTTGGTAGTTAGGGAAGTTCCTTGAGATAGATAGACCCGTGGAACAATGTTCGAAGAAGCGAGTAACGGTGACCTTGTGTTGCCGGCAAGCAGCCTAGTGGGCCATGGCGGTATATTAAAATCTGGGATCGAGTGGCGTTATTATATCAGGGATGCAATAATATATTTTCAGTGACGAATATACTTATGTGAATAACTTTTGCAATCTATATTCCTGTACATACACAGCGAAAATGCGCATAAAAAGTTGACTTTAATCCGATTCCTGCTTAAGTGCACGTTAAACATTCAATATTGATCTACACTGCACATTCATTCATAACTTTATCGCTGCATTTTGTTGAACTCTTTGCTCATCTTTGGGATTAACGTATCGTTCATATGGCAAACATTCTACCAGTATTCGTACCGTAAATATTGCAATTGTATGAGTAAATGACAGAACATAGCTTGCGTGTTGTGTATTACAGCATTTGATGTATATTTTTTTAATTTGTAAACCCTGTCTAGGCAAACTAGCGATGTCTCACCAGCTATTACATTCATACGTGATGCGCTGACCCAACCCATTGTATTTCCCATTTTCTTGACCATGATGCTAATAACCATATTAAAAGGTGAAGTATAATTGTTATTTGTAACTCGGTACAAAAAAGCGCTAAACGGTGTACACAGTCCCTCGTCAATTCACATAAATGTAGGACCGTTGTCAGAGTACATTTTGAGCTGAAGTCATGGTTTTATTGCAGAAAACATCAGGCCTCTGATAGCTCTCTTAAATTATCAAATCCCCTGACATAGTATCTGCAAACATGACAGGCATGAATTTGTGATAATGGCAGACATCTCTGTTAAGTCATTCTTCGACGGTAAAGTATTCAGGTATTCATTTCAAGAAGGCTTTTGAGGAAATTGCATATCATGTGTAAATGTAAATGTCGTCTCTCTTATATTTTCTTCTTGACATTTATTTAATTAGCATCATAAGATTTGCTTTATTGTATGTAAGAAGTATGTTGATTTGTGCAATGTTCAAAGTATCTAGCTTAAGCAGAATTGACCAAATTACGTCAGATATGGCTGGGTATACTATTCATTGCTGTTCGTTTAGAATAACAAACATTACCATCCCCAAATGTTTTTTTAGGTAAATAGATAACCATGTTATATAAGCCAAAAAGCATTTACAACTACCACGATAAAAACTAAGCCATTAGTCCTCAAGAGAATAGTCCAGATGGATATAAGCTTCATTTGCGTATGTTGCAATGTTTTGTCCCTGATAAATATATGGTTTACTATTAGAGATCAAAGAGTAAAGATAAACCAGATTGAACGAGGGTAAGAGAGGTAGTTATCAAAATCGATCCTAAGACCTGTTCTTTGCTTAATCTACATGGAGGATGTACACCATGACGTCGACATATTGTTTTAGCTTTTCCCATTGAAAAGGGAAGACCACTAGGAAAGAAAACCTGATTAGTATATTAAGACCAAATGTTGGAGGTAATGCATTAACACTACCTAACAACTGATCAATATTTGATGACCATTGGCAGGGCACCTAAGGACCTATCGGTCTTTCGCCCTGGCCACTCATCATTATAAATCATCATAACAACCCTACGCGATATTTAAATCTGGCGGGTGACATATTCCGATTGCGCCACCTGATGTAATGGATGCATTATGCTTGTATTGCTCAGTTCGGCCCCAAAGTTCATAATATTTATCAGTTATGGCCGTTCATGTAAATAACAACCCGCCATTTGATTTTGTTATCATTTAAGTTGCTTTACAATGACTGACAAATCTAAATGAAGACACTGTCCCTTTGTTGTGACGTTTCCCTCTGTTGACGTAGCAGAAAACAAATTTGCTTACATTCATGCCATCGTTTTGACGACAATGCAAGACGTCTGATAAATTACAAGATTGCAACCGTCACAATGAGTGACAGCACTTTACAAATAATGCAAGAATATGACGTTCAAAATGATTCAGCGCGCTTTCAAATGTAACGAATCAATTCGATTTTATATTAGAGGTCTAAGTAATTGCATAAGATGACAGAGAATGATAAAGGCATGATTGTTTAAAGTCTACAAATACCAATAGTAAACCTACCAATGCGTAGGCCGTCTTGTTTAATACACACCCGTGTGAATGCAACCAAAATTGCACTTACACCATGGTGTTGTTAATGACGTTCAGATGCCACTCATTTCCAAGACATGGCGTTTATCAATTGTATGACATGAAATAACTTTTTTGATGGGGGAACGTTTATCTGTATCCCGCGCCATACTAAATACTAATCGCATTTCCTTAACGATGTCGCTTTGGCGGTAGAATAGTAATTACTGCCAGGAAGCCATCTTTAATTTCGGATTACCAAGCATTTATATAGGCTCTATATTACCATACCACCCAGATGCGTCAAATACTTTTTACGTGACACAAGCTCGACTATTGAACAGAGCGGCAGGTGATAGAAAATAGGATAATTGTTAGTTCACATCCTGAGCTAAAAAGCTGCAGTTAAAAAAGAAGCATTTATACTAAAATAGGAAATACAATTACTCTAGAAGCGTATTGTTTGGCAAATATAAGGTCGACAAACATATATCAGAGATGGCGTTATATCATATCTGATAACGCGACGCAGTTTGTGCAGCTAAAAATTAACTTTCAAGAAAATAAGAATGTCCACGTAGGCACGAAAGCACAACATGTGCTCTTTGTTGCAGCTTATCTACTTTTATTAGCAATGTTTACGACATGCATACAAACCAAATGAGGGTTTGTGAATAACAGTATGTGGTTGTAATCGTGAAACGTTATGAGGCATGAGACCAAGGTATTAAATGAAGTCATCATGCAGCCATTTCGCTTTACAACCCAACTAAATTTAATCAACTGTAGATTTACCTATACAACCATTAACCGAGGAATGCAACGTCTAGCTTTACCGGTCGTTCATATTCCTTGAGACATGAAAGTTATGCTTGATAGTTACTCTGTGATAAGCTAGGATAACAACATAATGCATCCCCTGAGCGTCTGCATATATTGCTCATCTCGTTTGTCTCTGTAGAGCTATAAACGAGCAAAACAATATTCTGTTGCAGCAAAACTGCCTGGCCGGCGAAATCTTCTGACTGTTTATAACACCAGATATACATAAAAAGTGACTCGAAACAAGCATGTGGAGAAGAATTATTATGAATATGGCACGTTCCATTGGTTCTTGCATGGTCATGATACATCTTGAATGGCTTTCCATTGAACATTCTCTGAAGCACAAACTCTCTACTCAGGAAGACAGTAATCCAACAAGTGGTTGTTGGCCGCTCTTTCATGTTTTTAGGTGTTGTGCACATAATGAGACACCAACACGCTCAGCTGCCTTCCGCATTTGTATCGATGTAGCACACGCCAGCGGACTGATAACACTGACAATTTGCATAAAGACATTCACCAGCAGGGTAATGAAAAATGTTCTGAATGATTGTAATAAGTAAAACAGTGCATTGCTGGAGATGCGAATGCAATTGCTCACGGCAAATAAATATTAGATTACTTGAATGCCTTCGCAACCCATTGACCTGGCTTGTCGCTCATTCTAGTGATAGCGAATAATACCAGCACATTCACCATGCTCAATGTAACTACAATTTTAGCATCATTACCTTTTGCCAAACTTTATACAATCCATGTGAAACGCTTGTAAAGATATCATGAACAAGACAGATGTTACTTGCATATTAACCATATAGTGTTATACACATCAAGTCGCATCGTTAACAAACACTAATGGTTTCGTTCACTTGCTTCTGTCGTTTTTAATTTGGCAACAATACATAAGCCAAACAGATCTCCGTTTCTCAACAACTGCCAACATGTCTTTATGAAACCAAGACTGGCATTGCGTTTTTCAAACCAAATTATCGAAATAATACAATATATTTCTTCTTGGCACAAACAAAATCAAAGGTCTTTTAAAAAGCGATACTCAAGCTCATTATCTTAGGAGCTGGAACACTGAACATTCATTCAAAGTTTACTAAAATATATTTATTGTCTCGTAACTGGCGTTTATTGCTCATTTTCAGAAATGCTGACAATGCATGATAAAGATGATGATGGTGTTAGTGATGACGGTATTGATAACGGTGGCAATGATGATAATGGTGAAAATAGTACGATGAAGATCCTCTTATGCAAGCAGTTCGTGCAATTATATTCTATCATTGATGACGTTATTATAGTTATGATAATGATAGTAATGCACCAACGAGATTTCAAACAAAACTAGGATGACAAATGAACTATTTATTAGAACAAAGCTGATCAAGATAACTTGAACAGAGACGCTATGCGGGCAATGCATGGAGTAGATTAAGCGGACAACACACGAATATCTCTTCACTGATCAATCATCTGCCTGCTATGAAGATGTGAATTGAACATTGTTGAGTGAACATTGGCAAATCGATTTGCGTTATCGTATTAGATCTTAGTAATTAGTTAAATCACGAAACATTTAGCAACAAATGACAAGGTTTTGAACCATTACGTAAATTATCACTTAAATCAACCTTTTTTGTTCATGTGCAAATGGTAAATCATTAAATCAATCTGATAGACTTTGCTATTAATTGTTTGTGTGAATTCAAATCAGCAGGTTTAACTTATACGGTATAGTGAAAAAGATGAAACTCATTGCTGAGTTCCATTAAATTTACAGTAGGTTACATGTATGCGTATATAAATATGTCATTATTCATTTAGCTTCCCTTTATGGTATCATATAGCGGGGTTTTTGCCAACGAGATAATGAATTCGACCAGCGACGACCCTCTGGAGTTCATCAATGTAATCAAGAAGCAGACATGTGCGCCTAAAGATGCGTGAGCGCATTGATAATAAATAAAGGAGATTGTGCTATCAAAACCCAGTTTGCTGAGCTCTATAACCCCAGATCCAACGAAACACTAAATATATAAAATAAAATGCTTTATTTTGCATGTGCCGCCGCCTTTGCGTATTGCATTCTGTTTCGATGCCTTCTTTGTTACGTTTTTGCTCGTTAATACCCCGTAGTGGCAAATATAAGTGTCTGACCGCATTTCCGTTAAATACCGTAGATGCTTTTACGCTCTTTGCGTTCGGAGTTAGTTACTTGAGTTGCACCGAACTATCATAATTGACGTCATCAATGTAGACGATTTTTTGGCAATTATATCAGCTCTGTTTGTAAATAGAGTCGTTCTGAAGCAATTGTCTAGCTTATTTGTGTCATCCACCAAATTGAGATCGAAGGCGACCGTGGTTTTAGGCACAGAGAGGGGTCGAACATTCAATAATTGTCATTAATTATTAACGATCAGCTTCCATAATATACGCCAGACGGTTAAACATGCGACATATATAATGTTATCTTACCCCGATGCTGAATCTTGAGCCGTCCAGCACTTAAACCATTATCTACCTACGCAATTAAATTAATAATATCTATGCATTATATGTTAAACATTCTACCTTTTTCAATATGTGCCGAAACTCTTTCATTGGTATGCCGTCAACATTACTGGACAGAACAATAGAGATTCTGTGTGACACGCAAAACCTACCACACCATTCCATCGACAAAATATACGTCAGTGTGATATCAATGGAGCGACGCATTCTACGTTTTGCATCAGCTGCGTCGTCTTTGCATCCACAGGTTATGGGTTCGATACCAGAGCGCGAAACCCTAACTTGCCTTTTCCCAGACTCGGATGATCATGTTCAATGGTGGTATCATCGTTGAAAGGCGATGCACCGGACCCGGTAGCTCAATAGTACCGTGATGAAACTTCGTGCCAGCAGCTTTGGCTTCGCAGCCCTGTCTGGGCAACGGGTTAGTGCCAAATGGGCGCTGGCACTTAAGAGAGGCCGTCCAAGCATCACAATCATCCTCATCCATCACCGTCGTGATATCACCTCGTGGTTGATATTGAGGTTTAACCCCAATATTACCACATGATACACATCTTACACAGTTATGAGTTAGTTTTCGTTTGGTTAAACATAACCCACACGTCCTTACACGCGATTTGACTAACAACCCCTGTACTTCTACCATAATGGTACTTCCGAACAAATGTATCAAAACGATATAAAATGTCTTTCAGGTGCCGGGGATCAATCAGAGAATGTTTATTATCATACCGGGTTAAAACAGCATCACGCTAATGTTCTGAAGGTCAAAAAGCAATGTAGCTAGGATCTGCAAGCACACTCGTAAGCATGGACATGTTACATATTGACTCTAATCGGCAGATACCATACTATATCGTAAAAACGTGTCAAGCTTATTCATCCTTCACCCCCATTCCTTTTCGGGGGGGGGGGGGTGGTTAGTAGCGGGACATATATAGATAAGTTTAAAAACAGATGAAGATCACATTCAATTTACTGTTCTGTGTGTTGTATTTTCTATAATATCAGCAGTACTGCTAATTACCCTATCAAAGAGGTGACCTATACTTGGGCTGGACAACATTGCACGAAAATTGTATTTAATTTCAGGAAACAGTCCCTCTATAGTTCACTTCTCCCTTCCAACCAAAGAGGCGGATGTTTGTTAGCGTACTAACTGAGGGCAAGCGTGTACGAACCATGTGATATATGCGCAATATGGTCAAAACTTCAAAACAAAAACGTCTTTTTCGCACGAGAAAAAAGAAGCTCAATTACCATGTAAATAACTTCTCGATTATAACAGTGGAAAATATGCATGCATTCAAATATCAAGGATCATTGATTGTTAGGCAGGAAGTAGCATTTTATCCGATGTGCTATGGTGCTTTTTTCAGTAAGTTAGCATTACAAGATGTGTATTATTGCAGATGCATCGTATCGTTATTCGGGCAAGATATACCCTTTTTGCGCCCCATAGTGTATTTGTCAAGTACAGGTTTAATATTTTATTTAGTCTTATTTGTTTTTGCTATGCAGGCATTATTATGCTAGTTTGGTATTAGACTCCAATGTGTTTTAAATAAGAAATGAGTCACTAAGAAGTTTTGACTGAATTTATGTCATCCCATTTCACCTCTTCGGCTATATGGCCAGGCACGCTTAACCAGAGAACGGAGCAAGTAATGCGTGATTTAAGGGTGATGGGGTGTGAAAGTGCACATTGTCAACAACATTTGCAGCCATTAATCATTTAACTTTGTCATGCAACAGTGCCTTATACCCATTTCGATGTTAAGTAGTTCTCATTAGATATGTTATGTCTTAACAAGCGATTATAAGTGGAAAAAAATTTGCCTGCTGAAATGTTAAACAATATAGAACCATGGATTTCATATTTTGTTTTGAGTAATCCACATATCATGATCATATACTTAGGGCTAGAGTATAATAAAGAACATGCAAACTGCTTTCATGTAGTTGTCATCCGAGAAAGAACTGATTAACTCAGGTAGCTCGTACCAGATCATCAAACTATTATTCAGAGCATATAAAAATGCATATATTGGATATCACATTTTGGGACTGATGGTAAGGAAATGAAAAAAAAAAAAAATGAAGGGTATTCTCCGCTAAAACAGCGAGTACGATCTGTCGATTGCGGTGACTTGGTTACCCTATCATTATACATCTGAACCCTACAGGAGGAGGAATATTCGAAACCTCATTATTTGAACGGAGGAGCCACTCACTGTGCAGATGACCACATGTCCCATGTCACAACGTTATGATATACCATGTAGAGCCTCATCACTTTCATAGCGTATGCTCCTGTGACGCAAACTGATCAGGACCCACTTCTTATGGACGGTTTGACGCCGAATAATTAAAAGCATATACTGGCTAAATATTACATTAAATTTCAGTCGTAGGTGTATCGTCTCTGAATCCGGGAACAAAGATAATAGGTTCAACAGTGTTTGGGCACCACGTACATAGACTATGCACTTTCAGTGCTAGCATACCATGAACGTGGTATGCCACAGGTTTGACGCTTGTGAAAATGCTTTTTTCTGATTATCTGGTCTTCAACCACTTACTAAGCATTCAACACATGTCGCATTGTAATTCAATTTTACATGTAGGCGTCAGCATAAATTCTATAGCAAGACGCATCTGTTGCGAACAGAAATTGAATCCTAATGTTATTAATAATCTTTTACCCCGCCAAAACCTAGCACGTTAAGGGTTTCTCATGTTTATCAAATCAAGCTAAAAGACACAAGTGAACAGTAAGACCAGAAATAGCAATCTAAAAAAGCATTATCAAATTAATAGCAGAATCGCTATGGATAGACTGAAGGATTGCAGTACATATCTTACTATTCTTAAAAACAATACGCATCATCTGGGTCTTATACCATAGAACATTAATGATAAAAGTCGCATTCGATTAGTTATCAATGCATATACTTTTATCCATACCATGATGTTCTTCATTCTGGTCACGAGCTGATATTTCCTCGGTTGAATATACCCCGCAAATACTACTAGACCGTGCAACCAGAAGGGGTGTTTTAACATCAGCGATAATGTCAGGCTTAATCAGTAAATGACAACAAGGTTTATGTATTAAAATAAGAGAGTTTTATTTGCGGCAACCAAATAACATGCTAAAATGGTATTGAACACAGGAATAGTTTGAATGATATCCCAGCCCGAAATATGGGAGTTTATAACCTGACCTGGCAGGCGCAATGCTGAACGGGCAGCAAAATGAGCTGGACAGAGCAGCAGAGAGAGAGATAGAGAGCTGGGCAGAGCAGCGAGCAGAGCTGGACAGAGCAGGTAGGAGAGCTAGGCAGAGCAGCGAGGAAGAGCCGAGTGCCCGCTTGCTGGCAACAAGTCTTTCTTATCCCATGAAAACATCCCTTTTTATACCCTCCCCAGATGTACACGTGACACATTAAGTCAATAATAACATCATTGGATTATATATCTCTAACTAGCATGAGTAACCACAACAAACCTTGGCAAAATCCACAATATGTTTAAGAATGACTTTTGAAATGTAGCGCGATTCAAACAACCGGAAGATGCTATTTACTAATAATAATATTATCTATATTTCCCATGATGCAACACGGGAAAATGACGTTAACCAAATAAAACCCTAAATATTGTCAAAACCCTTCTTAAATATTGTTTAGGGCCCAAAATATACTCAAACACATAAACATCATATCAAGACGATAACCATTAAAAAGAATAATACTAAATAAGTCATAACTGAAACCGAAAACCGGGATTGGTCAGGTACAAGAGTTCAACCTTTAAAACAAAAGATGGATACATGGCAATTACATCAAAAGTGCTGTCGCTACACTACCAAGCGCATTGACTTACATCCAATGGGTTTCGGACTTAAAATAACCTCCGCACCAACATATCCACATGAACTATTGATGAGAGCCAACGTGATTCTTGACCTGGATTGCTGTAATGTTCGTCGGGCTTATCCTGGGGATCAATGAATGGATGTTTCCCATCACACCATGTCATGAGAGCATCTATATTCTGATCATCAATACGCAATGTAGCCAGCAGCTGAAAACGCAGCTCACTGAGAGGGCATGGTTAATGCCAACAAATATTCATTCTATGTTTGCTCTTGTGGGCATGTCAGTGTAATCGCGTTATATGTCCACTTTTGCACATTTCAAGACGTTTAGTTCGTTCATGTAAATCTTATCTATTATCTGAAATAGTAACCTAGTTTTATTAACGATTCATTGTATTGTAATGACACGGAAAAGAATCCTAACACCGTGTTGCCTGCAAAATAAAATGATGGAGAACAACAAATTGAGATTATGTTGCGCATTGCTATACAGAATAATGTAATAACACAGTTCAACAACTGCCATGGCATTAGGAAGATATCATTATTGTGATATATATAGCCATTGCGTTCGTTGTGTATAATAATGTCTCCGAGCTGTATGATTTATCTTTTGCCATAACATTTGCCATCTGCAGCCTTGTTGATGTCATGTCAGTATTAACATCCCATTTTGAAAGGAAACATATCATGATTGCTTCTTGTGTTTTTTCATTGTGGCCTGGGAGGTTTCATGAGCAAGAAAGTACCAGAGTGACAACATCTGATCGATAATTTGTTGATATAATAATGAGGCAATGGTAGTTCGATGTTATGATTCTGCATCCATTTAGTCATACAACACAGCTAAACTTTGTCGCTAGTTAATTGACAAGGCCAACTGTCACACGAGGGATGCGATTTAATATTAGCTTGCAAATGCTCGGCAATAACATTCGCCTATAATACTCAAGACACGGAAGTTGTGGTCTGTAACGCGGTATTGGGATAGTATATAATGCAACCATTTAACATCTACCCATCTAATGTGTCGTGTGTCTCTGGCAAGCAATTGACCAGCGAAGCAATATTTCTTTGCAGCATTAATGATAACATGTATCAAATGTTCGTAGTGCTGACGCAACCAGCCAGAAAGGACATGTCTCTCAATAACAAGCAAGTTGAGAAACAAGCAGGGGTAGGTTGCATGTGCGTGTATGTGCGTGTGTATCTATCCTTTTGGCAGTTAATCCATTAAAGTTATCAATTTGTGGAATGCGCATGAGATAGTGTGGCGGAATCGCTGAAAAATACATGGCGAAGTCGGTAGAAACTTAGGATGCAGCTGCAGATGTGAGCTGTAACAAGATCAACATGTTTAGTAAAAAAGACCCTTCCTGGAAAGAACAAAACAAAGAAAAAGAAATACGCCTACTTAGTGAATATGGGGCCCAAAGAAATCTTTCTCATTTTGATTAGACTCATGGGCTGAAAGATTTCTGATGTCGAGATACTTATAAGTGCGCGCTCCTAAGGTTGCATAACATCATTACAAGCAGTAAATGATCTCGTGTGTCTTACTAGGTTAAACAGCCAAATTCAGTTGCCTGAAGAGGATGCTAGCTATCACCGACGTAGATTCTTGAAAGAAGAGACTTCCGCTGACATGGTTTTTTCATTTTGAATCTCGAAACTGCAATCCATGGCTATGTTTTCTCCACTCCGTGCTGTCATGATAGTACTGGGTCTCTTCTTAGTGAAGTCGAGTGGCAATTTCATTGCATATATTCAGCATCTGGTCAGGATGTCGATTGGACTCTTGCACAAATATCAGTGAGCTCAAATCATGACTCTATCACCCAGGTGATTATTCTATGACAACAGCATTTTACCCTTCAATGGCATTACAATAGCTAAACGTTTTCATTCCATACTCTGCTCTCAGGCCAACTTTACACCGTGATAGAGAAAGCTCCATTTGCTACGTTTTAGACGAGTCAGACGTTTAGGGCCAGTCACCAGTTTTACACCATCCCAAATCAAAAGGTGCTGAAATGACCGAGTTATTTGTGTCTCATTTGAGCCGAGCGCGTGCATAATGCGATTCAACATGATAATATTTACAAATCATGGCAAGACGCAATAAGGTTCCACATCTATAAAGCGAGGTAATCATGAAATTGGGGGTCACAGCTGCCACCGTGCGGATATAGATGAGCCAGGGTCACATCGGATAACCCCAAATATGTTACATGTAATGAGATTGCTTTCACCTCAGCCATTTGGAGTGGATGAGGTCCTAGTGCACGCGAACCCCAATGACATGATCGCTGGAGGTGGGACAGGAGCAACTGCAATCAATCTTAATTTTCAATATGCTGTCATCGACAACAGCTATTATTTTTGCCAACATTTTATCAACCCGATTAACTTATGTTTACATCGTGTTTATAAAACCTTATTTTGTCCATTCACAAATCAAAGACATGATGTTCATTCAGAATTTTTGTTACATACTCTGTGAAAGCGTAATGTGAATGCCATCATTGCACGGGACAACCTGCTTACAATGCGCAAAGCATACCATGTTAAATAGCTGCATTGTGCGTACAACAATGTAAGCACCTATTCCGTTTTGAACGAGATCATTCGACCAACCATATTTGTGTGAGCTATATCATGTATTTAGTCTGCTTTGTGATTATAGGCGCAACCCCAAATGGCTCCTCTGTTCGCTTTAATATATAGATATAAGGACATTTGCTGACCGTATTATCATTAACGCATAGGCTCGAGCTAGATAACCTAAAAACAAAAGCATTTAGAAATTTGTTTCTCTAACGCGCAATGAATGTTTCCTCAACTGATCAATTGCGACAAGTTGGTGGATGTATCATCTCAGCAAAAGGCTACAAATCGAATCAATCATTCATGATTGCAGCTGAGAAATTTGTTCTTGAGACAATAACACAAAGACTAACCAATACCATAGTGCGTGGAAGTGGAAACAGCAACATCTGCCTGGCTACATATTGTCTCATTGCTGTCCATCATACAGCATCAAATATTATCAGATTATGTAGCGGTCAGTAGACTTTACGATGACGCGTCAGTTTGTAATATTCGACAACGCTCATCTTCAGAGCGTCGAGCACTGCCTTTAAATTGCTTGCATTGCATGGTGAAATAAGTCATCTGATATATAGGTCGAGCTGTGTCAGGCGCATATTAACTCTTCTCACGACAGGGTGCCAAGGCAACGACATTAATTGTGGCTTATTAATCCAGAGACTATGCATCTGCTTGATACCCCAGTAGAATTTATTTGACAATTAGCTTGGCGCGGCCTATGAGCGAAAATTGCGAAGCGAGCGGCTAGGTAGCTTATAGGCTTCTTGATGATTATATTACCGATGTGACGTTTTCGTAATATTGCATAACTTCTCCTCAACAAAATAAGATCGTGCAAACATTGTGTCACGCAGTGGAATTATACACAACCATCATATCAGCCGTTCTCAAAACCATGTTCATCTATCAGTATAATGGAGCAAGTAAAACCATTGCTTTACCATAATGTTAGCGGTCTGATAATGCTATCGCTGTATTGATCACCGGCCAATCCGCTGACCCCATGCGGCATAGCTTCAAAATGTGTTCACCACATTAAGCACCCTGTGGTTGGCCTGCAGGGTCATTAGGTTCAGCTTACGCATAAAGCGAAACGTGTAAGTATGCTTAACGCGTCAATTAGCATTTCACGCGCCAAATAGTATGCCTCACCTACTCCTAGAATTATTCTTTGTCTGAAATATCCCGAAACCTAACATGAATTGTATCGTCTTCCCGCTATTTTTGCTACGAGTGTATATAGCAATAGTGCCTCTCTAGCGCTTATGTAATATAGGTTCTCCTTGATGGTAGGGACACCTGTCAGGCGTCATGCGCCAGGTAGGTATATACAGACGGTAGGGGCCCCTGTGTGGTGCCTCTACTTAAATAGAAATGCCCGTATTCAAAATTTCATGGTCTGGCGTCTCATGTTACCTAGATACTCACGCGTATTGAGGCACCACTGTGAGGCGTCGTGTTATATATTTACGTCCCTCTCGTCCTCTTCTATTCGTAGCGTAACTTGGCAGGTGCCTCATTTCATATGCCCGGATTTAATGGTCACCGTCTGGTGTGTCTCGCAATATAAGTTCGCTCCTTCTTTGAGGCTACCAGTCTGAATCATCACGTCCTATATGTACATTTGATAGGTTGTTGTAGCGGACCCTGTCTGGCGCCTCACGACTTACCAGTACACATTGGTTATAACGGCATCTGTCTAGCTCCTCATATCATATTGGAACTCAACCGGGATATAAACGGCTAAATATGCCAACTTCTGAACGGCGAAATCAAGGTCATAGTTGCAAGAAATCTTTTGAATACAATAATTGAGCTGCTTGAGGCATTGTGAATTCAAATGCCTTCTGTCATTCATACTGCCAATCATTCATATATCGTACCACTTATCTAAATTGGCACACCCAAGATGCAATTTCATGACCCCAGAAGCAATGTAGCGCTTGTAATGCTTTATCAAGTAGGTGTACTTGTGCTCAAGTAAAAAAAAACTATTTACATAATTAACTAATAAATATTTATTTTGAATGGAGGAAGGCACACGAACTCATTGCCTTCCATCTATAATATAATATACTTGCACTCGGAATGCCATTCTTGAAAAAGACCATATTTGTATGTAAATATATAAATATATAAATATATATATATATATATATATATATATATATATATATTATATACATATATATATATACGTATATATATATAAATACAAATATGCATGCATAAATATATACATGTGTATGAACATATATATAAATATTTATATATATATAAAAGCATATGTATATAAACATATATATATGTTTATAAGGATATAAATATATATATATAAGTATATATATATGAATATATATCTATATATATATGTATATATATACATATATATATAGATATCTATATATTTATCTTTATATTTATATATATATACCTATATATATATATCTATTTCTATAAATATATCTCTCTTTCTCTATCTATCTCTCTCTATATCTCTCTATATCTATCTCTCTCTCTATCTCTCTATATATCTCTCTCTCTATATATATATATCTATATATATATATATATATATATATCATGCGAATGCAACTATTTTGGACATGAAGAAAAAATCAACCATTTAGGACATTAGAAGCGACAAAACATATATTCAATATGATGATCATTTCTGGTTTTCCGTCGGTCTATCAGTAACATATTTCGGTTTAGTAAATTTCTTTTGATTTTCATTGTTATATTAAACTTATATATTTTGTGTGCCAAAAAGGGTGTTCCAAAATAGATCGAGTATTAGGGACAGGTAAAAAAACTATTTATTTGGAACTTAGCAAAAAACCAACCATTTTGGGACATAACGAAAAAACCAACCTTTTTTCTCATCAAATAAAAAAATATTCTCGACCTGCAACGCAACTTCGTCTGAAAAAACACGAGGAACTTAACGAATTATCCGATCTGCCTGGGTATTTTTATTTGTTCAGACCAATATATATATCTGTCTCCAGCTCATTGAAAAAGGCAGATGTATATATGTATATATATATATATATATATATATATATATATATATATATATATATATATATATATATATATATATATATATATATATATATATATATATATATAAATATTTATAAACATGCATATGTATATTTATATATATATATATATATATATATCTATAGATATATCTATAAATATATATATATACCTTATCTATCTATCCCTATTAATATCTCTATAGATCTCTATGTCTATATATATTTATTCATATATATATTCATATATATATAAATTTATGTATGAATAAGCATATATATCAAATATTTATATATCTATATATATATTTACATACAAAAATTATTAAAAAATAACTATATATATAAATGCATATATATATATATATATTTAATGCTCATATATGTATACACATACGTATGTTTATGCACGTATATATATTAATTTTTACATGCATACATGCTATCAAATCAAGTTATATCGAGAAACGTTAGTTATTTTTCATAATAATAATATCTATAGCAAATTGTTTTTTTTTTCTAATCCGTGATGAATAAACATGATTTCAAATTATTCGTATTCCGAAAATATATGTGCACGAAATGATGGATTTGTATGTATAAGTTGTTATCTTGACCATTCGTGGACGTTCTTGAGATGACCAAAAGTATATGGTAATGCATCAATCTAGTGATGCGTTCTAAAATTGATTTATCACGATTGATCATCGTTAAAGGAGTAGCATCATTGAGTAAATGAAGCATATTCGTTAGTTTTGGGAGCCGAACCAACTCAAGAGGCACTGGCAAAATTTCGTCTATGTACAAACTGCGATCTCCCACGTCAAACAGATGCAGTTTGTCCAATCTTATTCTGCGTCATTTACTACAACCTTTACTGAACAATCCAATTAGCTATGCCAATACATTACCGCAAATGCCGTTCGTCCAATCAGATTCTGCGCTATATACCACAACCTTTACTGAACCATTTAATCGTCCATGCCTATTCGTTAATGCTGATATTGCGATCCATAACTTGGTTTCTAGCCGTTGACAGGGGAATTAATCAATTTCCATCTTCTACATCATGGCAATTTGTATATCGACTTGTTCATCATACTGGAAATGTTTATATGTTCCTTTGTTTATGCTGCGCAGCTTTGTCCTCTTGTGATATTTCCCCGCACCTGCATAAGCATTATGAAGGTGCGTTTGTTATTCTGTGTAGAAATACACGACATTACGTGTGATAGAAATGTCGCGTCGTTTGATATTTGAACTCCAGGCATCCGCTCAGACTAATTAAAGACGTGTCAGGTACATATGGTATTATTTACGTGGCATCGCTATTGGCATAATTACAATGTACCGGCTACGGCCTGCCACCCAGTCACGTCGCATACGTCTAGTGGTGAGTTTTGACAAGGACACATGTATGCCATTAAGTAAGATATAACGGCCACCCAATGTCGTGACATCAAATATAACGATGCTTTGTGCCTCACTGATTAATGTCGTACAAAGATTCAGATGCAACCGATTTATGTTTAAACATACGATTTCCCAAACTATTTCAAGAGCTCTAACTACAGGTTTGTAAATCAACAAGTCAGCGCCATCAAAAGATATGTCAGGTTCTCTACATAGAAGGACTGTGCTAAAGACCAGGTCAATGGTAGGATCACGTTTTGATGAAAGAGTGGCCATAGAGGCAAAATCAATAATGCTCGACCAAATGTGGTCGTCAATAGTCGATGAATGGCTTTATTCTAGCATACACAGGCGTCGAATATTGCACAACTCTAGTGCAGATTCAGAGTGAATTGTGTGAAGTGGGGTTTGTGAGCAAGCTTTACAGTGCGCTGCGGGAGATCTATGGGCCCAAAAACATTTGAACGACCCCATAAACAGATACATGTATGTAACTCATTGCTTTATGACAAAAAAACAAACTGATTGAAACATTGACTTGATCAGACGTAGACCATATGATCTTATTGTAGTGAATGCTTATCGCGGCTAGCACCTATATTGAATGCGATACACATATATCACTTCTGGTGAATTCTTTATACGGCTAGCACCTTCAGTATTATTTCATTGTTGTTTTCTTTATGGATGGGTGTAAATGTATAGCACTAGGGAAAAATCCATACGTTTAAACAACAACACTCACATTGTACTTTACTATCAGGCAAGGAAGCAATATCATGGAACAAGATGAGTGCTCTTTTAATTTCACACAACATATGGAAACCCGTCAGATAAGAAGCATGCCAGGTCATGTAAAGTCGTGTTCTTATAATATTAATGGCGCAAATATCCATTATAGACAGGGAGTTATGCGAATATTGGAATCTTCTGCGCGATTGGAATTGATGAAAGCATTTCTGAAATAATTCGTCGGGAAAAAAACCCCTCTGATGACACACTTGAATAACGACATGCCTGCAGAAGCCTGCACAAAAGTTGCTTGCAATTAACAAGCTCAAGTAAAAATTTGATTGCAATCAATTATGCTGAGTGCTACAACGATTGCGAAACAAAGAAGTTTTTATTTGCTTACACCAGTGATCCAACTTGGAAGTAGCTGCTGCAACTTATAACTTTCATTATTAACCGGTCATGTGCGGCTTGGCAAATTCCGGTATTTCCAAAAATAGAATATGTATATATATATATATATATATATATATATATATATATAGATATATATATATATATATATATAGAGATATATATATATATATATATATATAGATATAGATATATATATATCTATCTCTCTATCTATCTCTATATATCTCTATCTCTCTCTATCTCTATATCTCTATATCTCTCTCTCTATCTCTCTCTATATATATCTTCTAGATCTCTCTATCTCTCTCTCTCTCTCTCTCTCTCTCTCTATCTATCTTTCTCTCTCTATGTCTCTATATCTCTCTTCTCTCTCTCCTCTACATCTCTATATCCCCTTTCTCTCTCTATATATATATATATATATATATATATATATATACTATATATATATGTTCTGTGTGTGTGTGTGTTCGTAGTGTGTGCGTAGAGAGAGAGAGAGCGCGAACTAGAGAGAGAGAGAGAGAGAGAGAGAGAGAGAGAGAGAGAGAGAGAGAGAGAGAGAGAGAGAGAGAGAGAGAGAGAGAGAGAGAGAGAGAGAGAGAGAGAGAGAGAGACAGACAGACAGACAGACAGACAGAGGCAGACAGGCAGGCAGGCAGGCAGGCAGGCAGACAGAGACAGGGACAGAGACAGAGACATACTGCGAAATAGGGAGAGGGAGAAGGTGGGAGAGAGAGATTGTTTGTGAGAGAGATATTGAGAGAGTGAGAGAGAGAGGTTGTTTGTGTGTCGTCGAGCTTGTATGCAGTATAAACGCTCTGGCCTGTTTTAATACGATACAAGAATTCAATGTCTTTTTAAACCGTCAACGATGACCACTAGTGATTTTGTTTAGATGCGTTTACAACAAAATGGTTGCATAATAACAGCACTGCGTTCCTTTGTCCCTTGTCTCGTTAGACTCCCGGAATTTAATTTTGTTCATTTATCGTACAATGCAAATGGTAGATGATGAGTTGCAATGAAGAACGCGAGGGACGTACATATTTAGTTTTTTGCACCCTCTGGCATTCATTACCTTCTAGAAATTTCTTTAACTTTTACTTTTCCATTAAGCAGACAACGTGACATTATAACGATTATTACAAACGTTTTTGATATAATGCGATCTCGAAGGCAATATGCTAGTTAAGTTATACAATTTCGTTCATCTCTGAATAGGTTCATCTCTGATTACAGTTTAGTGGTGAAATTATATACTTCACGTATTTTAATTGCCTGACGTCTCGGCATGCACTACTAGGTATCATACCCAGTCTTTGCCATATTATTTTTCTGCAAGCATTAAGATACTGGCACATATTACCCTGTATCGCCACAATGTCATTGTCGAGGTAATGTGATCTATGTTTCAGATGGCGTGGTTCTCGGATGTATGGTCCTCGATTATATGTGATATCTTGTCTTACGATCTGGACCAGTGATTCGAATGATAACATCAAGCGGAGCCTTTTTTCAGGAAAGGGAATGTATCAGACTTGATTGCTGCAAGGGGTTAGCAGCCATGTAGGCAATATGCATTAGCCAAGAAGGCGATGGAATTCGTTAGCATCGTTAATTAACTCCAACAACTGGCGTTCGTGCTCTCGTTACATATGAACCCTTGTAGAAACAATGAATATTACATAAAAGAACAGCACTCAACTTGCAGAAATGGATCGATGACAATGCAATCATGAGTAACAACACCTGTTTCTAGTTTTGTTTTCTTATATAAGTTAGTGTCTTGTCTTAGATAATTTGATGGTATGCAGCTTATTATGAACCGGTTTGGCTCTGAGCTAAATATGCTGTGTAGTCTGACCATGCATTCTGATGACAAATACATGCCTATATAATATCATGCTGTACATTTAGGTGAGAACGACGAGGAAGCAGTTCTTGAAATTTACACCTTAACGCCCGTCCGCTATTCAGAAATAAATGGCTGTCACGGAACCGTTTACATTTGTGTTAACCTTTTGTGTACTTGATATTAATTCTAATGGTGGCATGTCTGTGTGATGAAGGACACAACAATAAGTCGCATTCGCGTCGCGCGCGTTTATGGAGCAAGGTGCGCTTGACACCCTGATGCGTATGTGAGACTTCAACCAACCTTAGTGCAGCTGCTTTTACAATGATAGGCATCTGTATCAAACAAGGCCGACCGAGCTTTGACAGGTTGTCTTTTAGCATTTGTAGCAGAAACACCGCCGTTAGACCACAATGAAGTCAATCATTCCTTCTATTGACTCCGTCACCTGATGGAAGCATTAACACTTATATGGAACTCTACGGTAAAGGGAAACTTATCCATTATATTCAAAATTACTCTGAGCCATTATGATCGCCCTGTTATGTCACTACATGTATGGTACTGTCGCTCATCGTGAAGGTTGCATCTGTATGAAATATCCAACCTGACATTACTAATGACGTTTATCAGTTATAAAGTTGCCTTGATATAAAGTGTGGCATTAACACAATTATATAATCTACATAGGGACAAAACTCTTTTGACAATGGTATAACGTGTTCTATATTTTGATTTGCCATACATAAGTAGGATCTAACAACAGGACAAAACCAAAGGAGATGGCCATTATGTATTTTCGTTTATACGCCACTCCATAATGAAACACGGAATGTTGTTTCATGTAGATTTTGTATGTTCAGTAGTAACTGCCCGGCCGTCCACAACACTCAAGACATGTACGTATTTACAGTGGTAGGGTTAGGAACATATATCATAATGCCGGCCATCCATTTAAAACATCAACGGCATCGTTGATATATGTCAACCAGTGAATGCCTGTACCAAGCGTTGATTGTGTAGTTTGTACCAGTCGTAAATATCGACATGCATTCCCTGTACGATGAAGCTGGTCATGTGATTCTCATACAGAGGGGAAATAAGGTAACATAGCCATTTACACATATAATGCGATATGCACTTACTTCGACATTGCTTTAAATAATGAATACGAAATTACTTTACCGCCAGTGAGCGTTTTTGCAGGGCTGCTTGCAATGAGCCAAATTAACATGTGCATATTGTTGGTACTGCCTCAGGGAACATAATTATCCATATCTGTGAATTTTTTTAGAAGTACAACAATATCCGCATTAATATGATACCGTATTGCTACGACCCCTTTGCTCTATTATCACACGGGCTTACAAATATGTCCCAACAGTGAGTATGTCCTTATATCATTTTATAGAATGTGGCAAAGCGAGATTTGGAATGAAATTTCATGACTCTATCCAAACTAATTGTTTATCTGCATGTGCTGATTAGCTCTGGTTTTGATCCTCGCAGCTCGCAAACAGCTCACGTATCGTCGTTGCATGAGATCAAGGAGAGTGTGGAGATTGATGTGATGACAGAATCAACAGTATAATACTATAATTATGATTCCGATCAGCAATTACTTTTACGCTTATGACGAATAAAAACATATAATGTTTTCTCAACATGGGGTTTACAAATGCATGTATGGCAGATAATCCACCAGATGCTGTCTAAAACGGTCCATGGCCCAAGTTTTATGATCAGCATCTTCAGACGGTTAGACTTTCGGTGAATATCATGGATTATGTATGGTATAAACCTTACAGCTATGTCTATGATGTTTGAATTAATTCTATATGCTAATGATAGCCTGTAAGAATAAATCTAATTTATGTCATATAATGGATAATCAGTTCAAAGGAAGCCAGGCACGACGCACAAACTTGCAAAAATAGCAGTACGACTACATCGACCAGCCTCACTACCCCTCCTTGGCGTCCCATTCCTCCTCTTCCACTTGGACCCCCTAACCCCCACAACCCGTCAAATATTAGGTAATTATGAACTTCACCGGTCGCAATCCTTAAAAGCTTTTGCTGGGTAGTTGATAATAATGCACTCTGGTAATCTATGGAATGACGTTATTGTTGAATTCCTGTTCGTGACTCATGCGCCTACCTAGAAATCGCATTGGTGCCTTCTTTTTATATTTAATTGCAATGAAACATGCTGACATGTTCAGTAACGAGCCTACCACTATGTTTACTTGGAGATAAAAACAACGACACATTTATTTCTGCTTTGCATACGGCTCCACGCGAGAAATCGTTTGTCCTAAGAAAAAAGAAAGAGACACGCTAACAAAAGCAAGGCTGTCCATTGCGACTTGGTTAAACACCTATTGTCTGTAAATAGCCTACAGGAATGAATTAATACAGTTTAATACTGCTAAATACTCTTCAGGGCGGATCAGCTGTTTAGGACACATTTATCAACACAAGAATTCCTCATACTTATATGACTTCTCTGCATGACGACAGTGTATTTAAGTTTGTACCACTATTTGGGTTGTCATAACGACACTGTGGATGCATTACTAATGTTCGCTTCAAGGTAGTCTTGTTTCTTCTAAATAACCTTTAATATACGTACGCTGAGTCATCAACAACAGGCGGGTTAGTTTGCTTCTATAATTTTGCATCTTTCCTCCTATACATAACGAGTGAGTGCATAATTCATTTTTGCTTTTGGTGAAGTTCAACGTGCATTTGGCTTACCAAAACTATTGTTCTGCCGGCAACATTCTGGTAATTAACGGAATATTCTCCTGACAGCATTCGGCAAATATATCAGCAAAAAAGGTTATTTACCTGGTTTCGTTCATTTCCTGGTGTCATTTGCTTTTTGCATTGAGCTTTATTTCGAATTTGCGTATTTCATACATAGTATCACTGACATGGAAAATCAGAACATGGTCAGATAACGTAATAATTACCACACCTCTCGTACATTTCCCCACAATAAATTTCAAAGCATTCAAATTCAATTGCCGTTGCACATTTTTGGAGGCTCTTGTTGGAATTTACCATTCTCCCACATTTGGTTTATGGTAAAATTCAGTTATAACAGTTGGCTTACTGAAAAAACTCTATCTGATATGTCAAAATATGCAATTTCTGTGTTGACAAATTTCGCGAAATTAGGTATAGTGAGTGTTAGTTAAAGCGCACTTTAGTCCATTATGCTGAACACCATTATTGGCAGCTCTGAGCCATCATCGAGGCATTTTGGGTGTTAGTACAATGCTTCATTCCTGATATAACATAGTTTACACCATATGGCTTGAAAAAGGCTAATAGGGGGTACGGTTACAACCACTCAACACCGGCAAACTGCAGGACAGCGACAATGTTTATTCCATAAGCACCTTACTTTCTGAAAGTATTCGTTTGAAATTTCAATCTCCCTTTCCACTAAGCTTCAAATTATGCCCATGAGTAGTGTTCATCAGCCATTGCTTACAACGAAGGTTGACACAATTATTCTTCCAACATAAACAATTTTTCACTTAGAAAACATTATGGTTTTGCTTGAATCGCTGTCTGAATAGTGGTGTTAAATCTACGGAAGGCTTATAACGCCTTTATGATACAGGAACGTTCATTGGAGCACGAATAAAATCGTCAAAATATGTCAACAAGAAAGAGTTCGACCTTAGTTACGGAAGTCTCACCCTGACTCCCACAAGCATATTCCACCATAAGCATGTGAATGCCTCAATTGTGTTGTTTCTGGGGAAGAGGGAGTAGACCAAGACATCGTATAGATTATCTCATTACATTATCTCATGGTGTTCATTTAAATATAACCAATTATATGTGACATTCTAGGCGTATGTGATTAAAGTGACATTAGGATCCATAATAACCTAAGCAGCTGTTATGAATACTTCCTTTTGGGATCACAGTCGATGTTCCTTCTTCATTATTAATCTTATTCTAATGGGCTGTACAACACCCTGTATTACGGCACCTAATGTCAGGGAATGTATGGTGTCATATAAGCCATTAGTTGTAAGACCACCCATTCTTATTACTGGTCTGTAGGCTCCTATATCAGAGAGGACAATATAATATACCCTGGACGCGTCCATGTAATTCAAATATGCCATGAATTGGGATAGAAAGTGAGATCAGACGCAATGGGTAATTGATTTAACTCGGGCATTCACTGCAGCCGATTACCCATTTGTGTGAAAATAATGTAATAGCTATCTGGACATTTAGACTTTGCTATTCAATTTAACCATTGGCCTATTATATGAGTCCTTCGGGTAAAAGCATCTGTCCCGAACAGGAATTGTATCCCGATATCATTTCAAAAGAAATACCCTAGTTCATAAATGCGAAATCGGCCATCAAATTGCAATACAACCTGTAGGCAGCTCACGCTTAAGATCTCAAACCAAAGAAAATGTGGAAGCAGCATACACCGAGTAAATTCAACTAATAACATTTTCCAAGTACTAGCAAAATTCAATTTCAGAGAAACGATGATTACGTGGTAGCTCGGGAGGTAAGGTTGCTTATTGCTATTCAAAAAAGTGTGTGCGTCTAATTTCTCTGTATTGGTCTCTGTATTGGTATAGCTCATTAACTTTTAAATAATAGAAGGTGTCATGTCACACAGTCAATATATCTCTATCGGATTCTGTTCATCATTTTTGCATTCGCAGTCCCTATTAATGAGAATGTCGAGCTAAAAACCCACGCTTATTCAGTTATTATGTAATTCGTGGTTGTTGATTATGTAATTATATCAGGTAAATTTTAACATATACTTCACTCGAGCCAATTTCCCTCACACGGTTTCCCAGAAGACATCCTAAGAACAGTGATGTTCAATCTTGTGACTTGTCAGACAGTACAAGAACGCAGTGGAATTTGCTTATGAGAGATCGACGTTTTATTACTTTATCATATCTGAAAGTCTGATTTCGTTAATGCCAAAATACAAATGCCGTTACGATGGTGATTAATTATACCACAGTCTGGTTACTGTAATGTTAGATATGTATGCTCCATATGGTTTATAAGACCGAGCCACTTGTTACTTGTGCACCTAAACGGAGAGAAATGTGTTGATCATTAATGTCAAAGTAAACATGCCATCACGATGGTGATTAATTATACCACAGTCTTGTGACTGTAATGTTAGATATGTATGCTCCATATGGTTTATAAGACCGATTCGCCTGCTACCTAAACGGAGAGAAAGGTGTTGATCATTATAGAAGTCAATTGTCGTGTTGCTGATGCTGCCGATGCTGCTGATGGCGAAGCTGCTGTTCATGCAATCTGCTGTTCATTCACTCTACTGTGCTGGTAGAAGTTCCTTTAGATGGATAGACACGTAGAACAATGTTAGAAGAAGCGAGTTACGGTGACCATGTGTTGCGTGCATGCAGCCTAGTGGGCCATGGCGGCATATTAAAATCTGGAAGCGAGTGGCGTTATCATATCAGGGATGCAATAATATATTTTCAGTGCCAGTATTACTTATGTAAATGAATCTATCGCATTTAGTTGAAGTCTGTGCTCATCATTGGGTTGATGTATCGTTCATATGGCAAAAATTCTACCAGTATTCGTATAGCAAATATTGCAATTGTATGTAGGCAAACTAGCGATGCCTCTACAGCTATTACATTCACACGCAAGGCGCTGACCCAACCCATTGTATTTCCCGTTTGGTCGACCGTGATGCTAATATCAATATTATATGGTGAAGTATAATTGTTATTTGTAACTTGGAGCAAAAAAGCACTGAACGGAGGGTCCCTCATTTCACATAAAAGTAGGACCGTTGTCAGAGTACATTCGTAGAAAACATCAGTTCCCTGATAGCTCTCTTAAATTATCATTTCCCCTGATATAGTATCTGCAAACATGACAATCATGAATTCGTGATTATGGCAGACATCTCTGTTAAGTCATTCAATGACGATAAAGTATTCAGGTATTCATTTCAAGAAGGTTTGTGGGGAAATTGCATTTCATGAGTAAATGTAAATGTCGTCTCTCTTCTATTTTCTTCTTGACATTCATTGAGTTAGCATCATAGGATGTGCTTCATTGTATTTGAAAAGAATCTTGATTTGTGCAATGTTCAAAGTATCTGGCCTAAGCAGAATTGGCCAAATTACGTCAAGGATGGTTGGGTATTCTATTCATCGCTGTTCGTTCAGCTTAACAAGCATTGCCATCCCCATGTGTATTATCCCTGATAAAAAGATGGTTTAGTAATAGCGATCGAAGTGTGAAGATAAACCAGAATGAATAAGGGTAAGAGAGGTAGTTATCAAAATCGGTCCAAGGACCTGTTCTTTGCTAAATCTACATAGATGATGTCGACAACGATGTCGACATATTGTTTTAGCTTTTCCCAACAAAAAGGAAAGACGACGAGGAAGGAAAAAAAACCTGATTAGTATTTTAAGACCAAACGTTGGAGGTAATGTTTTAACTAGTTATCGATCAATATATCATGACAATCGGCAGGGCACCTATGGACCTATCGGTCTTTTGCCCTGGCCACTCATCATTGTGAATCTTCATAACAAACCTACGCGATATTAAATTCCTTGTCATATATCTGGCGGGTGATAAATTACGATTGCGCGACATGATGGAATGGATGCATAATGCTTGCATTGCTCAGTTCGGCCCCAAAGCTCATAACATTTATCAGTTATGGCCGTTTATGTTTTTAACAACCCGCCATTTGTTTTTGTTATCATTTAAGTTGCTTTACATGAGTGACTGATCTAAATGAAAACACTGTCCCTTTGTTGTGACGTTTCCCACAGTTGATGCAGCAGGGGAAAAAATCATGCTATCATTTTGACGACAATACAAGACGTCTGATAACAAGGGTGCAGCTGTCAGGACATGTTGATCAAAATGATTCAGTGCGCTTGCAAATGTAACGAATCTATTGGCCTCTGTCGTAGAGTGCGAAATAATTGCACAAGAGGACAGAGAATGATAAAGTCATGATTGTTTAAAGTCTTACTACAGTTTATCTGCTACAAATACCAATAGTCAACCTACCAATGCGTAGGCCGTCTTGTTTTTACTACTGATAACACTGTAACACGGAGGCAACCGCCGTGAACAACAAGTGGCACACTCGTGTGAATGAAACCAAACTTGCACTCACACCCTGGTGTTGTTATTGACATTCAGATGCCACTCATTTCCCTGAGGTGGCGTTTATTAAATGTATGACATGAAATAACTTTTTTGATGGAGAAACATTTATCTATATCCCGCGCCATCCGAAATACTAATCACATTTCCTTAACGATGTCGCTTTGGCGGTAGAACAGTAATTACGGCCGGGGAGCCATCTTTAATTTTGGATTACCAAGCATTTATATCGGCGATCTATAGTACCATACCACCCGGATGCGTCAAATACTTTCTACGTGACACAAGCTCGACTATTGAACAGAGCGTCAGGTGATAGAAAATAGGATAATTGTTAGTTCACATCCTGAGCTAAAACGCTGCAGTTATAATTACTCTAGCAGCATATTGTTTCACAAATATAATGTCGACAAACATATATCAGAGATGGCGTTATATCATATCTGATATGGATAATGTGACGCAGTCTGTGCAGCTAAAGATTAACTTTAGAGTTTCTTAAGAAAATAAGAATGTCCACGTAGGCGCTAAAGCGCAACATGTGCTCTTCGTTGCAGTTGATCTACTTTTATCATCAATGTTAATGACATGCATACAAAAACCCAATGAGGGTATGCAAATAACAGTTTGCGGTTATAATCGTGAAACGTTATGAGGCATAAGACCAAGGTATTAAATGCAGCCATTGCGCTTTAAAACGCAACTAAATTTAATCAACAGTAGATTCCCCAATGCAATCATTAAAGTGCAAGTAACGTCTATTTTCGAATCCCTAATCAAAGTGGAATAAGGTGTATTTCAGCCTGTGAAAGACGTTTCCGACAATATTTTCGTCCATAGATGTCGTTTTGTGTGTTTTTTTTCAATATTTCCATCGATTTTTCGGACCGTTTTGGCATATGCGCAAAAAACGACGGCCATTGGCTCCTGAGTTTGTGACGTCATATGTCACCGTCCAGCCGGATAGCGCAGTCATTTCCTCGTTTGTTTACATGGGAACTGTGGTAGGTGTGAGCATAATCGTATTTTATACCGTCATCATGTACATCATATACCGCAACGAATCACATCATTTAATGTGGCATGGAGTACTTGTTCGCCTAGAATACATTAAATTGTGATAAACTTCTATTATGTTGGGTGAAAACGTCAACCAAAGGGGACCGAGCGATAATACAGGCAGTACTGGAACAGAGGTCTGCACCTCGATTTCAGGCCCGTTTAATGGTTATCAATGATTGATTCACCATTTGCCTGTCCTGTTACGGAGAATATCTTTTCTTGTGCTTTTATTTGATTTAATCGCAAATGAAAACTGATACTACATTAAATGGGGATTTCACTCGATATTTCGTTTTTGCTATAAATTGAATAAAATTTCAATAATTTATATTCTCCTTGACAACAGAAAATATCAATTTTATTTTAAATATTGGCACTGGTTTTGGGAACCGAGACCTATCAGGGATAAGCTGTTACAATTGAATATACCTCTCCAGTGAATTGTACAGGATCCAAGTTCAGTGACATGTTTATGACTACATATATCACAGGCCTTTAAAGAGTTCAAGGCCTTACACTAGTTCTTTGAATTACCTGGGGTACCAACCTCAATAATACATACTTTATCTTGTCCTTATTAGTTTTATATTTATTACTTACACCTAGTACAGTGCATAACTGCCATTATACTTTGCTTTTATTATATGTCAAGGGAGCAAAATGTCCTCATCTTCCTCATATACAGACAACTCCGGAAGCGATGAGCTGGATTACAGCAGTGAGTGTTTGTCTCACCAAGAAGAGGAACTAGGAACCTAAGGGGGGCATACAGACATGCAGATTTGAACCTCCAGCTAAGACAAGGCCTGCAAATTCTCCTCAAAAAGAAGAGGACTTGAGCCGACTGGGTAACAGCACTTGGTATTGGCACATTTCAGTCCAAACAATCTTTGCAGATATTTTTCTCTTTACTTTACAGTTGTCCTTAAGTCTTGCTTCAAGTCATCTTCTTATTCATGTTTTATGTCAATTTTTTGTTTGCTGAAAAGCTAGTTATTCATTGTAATTATGTTCTGTACTAGGTGCTCATGTGGGCCAATGATTACAGTAGCAGAGAGTAAATGCTTCCAGGAAATTCCACAAGTTCTCGAGAAAGTAAAATCTATGGGTGCGTCCTGTATTACAGCACACCCAGGATTTGTCTCAGGGTTCCTGCGTCCCTCGACACTAGAAATAGCATATAGTGCTTATATCCAGAGGTACAAGAAGAAAGTTACTACTCAGCATGAGTGAATATACTTAAAAATGGTCTGGTTCAGATGATAACTGTTGAAAAATATTCATGTACTTTTTTTATTGCAGGTTATTCCGATTCACTGCATATCGGCAGTTGGTACAGTGGTGATGGGGTAATCTAGGCACACATCATAGAGTGCCACTCCCAGCTTGTTCTGTACTTAAAATTAGAGATGATTTCCCAAGGGTGAATCAGTTTATGTTGGTTTCAAACTGCCAGCATTACAATAATAAAGGGACAAAAAAGCATTATGTGTCTTATTCTGTTATTTACATTCAGCTATGATGATACTACATGCTGATGACAACCAGCAACAAAATTCAGTTAAGGCCAGTCCACCTAATTTATTATACCATATCCATAAAATGATAGGAAGCATCAATTCCAAAATCATGACATACCTGCAGGGCATCTTGTTCCTGTATCCTGTATCTCGTACAAAAGATATTTTATCACTCAAATAACAGTATGTTAACAGTCGTTTAATAATTTTTGCAGGATATTTTATATATCCTGTGCCATTGCACATCAATCATCATGATTAAATTTCGCGGGCACATTATACAAATAAGGCTTATGCAATTCTGCTCACAAATACCAACAATGTCTGGTTCTTATTCAATAGAAATGGCAAAATATATACACCAGTCCAACATATATATTTACAAAATTAATTCTCAGCAAGCCACCAAGAGGAATCATATAACAGTGTTTGAGTTTCACCACAGCTTAGCTTACCTTAGACCCATTTAACATTCAAATTAAGTCATAAAGCCATACACATGCTGGATGATTTGAAAATAAAAATGGTTAATATTGTTGTTTAACATCACTTTCAACATCAGAGGTCATATTGTGGCGGTTACCTCACCAATGATGTTTAAGATGATAGGTCCACAACTGTGGTCTAGCAGGGTGGGTGTTTGTCTAGTTTCCCAAATGTGGCAAGTTCAAATCCCACTGTGTGCTATGCACGGTGGTGCCATTTGGGCGATAGGATCTTAAACTCCAATGTTTGTTCGTCATCATACACCACCAGTTTTAAATGACCTTTGATGTTCAAAGTGAATTTTAACCCCAATATATTTACCATTTATTTTGTAAGTATGATGATAAGAAATAGTTATGTCCTTGTGCACTTGTTAACAGATAGGTACAATTAAATGTTACAAGCTTGACTTAGCTGAAGCCAAAGCTGAAAAATAAACAGAGCTTAGATATTACTTGTAAACAAGCAAATATCAATCGGCCAACCACCAATATAATGCTTAGGCCACCACCATCAACTCCATCACCACCCCTCCCCTACCCCATCACTACCACCACCATCATTCATCATCACCTTTAGATACCTTACTACATGACTCATCTAAAGAAGAAACCTCTCCATATGCTGCCTCTCAGCCTCCTCCTTGTCAGGGTAGTCATACATTTCAGCAAGTGCACCTGGTTCATTGGTCATCACGGATGTACTTATTGATACTCGTGTGCCTATCGGTGATGATGCAGTCCAACTGGAGTCCTTGGTCATCCAAACGAAATGACATGCTTCGTTTGAGGCCCTAGATGCGAATTATTGCAGTATTGGTACTCACATATTCGCACAATGATGATACAGACTGGAAGACATAAGGGTAAAGTTATATGAAGCAAATTTGACAGTAGGCCAGAACTGACTCACTGAGCACTGGGCATCGTCCGAGGATTGTTTAGGACAAGTGTAAGCTACTGTCAGGCTAGCATACATCTACATATTGCAGCCTGACGAGACAAATCTATATGTTATCTGTGAAACAGCCTTATAAAACTTGAGCCGCCCCACACTGATCACTATCGGCCATGTCAATTTTGTCAACGGGCAAGTGCAAATTCTGTTTTCAAAATCAGTACGGAAACATAACTAATGAATTCTAATTCGACTTTCATATGGGAAATGTAAGGATGAGTATACTTACAGATTCTCAAGAAACCATGGATACAAAAACGCTGATGAGTTTCTGTAAATAGCGATAAATTAGTACGACAGCTAGTTCGCGAATAGAAACGGCGTCCGTGGTAACATAGATCTTCTGGTGACATATGACGTCACAGCACCTTCGTTCATCTTCGGTGTGTGGTCGGGAAGTTCCGGAATGTGTTGTTTGTTTTTGCTTATTTCTTGTTTACTACGCGTCGGATCGAAAAAAGAACTGCGAATTATTGATCAGAAAATCGCGTTCTATAAGATCCCGAAAATTCATATTTTACCCATTACTTGCACTTTAACCGAGGAATGCAATTCCATGTTGGCTTGCAAAGTCGAGCTTTACCGGTCGTTCATAATCCTCGAGACATGAAAGTTATGTTTGGTTGTTACTCTATGATAGGCTAAGATAACAACATAATACCAACCCTAATCGTCTGCATATATGCTCATCTGGTTTGTCTCTGAAGGGCTATAAACGAGCGAAACAATGTTCTGTTGCAACAAAACTGACTGACCGGTTAAATCTTCTGACTGTTTATACCACCAGATATACATAAAGAGTGACTCGAAACAAGCATGTGGAGAGGATTATTATGAATATGGTACTTGGCATTTTCCATTGGTACTGGAAGTGGTCATGATACATCTTGCATGGCTCACAGCAGCCTCCGCTTGTTTGAACAGCAGGCGAGGGACCGACAGGGTCCGCACGAAAGCCGCGTTAGTTGTATAACAAGGCAAACCCATCAAACCTACCGGCAAACCTTTTGTTATAGATCCATCTCTGAAAACGGAGACAGTAAACCAACGGGCAATCAAACATGTTTTACGTTGGCCCCATATACTGATAAGCGACTGGCTATATCTTTCGCGCTTGTAGGTAGGAGACGTCAGACTGCCCTATTCTCTGTTTTCATTAGGTGGCACACTCACAACCGTAATTAATAACGTCCAAACTCACCCATCATGCCCTAGCACTGACCAGTATGTTCGCTCCGTGACAGCTGCGAATAGCTACGGTTCCTGTGATGAACAGTCTGAGGCACCGCTCTACTGGAGCAGTGGTGTTGGCCGCTCTCAGGTGTGTAGCATGTAATAACTGCCTTCCGCATTTGTACAGATGTAGCTTACACACCCTATCGGCCTGATAACACGGAAACTTGCATAAAGACATCAGGGTAATGAAAAATGCACTGAATGATTGTAATAGGTAAAATAGGGCATTGCTAGAGATGCGAATGCAATTGCTCACGGCAAATAGATATTAGATAACTTTAATGCCTTCGCAACCCACTGACCTCGCTTATCGCCCATTCTTCTGATGGCGAATAAAACCAACACATTCACCATGCTACAATGTTTGCATCATTACCTTTTGCCAAACCTTATACAATCCATGTGCAAAGCTTGTAAAGGGATCATGAATCAGACAGATGTAACTTGCATATTAACCATATAGCGCTATGTTACTGCTGTTCGCATGGTTAACAAACACTATATGAAACCAAGACTAGTATAACGATTTCCAAACCAAATTATCGAAATAATCAAATATGTCTCATCTTGGCGAAAACAGAATGAAAGGTTTTTTTAAACAAGCGATACTCTAGCTCAATATCTTCGGAGCTTGAACACTTGACATTCCCTCAACGATTACCACAATATCTATGTTGTCCAATAACTGGCGTTTATGGCTCATTCTCAGAAATGCTGTCATTGCATGATGAACATGATGATGGTGTTGATGATGACGGCAATGATAACGGTGGCAGTGATGATAAAGGTAAAAATTACTAATGGTAATGGTGCAATTGAATTTTATCAATGATGACGTTATTATAATCATGATAATGATAGTGATGCCACATAGGATAGACGAGATTTCAAACAAAACGAGGTTAACAATTGTACTATTTTTATGAACAAAGCTAAGAGAAGCCATGCGGGCAATGCATTGAGTAGATTAACGGACAACGCACACACACACGTCTTCACTGATCAACACCTGCCTGAAATGGAGTTGTGAATTCAACGTTATTGAATTAGCGAAGATCATAGCCAAATCTATTTGCTTGGTTGTATAAGAAACCTTTAGCAACAAATGACAAGGTTTTTAACCAATTACATAACTTATCACATAAAGCAAGGACAAAAAATAGCTTTTGTTCATGAGCAAATGGTAAATTGTTCGATCAATCCAATGGATTTCACTATTAAATATTTGTGTGAATTAAATTCAGTAGATACAACTTATACGGTATAGAGAAACTGCTGAAATTCACAACTGTGTTCCATTAAATTTGCAGCAGATTACAAGTATGTGTATGTCAATATTTCATTATTCATTTAGTTTCCCTTTATGGCATCATGTAGGGGACGTTTTTGCCAACGAGATAGTTAATTCGACCATCGACGGCCCTTCGGAGTTCATCAATGCAATCAAAGAGCAGACATGTGCACCCCAAGATGCGTGAGCGCACTGATAATATATAACGGAGATTACGCTATAAAACCTAATTTGCTGACCTCAATAATCCTAGATCCAACGAAACACCACAGATTGCAATGAAATGCTTTATTATGAATGCTGAAGCTTGTTTCTCATCGGGGGTCTTTACGTGGAGCAATCGGATTCTGCTTCTGGTGCCTTCTTTGTTACGTTTTTGCTCGTTGCTCATGGTGGCAAAGATAAGGTCTGATCGCATTTCCGCTTAATATTGCAGATGCCTTCGCGCTCTAGGCGTTTTTTTTCACTGTTTTTACTCGTTTCGTTTCTACTATTAACAGAGATGCACCGAACTAATAGAGTTAACGTCATCAATATAGAGGATTTTGTGGAAATTGCACAGCTTAGCTGTGTCATCCACCGATTTGAGATAGTAAGGCGACCGTGGTTTTACGCAGAGAAGGAGTAAAACATTCAATAATTAACGACCAGCTTCCATAATATATGTCAGACGGTTAAATATACAACGTATATATGTTATCTCACCCCGATTCTGAATCTTGAGCCGTCGAGCACTTTAACCATTATCTACCTACACAAATAAATTAATAATATTTATGCATTATATGGCTCACATTCCACCTTTTTAATATGAGCCGAAACTCTTTCATTGGTATGCCGTCGACATTATTGACACACGCAAAACCTACCTCATCATTCCATCGAAAAAATAGACGTCAATGTGTTATCAACGGAGTGACACATTCTACGTTTTGCATTCTACGTTACGCATCAACTGCGTCGTCTTTGCACCCACAAGTTATGGGTTCGATACCAGAGCGCGAATACCTACCTAACTTGCCTTCCCTGATTCGGATGATCATGTTCAATGGTGGTATCATCGTTGAAAGGCGATGCACCGGACCCGGTAGCTCAATAGTACCGAGATGAAACTTCGTGCCAGCGGCTTTAGCTTCGCAGCCCTGTCTGGGCAACGGGTTAGTCCACACGCCCTTACACGCGATATGACTAACAACCCATGTACTTCTACCATAATGGTACTTCCGAACAAATGTATCAAAACGATATAAAATGTCATTCAGGTGCCGGGGATCGATCAGATAATGTTTATTATCATACCGGGTTAAAACAGCATAACGCCAATCTTCTGAACGTCATAAGGCAATGTAGTTAGGATCTGCAAGCGCAGCTCGCTGGGATGGACATGGTACATATTGACTATAATCGGCAGATACCATAATATATCATTAAAACGTGGCAAATTTATTCATGCTTCACCCCATTCCTTTTCGGGAGGGGGGGTAGTAGCGGGACATGTATTGATAAGTTCAAAAGAGCAGATGAAGATCACATTCAATTTACTGTGTTGTATTTTATATAATATCAGCAGTAATGTTAATTACCATATCAAAGAGGTGACGTATACTTTGGCTGGACAACATTGCACGAAAATTGTATTTAATTTCAGGAAACAGTCCCTCGGTAGTTCACTTCTCCCTTGCAACAAAAGAGGCGGATGTTTGTTAGCGTACTTATTGTCGGCAAGCAAAAGTGCCCCATACCCATTTCGATGTTAAGGAGTTCTCACTACAGCTAGTTTTGCAGTATTGCAAGCATCCAAGCATATTGCAAGTTTGAGAATGCTATTCAGCTTCGTTGATATCGGTTGAGTTTATTACTACTATATATATATATTGGATATCACAGTTTGGAAATGATGGTAAGGAAGTGAAAGAAAAAATGAAGGGAATTTCCGTTATAACAGCATGCATTTACTCGATTTCGGTGACTTGGTTTCCCTATGATTATGCATCTGAACCCTTCAGGAGTAGCAGTATTCGACATCTCATTATTTGAACGAAGGAGGCATTCATTGTGCTCAATAAAGTGTAGATGACGCATGTCAGAACGTTATGACACACCATGTAGAGTCTCATCACTTTCATAACGTCTGCTCCTGTGACGCAATCTAATCAAGACCCGCTTCTTATGGACGTTTGACGCCGGATAAGTAACACAATTAATAGGCTAAATATTTTATGCAATTCAAGTCGAAGGTGTATCGTCTCTGAATCCGGGATCAAGATATTATGTTCAAAAGTGTACGGGCATCACATACATAGACTGTAAACTTTCATTGCTAGTATCCCATGAACGTTGAGAATCAAATGCAATTCAGCCTTGATAACATAGTTGAATGCCGCAGAATTGTCGCTTGTGAAGATGCTTTTTCAGATTGTCTAGTCTTCAACCTCTTACTAAGCATTCACTCCATGTCGCATACTAATTCGATTATACATGTAGGCGTCAACGTAATTTCTATGGCACGACGCATCTGTTGCGAACAGAAATTCAATCCTAACGTCATTAATAAGCTTTTACCCCGCCAAAACCTAGCACGTTACAGGTTTCACGTGTTTATCAACTCAGTTTAAAACACACACAAGTGAACAGTAAGACCAGAAATAGCAATCTGAACCAGCATAATCAAATTAATAGCTATGGTTAGACTGCCGTAATGCAGCACATGTCTTATTATTCGTTAAAAACATTACGCATCAACTGAGGCCTCTACAATAAGTCATTAATAATAAAAGTCGCTTTCAATTAGTTATCAAATGCATATGCTTTTATCGAAACCATGATGTCCTTTATTCTTGTCACGAGCTGATATTTCTTCGGTTGAATATGCCTCACAGATACTATCACGTGCATTGACTTACATCCCATGGGTTGCTGTCTTTGAAGTATTTCCGCACCAATATATCCATTTGTACTATTGATGAGAGCCAACGTGATTCTTGATCAGGATTTCTGTAATGTCCGTTAGGCTTTTCCTAGGGATCATTGAATGAATATTTTCCATCAAACCAGGTCATGATTACACCAATTCTATATTCTGATCATCAATAAGCAATGTAGCCAGCAGCTGCAAACGCAGCTCACTGAGAGGGCATGGTTAATGCCAACAACAATGCATTCTATGTTGGCTCTTGATATGTGCAACACTTGTGCACCTTTCAACCCAAGACGTTTAGTTCGCTCATATGAATCGGACCAATAATCTGAATTAGTAACCCAGTTTCATTAACGATTCCTTGCATTGTAGTAAAAGTCACGTGTTTGGGTGTGTACAGTCTGAGCACACCGATAAAGCGATATCTTCACGTCACTTTGTTCGTGTAATGACACGGAAATGATTGCCTGCAACATGAAATGATGGAAAACAAGTAATTTAGAGAGTGTTGCGCATTGCTACACAGAATAATGTAATGGCACAGTTAAACAATTGCCATGGCATTAGGAAGATATTATCTTTGCGATATATATATATTGTCAGGACAGCCATTAAGTTCATTATGTATAATAATGTCTCCGAGTTGTATGATTTATCTATTGCCATAACGTTTGCCATCTGCAGTCTTGTTGATGTCATGTCAGTATTAACGTCCCATTTGGAATCGAAATATATCATGATTGCAACTTGTGTTTTTCTTTGTAGCTGAGAAGGTTTCGTGAGCAGGAAAGTGCCAGAGTGACAACATCCAATCGATAATTTTTAATATAATAATGAGGCTATGGTAGTTCGATGTTACGATTCTGCATCCATTATGTCATACAACCAGCTAAACTTTGTCGCAAGTGAATTTTCATGGTCAACTAATAAACGAGGGATGCGATTTAATATTAGCTTCCAAATGTCCGGCAATAACATCCGCCTATAATACTCAAGACTTGTGCTACGTGACGCGGTATTGGGATAATTTATAATGCAACCATTACACATCAACCCATCAAGTGTGTCGTGTGTCTCTTACTAGCGAGGCAACGTTGCATTACGGCATTAATGGTAACATTTATCAAATGTTCGTAGTGATGACATAACCAGCCGGAAATGATAACAAGCAAGTTGAGTAACAAGCAAGTGTAGGTTGCATGTGCGTGTATGTGCGTGTGTATTTATCTTTTTGGCAGTTAATCCATTGAAGTTATCAATTTGTTGAATGCGCATGAGATTGTATGGCGGAATCGCTGAAAAACTACATGGCGGAGTCAGTAGAAACTTAGGATGCAGTTGCAAATGTGAGTTTTAACAAGATCAACATGTTTAGTAACTAAGACACTTCCCGGAAAGACCAAAATAGAGAAAAAGAAATATGCATACTTGGTGAATATGGGGCGAGAGAAGCCCAACGAAAGTTTTCTCATTTTGATTAGACTCATGGGCTGAAAGATTTCTGATGTCGAGATACTTATAAGTGCGCGCTCCTAAGGTTGCATTACATCATAACAAGCAGTAAATGATCTCGTGTGCCTTACTAGGTTTAACAGCCAAATTCAGTTGCCTGAGAAGGAAACTAGCCATCACCGACGTAGATTCTTGAAAGCAGAGACATCCGGTGACATAGTTTTTTTATTTTGAATCTCTAAACTGTAATCTATGGCTATGTTTCCTCCACTCCGCGCTGTCGTGATGGTACAGGGTCTCTTCTTAGTGAATTCGAGGGGCCATTTCATTGCATATATTCAGCATCGTGCCAGGAT
>CM067351.1:61940085-61970085 GCA_034190875.2 Urechis unicinctus | reverse complement strand
ACTGGCCTGCAGGCTCCTATATAAGAGAGGACAACTTAACTTACACAGGACGCGTCGATGTGAATCAAATATGCCACAAATGGGGATAGAAAGTAGGATCAGACGCAATAGGTAATTAATTTAACTCGGGCATCAACAGCAACCGATGTAGCATTTGTGTGAAGATAATGTAAAAGCTAACTGGACATTTAAGGTTTGTTATTCAATTTAACCACTGGCCTTTAATATTATGTGGGTAGTCCCGAACAGGAAATGTATTCCAATCTCATTGCAAAAGAAATATCCTAGTTCATAAATGCGAAATCGCCATTAAATTGCAATGCAACCTGTAGGCAGCTCACGTTTCAGATCTCAAGCCAAAGCGCATGTGGAAGCAGCATACGCTCAATAATTTTAACTGTCTTCGGTAATAAGATTTTCCAAGTACTAGCCGAAATCAATTTCAGAGAAAAGATGATTACGTGGTAGTTCGGGAGGTAAGGTTTCTTATTGCTATTCAAGCAAGTGTGTGCGACCAATTTTTGCTGGTCCTTGTATTGGTATAGCTCATTAACTTGTAAATAATAGAAGGTGTCATGACACACAGGCAATATACCTCCATCGGATTCTGTTAATCATTTTTGTATATGCAACGTCAGTCCCTACAAATGAGTATGTCGAGCTACTAACCAACGCGTACTCAGTTATAATGTCATTTTTGGTTGTTGATTATGTAATTATTGAAGGTGACTTTAATATATACTTCACCCGAGCAAATTTCCCTCATACGGTTGCCCTGAAGACATTCTATGAACAGTGCTGTTCTATGTTATGTGACTTGTCAGACAGTACAAGAGCGCAGACGAGTTTTGCTTATGAGAGTGATATGACAAATTTAAGATCGACGTTTTAATACTTTATCATATCCGAAAGTCTTATTTCGTTAATGTCAAAATAAAAATGCCATCACGATGGTGATTTATCAGACCACATACTGGTTACTGTTAGGCTAGATTTGTATGCTCCATATGATTTATAAGACTGAGCCGCCTGCTACTTGTGCACCTAAACGGAGAGTACGTTATGTAAGCGATATTGATCATTATAAACGTAAATTTTCGTGCTGCTGGTGGTGAAACTGCTGTTCATGCAATACGCTGTTCATGCACTCAATTGTGTTGGTAGTTATTGAAGTGCCTTGAGATGGATAGACACGTAGAACAATGTTCGAAGAAGCGAGTTACGGTGACCATGTGTTGCGGGCAAGCAGCCTAGTGGGCCATGGCAGCATATTAAAATCTGGAAGCGAGTGGCGTTATTATATCAGGGATGCAATAATATATTTCCAGTGCCGAATATACTTCTGGAAATAACTTTTGCTACCTATATACATGTACATACACAGCAACAAAAAGAGCAAAACCTTGACTTTAATCCGATCCCTGCTTAAGTACACGCTAAACGTGCAGTATGGATCTACACCGCCCATTCTTTCATTACTTTATCGCTACATTTAGTTGAAGTCTGTGCTCATCATTGGGCTGATGTATCGTTCATATGGCAAACATTCTACCAGTATTCGTACCGCAAATATTGCAATTGTATGAGTAAATGACATAACATAGCTTGTGTGTAGTGTATGACAGCATTTTATGTATGTTATTTAATTTGTAAGCCCCATCTAGGCAAACTAGCGATGTCTCAACAGCTATTACATTCACACGCAAGGCGCTAACCCAACCCATTATATTTCCCATTTGGTCGACCGTGATGCTGATATCCATATTAAAAGGTGAAGTATAATTGTTATTTGTAACTTGATGCAAAAAAAGCGTTGAACACATGTAAACAGTCCCTCGTCATTTCACATAAATGAAGGACCGTTGTCACAGTACATTCAGAGCTGAAGTCTCTTAAATTATCAATTCCCCTAAGATAGTACCTGCAAACATGACAAGCATGAATTTGTGATTATGGCAGACATCTCTGTAAGTCATTCAATGACGATAAAGTATTCAGGTATTCATTTCAAGAAGGCTAAAAATGTGCAGGCCGTCTGGTTTAATACAGAAAACCCTGTAATACAGCGGCAACCGCCGTGAACACTTGTGTGGCACACCTGTGTGAATGCAATGAAACTTACACACACACCCTGTTGTTGTTAATGACATTCAGATGCCACTCATTTCCCAGACATGACGTTTATAAATTGCGTGACAAGAAGTAACTTTCGTGATGGAGGAACATTTATATGTATCCCTAAATACCTATCAAATTTCCTTAACGATGTCGCTTTCGCAGTAGAACAATAATTACTGCCAAGGAGCCATCTTTAATTTCGGATTACCAAGCATTTATAATGGCGATCTATAGTACCATACCACCCGGGTGCGTCAGATAATTTCTACGTGACACAAGCTCCTCTATTGAACAGAGCGTCAGGTGATAGAACATAGGATATTGTTAGTTCACATCCTGTGCTAACAAGCTGCAGTTAAAAAAGAAGCATTTATAATAAAATAGGAAATACAATTACTCTAGCTACATATTGTTTAACAAATATAAGGTCGACAAACATATATCAGATATGGCGTTATATCACATCTGATATAGATAATGTGACGCAGTCTGTGTAGCTAAAGAATAACTATAAGAATATCCACGTAGGCACGAAAGCACAATATGTGCTCTCCGTTGTAGCTTATCTTCTTCTATTATGTTAACGACATGCATACAAGCCCAATGAGGGTTTGCGAATAACAGTATGTGGTTATTATCGTGAAACGCTATGAGGCATGAGACCAAGGTATTAAATGAAGTCATCATGCAGCCATTTCGCTTTACAACGCAACTAAATTTAATCAACACTAGATTCCCCAATACAACCATAACCGAGGAATGCTATTCCAGGTTGGCTTACAACGTCTAGCTTTACCGGTCGTCCATAATCCTCGAGACATGAAAGTTATGCTTGGTTGTTACCCTGTGATAGGCTCGGATAACAACCTAATGCAACCCCTGATCGTCTGCATATATTGCTCATCTGGTTTGCAGCAAAACTGCCTGACCGGCTAAATGTTCTGACTGTTTATACCACCAGATATACATAAATTATTATGAATATGGTACTTAGCATTCTCCATTGGTACTTGCAGTGGTCATGATACATCATGCATGGCTCACATCAACCCCCCGCTTGTTTGAACAACAGGCAAGGGACCAACAGGGTCTGCACGAAAGCAGCGTTAGTTGTATAACAAAGCAAACCCAACAAACCAATCGGCAACCCTTTTGTTATAGATCCATATCTGAAAACGACGACAGTAATCCAACAGGCAATCAAACATGCAATTGCTCACGGCAAATAGATTTAAGAAAACTTTAATGCCTTCGCAACCCACTGACCTCGCTTATCGCCCATTCTTTTGCCAAACCTTATACAATCCATGTGAAAAGCTAAGACAGATTTTACTTGGATATTAACCATATAGCGCTATGTTAATGCTGGTCTCAACGTTAACAAACACTTAAGGTTTTGTTCACTTGCTTCTGTCGTTTTTAATTTGGCCACAATGAATAAGCCAAACAGATCTTAGTTTCTTAATAACTATATGAAACCAAGATTGGCATAACGATTTCCAAACCAAATTATAAAAATTATGGCTAAAACAATATGAAAGGTTTCTTTAAACAAGCGATACTCCAGCTCAATATCTTCGGAGCTTGAACACTTGAGTCTCCTGCAAGGATTACTAAAATATCTATGTTGTCCCGTAACTGGCGTTTATCGCTCATTCTCAGAAATGCTGACATGGCATGATGAACATGCTGATGAAGTTTATGATGACGGTAATGATAACGGTGGCAGTGATGATAAAGGTTAAAATTAGTACAACGAAGATGCTTTTATGCAGGCAATTCGTGCAGTTTAATTTGACGTTGTTATAATTATGATAATGATAATGATGCCCCATTGGATAAACGACATTTCAAACAAAACGAGGTTGACAGGGAAGCCATGCGGGCAATGCATAGAGTAGATAAAGCGGACAACACACGCACACGTCTTCACCAATCAACCACCTACCTGAATTGGAGTTGGGAATTAACATTGCTGAGTGAACAAATATCATAGACAAATCCATTTGCTTGATTGTATTAGAAACATTTAGCCACAAATTATAACGTTTTTAACCATAACGTAACTTATCACATAAAGCAAGGACCAAAGATAGTATTTGTTCATGTGCAAATGGTAAATCATTAAATCAATCTGTTTGAACTCGTCTCGTTTACACAAAGTTGCATCGAACCATCATTATTGACGTCATCAATGTAATGGATTTTGTGGCGATTAAATCAGCTCTATTTGTAAATAGAGTCGTTCTGACGCAATTGTACAGCTTAGTTGTGTCATCCACCGATATTAGATAGCAAGGCGACTTGGTTTTAGGCACAGAAGGGGTCAAACAATAATTGTCATTAATGATTAATGACCTGCTTCCATAATATATGCCTGACGATTAAATATGCGACATATATAATGTTATCTTGCCCCGATGCGTAATCTAGAGTCGTCGATCACTTAAACCATTATCTACCTACGCAAATAAGTTAATAACATTTATGCATTATAAGGCAAACATTCTACCTTTTTCAATATGTGCCGAAAATTTTTCATTAGTATGCAGTCGACATTACTGGACAGAACAATAGAGACTGACTCGAATGACCATGTTCAATGGTAGTATCATCGTTGTCATGTCAATAGTACCGTGCTGGACCTTCGTGCCAGCGGATTTGGCTTCACAACCCTGTCTGGGCAACGGGTTAGTACCAAATTGACGCTGGCACTTAAGAGGAGCCGCCCAAGCATAACAATCATCCTCATCCATCACCGTCGCGATATCACCTCGTTGTTGATATTGACGTTTATCCCTAATATAACCACATGATAAACATCTTACATTGTTATGAGTTTGTTTTCGTTTGGTTAAACATAACCCACACACCCTTACATGAGATATGATTAACAACCCATGTACTTCTACCATAATGGTACTTCCGAACAAATGTATCAGAACGATATAAAAATGTCATTCAGGTGCCGGGGATCAATCATAGAATATTTATTATCATACCAGGTTAAAACAGCATCACGCAAATTTTCTGAAAGTAAAAAGGCAATGAAGCTAGGATCTGCAAGCACAGCTCGCTGGCACGGACATGGTACATATTGACTCTAATCGGCATATACCATAATATATCTTCAAAACGTTGCAAACTTATTACCCCCCCCCCCCCTTCTTGTTGTGGGGGGTTAGTTGCGGGACATATTTTAATATAGTGTAAGAACAGCTGTAGAATACATTCAATTTACTGTTATGTGTGTTATATTTTCTGTAATATCAGCAGTACTGCTAATGGCCATATCAAAGCAGTGACGTATACTTGGGTGTTGGACAAAATTGCACGAAAATTGTATTCAATTTCAGAAAACAGCCCCTTGGTTGTTCACTTCTCTCTTCCAACAATAGAGGCGGATGTTTGTTAGCGTACTTACTAAAGGCAAGCGTGTACGAACCACGAAAAACAAGAAACTGCAATGACCCCGCAAATAACTTCTCGATTATAACAGTGTAAAATATGCATGCATTCTAAATTTAAGATCATTGATTGTTAGGCTGGAAGTAGCATTTTATTGGATGTGTAGGTGCAAATTGCGGATTTCCGATGTGCATATTATTGCATATGCCACGTATCATTTTTCGTGCAAGGTATATCCTTTTTGCGGCCCATAGTGTATTTGTCAAGAATAGGTTTAATGTTTTATTTAGTGCTGTTTGTTTTTGCTTTGCAGGCATAAGTATTACCTCTCTCACACTATTCTAGCCTTCCCTATTGGCTGTAGTTATCTTTCAATACCACGTATGTTGCTAGTTTGGCATAAAACTCCAATGTGTATTAAATAAGCAATGAGTCACTAAGAAGTTTTGACTGAATTTATGTCACCCCATTTCACCTCTTCGGCTATATGGCCATGCACGCTTAACCTGAGAACGGAGCAGGTAATGCGTGATTAAATGGTGATGGGGTGTGAAGGTGCACACTTTCCAACAACATTTGCCACCATCAATTACATAACTCAGATGCCCCAGATGTTAAGTAGCTCCCACCAGAGCTAGTTTTGCAGAATTGCAAACATCCAACCATATTGCAAGTCTCAGAATATTATCCAGCTTCGAAGATATCGGTTGAGTGCATTACTACTAAACACGCATGCAATTGAGAGAGCACTAGCCTGGTTGCATAATGCAGCGTAACAGCACATAGCGACTTTATCATCCCAGTTATCTCATGTGATAAAGATACTGTTATTATCCATGCTGGTGCTTCATTCCCGACATGATATCGTTTCCACCCTACAGATAGGCTGATAGCGATTGTTTTCATCGACTCATTTGGAAATTCAATTCCAGTGAACTGTCGTACAGTACGAATATGTTTTCCACAGCTGATTGTGGAAGCAATAAGTATGCGTTATTGGAAGGGGATTATCAGTGAAAACAGCGAGTACGATCTGTCGATTGCGGTGATATGGTTTCCCCATCATTATGCATCAGAAGTAGGAATATTCGAAAACCTCATTATTTGAACGGAGGAGACACTCATTGTGCTCAATGGAGTGTAGATAGCCACATTTCTCATATCCGAACGTTATGATATACCATGTAGAGTCTCGTCACTTTCATAACGTATGCTCCTGTGACGCAAGCTGATCAAGACCCGCTTCTTATGGACGGTTGGATGCCGGATAATTAACAGCATTAATTTGCCAAAAACTCCATGCAATTTAAGTCGTAGATGTATCGTCTCTGAATCCGGGTCCAGGTTATTATGTTCAAAATGGTTCGGGCACCACATACATAGACTGTGAACTTTCAATGCTAGCATACCATGAACCTGGATAATCAAATGCATTTCAGCGTTCATAACATAGATGTAAGCCGCAGATTTGTCGCTCGTGAAGATGCTTTTTCAGATTGTCTAGTCTTCAACCTCTTTCTAAGCATCCAGCCCATGTCGCATAGTAATTCAATTTTACATGTAGGCGTCAACATAATTTCTATGGCAAGATGTACCTGTTGCAAACAAAATTTCATTCCTAATGTCATTAATAAGTTTTTACCCCGCCAAAACCTAGCACGTCAAGGTCAACTGTTAAACGAGGGATGCGATTTAATATTAGCTTGCAAATGTCCGGCAATAACATTCGCCTATAATACTCAAGACTTGGAAGTTGTGCTCTGTAACGCGGTATTGGGATAGTATATAATGCAACCATATAACATCTACCCATCTAATGTGTCGTGTGTCTCTGGCAAGCAATTGATTAGCGAAGCAATATTGCTTTGCAGCATTAATGATAACATGTATCAAATGTTCGTAGTGCTGACATAACCACCCTGGAATGACGCGTCTCTCAGGAACAAACAAGTTGAGAAACAAGCAAGTGTAGGTTGCACGTGCGTGTGTGCTAATCCATTGTTATCAATTTGTTGAATGCGCATGAGATTGTATGGCGGAATCGCTGAACAACTACATGACGGAAACATGAAGAAATTTACGATGCAGCTGCAGATGTGAGCTGTAACAAGATCAACATGTTTAGTAACAAAACCCCTTCCTGAAACAGAACAAAATAGAAAAGAAATACGCCTACTTGGTGAATATAGGGGCGAGAGAAGCCCAACGAAAGCTTTCTCATTTTGATTAGACTCATGGGCTGAAAGATTTCTGATGGCGAGATACTTATAAGTGCGCTCTCCTAAGGTTGCATAACATCATAACAAGCAGTAAATCATCTCGTGTGCCTTACTAGGTTTAACAGCCAAATTCAGTTGCTAGCTATCACCGACGTAGATTCTTGAAAGAAGAGACTTCCGCTGACATGGTTTTTTCATTGTGAATCTCGAAACTGTTTTCTCCACTCCGCGCTGTCGTGATAGTACTGGGTCCCTTTTTAGTGAAGTCCAGTGGCAATTTCATTGCATATATTCAGCATCTGGCCAGGATGTCGATTGGACTCTTGCACAAATATCAGTGAGCTCAAATCATGACTCTATCACCCAGGTGATTATTCTATGACAACAGCATTTTACCCTTCAATGGCGTTACAATAGCTAAACGTTTTCATTCCATATTCTGCTGTCAGACCAACTTTACACCGTGATAGAGTAAGCTCCATTTGTTACGTTTTAGACGAGTCCGACGTTTAGGGTCAGTCGCCATATTTACACCATCCCAAATCAAAAGGTGCTGAAATGACCGAGTTATTTGTGTCACATTTGAGCCGAGCGCATGCATAATGCGATTCAACTTGATAGTATTTACAAATCATGGCAAGACGCAATAAGGTTCCACATCTATAAAGTGAGGTAGTCATGAAATTGGGGGTCACAGCTGCCACCGTGCGAATATAGATGAGCCAAGGTCACATCGGATAACCTCAAATATGTTACATGTAATAAGATTTCTTTTACCTCTGCCATTTGGATTGCATGAGGTCTCACTGCACGCAAACCCAATGACATGATGCCTGGAGGTGGGAAAGGAGCAACTGCAATCAATCAAAATTTTCAATATGCTGTCAATGACAACAGCCATTATTTTTGCCCACATTATATCAATCCGATGAACGTAAGGTTACATCGTGTTTATAAAACCTTATTTTGTCCATTCACATAACAAAGACATTCATTCTACCAAACCATACTCCTCCGTTCGCTTTAATATCTAGATATGAGAACATTTGCTGACAGCATTATTATTAACGCATAGGCTCGAGCTAGATAAACTCAAAACAAAAGCATTCACAAAGTTGTATCTCTAACGCGCAATGAATGTTTCCTCAACTGATCAATTGCGACAAGTTGATGTATGTATTATCTCAGCAAAAGGCTACAAATCGAATCAATCATTCATGATTGCAGCTAAAAGATGTGTTCATGGGACAATAACACAAAGGCTAACCAATACCAGAGTACGTGGAAGTGGAAACAGCAACATCAGACTGACTGCATATTGTCTCATTATTGTCTATCAAACAGCATCAAATATTATCTAGATTATAAAGCGGTCAGTAGACTATGCATCTGCTTTGATACCCTAGTGGAGTTGATTTGACAATTAGCTTGGCGCGGCCTATGAGCGAAAATCGCGGAAGCGACGGGTAGGTAGCTTGTAGGCATCTTAATGATTATACAACCAATGTGACGTTTTCGCATTTCGTAAAATTGAATAACTTCTCTCAAACAAAATAAAATCGTGCAAACATTGCGTTCTGCAGTGGAATTCGACACAACCAGTAGGTCAGCCGTTCTCAAAACCATGTTCATCTCTCATTACAATGGAGCAAGCACCACAATGGGTTTATCACAATGTAGCCGGACTGGTAATGTTATCGCAGTAATGAACACCGGCCAAGCCGCTGATCCCACGCGGACATATGTCCTCCTAGGACACCAGTCAGGCGTTATCACGGTAGGGGGAGTGGGGTCGTAGCGGACCCTCTCTGGTGCCTAACGACTTACCAGTACACAAGGGTCATAACGGCATCTGTCTAGCTCCTCATATCATATAGGAACTTAACCGGGATATAAAGGGCTAAATATGCCCACTTCTGAAAGGCGAAATCCAGGTCATACTTGCGAGAAATCTTTTAAATACAATAACTGAGCTGGTTGAGGCGTTGTGAATTCAAATGCCTTCTGTCGTTCATGCTGCCAATCATTCATATATCATACCACTTATCTAAATTTGCACGCCCAATATGAGCATACATGACCCAAGAAGCAATGTGGCGCTAGAATTTTTTTTTTGTAAGAGTAATTGTGCTCAAGCGAAACAGCATTAACATATTTAACTAATACATATTTATTTTGAATGGAGGAAGGCACGCGAACTCGTTGCCTTCCATCATCTTAATAACAATAATATAATATATTTGCACACGGAATGCCATTCTTGGGATAGACCATATCTGTAAATATGTATATAAATACATATATATATATATACATATATATATATATATATATATATATATATATATATATATATATATATATATATATATATATATATATGTATATACATATATATATATGTATATATATATGATTATATATATATACATATATTTATATATAAATTCATATATATATTCATATATATCAATATATATTTATGTATAAGCATACATATAAATATTTATATATTAACATGCAAAGATAAATAAAAATATATTTATATGTATATATATATGAAAATATATATATAAATATATATAAAATATATATATATATATATATATATATATATATTATATATATATATATATATCTATATATATATATATATATATATATATATATATATATATATATATATATATATATATATATATATATATATATATATATATATATAAATAATACATTACCGCTGATGTCGTTCGTCCAATCAGATTCTGTGCTATATACCACAACCTTTACTGAACCATTTAATCGTCCATGCTTATTCGTTAATGCTGATATTACGATCCATCACTTTGTTATCTACCCGTTGACGGGGAATATGATCAATTTCCTTCTTCTACGTCGTGGCCATTTGTATAACGACTTTTATATCATACGAGAAATGTTTATATGTTCCTTTGTTTATGCTGCGCCGCTTTGTCCGCTTGTCATACTTCCCCGCACCAACAGAAGCATTATGTAGGTGCGTTTGTTATTCTGTGTAGAACTACACGACGTTACGTGTGATAGAAATGTTGCGTGTTTCATTTTGATATTCGAACTCTAGGCATCCGCTCAGGCTAATTTAAGATGTGTCAGGTACATATGGTAGTGTTTATGTGACATCGCTTTTGCCATAATGTACTGGCTATGGCCTGCCACCAGTCAAGTCGCAAAAGTCTAGTGGTGAGGTTTGTCAAGGACACATATACGCCATTAAGTTAGATATAACGTCCACTCAATGTCGTGACATCATATATAATGATGTTTTGTGCCTCACTGATTAACGTCCATACATTGATTCAGATGCAACCGATTTATAATTTAACACACGATTTCCAAAATTATGTTATCAACTCTAACCACATGTTTGTTAATCAATATCAAGAGATATGTCAGGTTTTCTACATAACAGGCTTGTGCTGAAGACGAGGTCAATGTATGAATCACGTTTCGATGAATGTGTGGGCACAAAGGCAATATCAATAACGCTCGAACAAATGTGGTCGTCTAAAGTCGATGAATGGCTTCATTCTGGCATACACACGCGTAGAACATTGCGCAACTACAGATAGGATTCAGGGTGAAATGTGTGAAGGGGTGTTTGTGAGCAAGCTTAACAGTGCGCTGCAGGAGATATATGGGCCCAAAAGCATATCAACGGCCCCATTAACCATTGCTGCAAAGATATGTCTCTTATCACCAACTGATTGAAACATTTACTTGATCAGGAGTAGACCTTACTCTTACTGCAAAAACTATATCTGACATGTCAAAATATGCAATTTCTGAGTTGAAAAATTTCGCGAAATAAGGTATAGTGTGTGTTAGTAAAAGTGCAGTTTTGTCCATTTCGCTTAACACCATTATTGGCAGCTCTGAGACATCATCGAGGCAGTTAAGGTGTTAGCACGATGCTTTATTCCTGATATAACATAGTTTACATCATATGGATTGAAAAGGCGGGGGTAATAGGCTAATAGCGGTTACAACCACTCAACACCGGCAAAATGCAGGACAGCGACAATGTTTATTCCATAAACACCTAACTTTGTGGAACTATTCGTTTGAAATTTCAATCTCCCTTTCCACTAAGCTTCAAATAATGCCCATGTGTAGGGTTCATCAGCCATTGCTTACAACGAAGGTTGACACAATCATTCTTCCAACATAAACTATTTTCCAATTAGAAAACAGTATGGTTGTGCTTGAATCGTTGTCTGAATAGTGATGACAAAGCTTTGTAAGGGTTATAACGCCTTAATGATACAGGAACGTTCATTGGAGCACGGATAGAATCATCAAAATATGTCAACAAGAACGAGCTCGACCTTAGTTACGGAAGTCTCGCCCTGACTCCCACAAGCATATGCCACCATAGGCATGTGAATGCCTCAATTGTGTTGTTTCTGGTGAAGGGAGGAGAATACCAAGACATCGTTCATATAATGTTATTACATAATCTCGTGGTGTCACTGCAGCCATGTTGACTGTATTATGAAAATATATCAACGATTGATATTATTTTAAATTTCATTAAAAATAACTAATTATATTTGACATTCTATGCGTATGTGAAAAAAAGTGACATTAGTATCCACAATAACCTATAATAAAGCAGCTGTTATGAATACTTCCTTTTGGGATCACAGTCGATGTTCCTTCTTCATTACATAATCTCATTCAATTAGGCTGTACAACACCCTGTATTACGGCACCTACTGTCAGGGAATATATGGTGTCATATAAGCCATTAGTTGTAAGACTACCCACTCTTATTACTGGCCTGCAGGCTCCTTTTATAAGAGAGTACAACATAACTTACACAAGACGCGTCCATGTAATTCAAATATGCCACTAATGGGGATAGAGAGTCAGGATCAGACGCAATAGGTAATTCATTTAACTTGGGCGTTCACCGCAACTGATTTAGCATTTGTGCGAATATAATGTAAAGGCTATCTGGACATTTAGGCTTTGTTATTCACTTTAACCATCGGCCTATAATATGAGTCCTGTAGGTAGACGCATCTGTCCCGAACAGGAATTGTACCCCAAATCATTTCAAAAGAAATAACCTAGTTCATAAATGCGAAATCGGCCATCAAATCGCAACACAACCTGTAGGCAGCTAACGTTTCGAAACCAAAGCACATGTGGAAGTAGCCGCCTATGTCTTACATAAAAACATTTTCTAAGTACTAGCAGTATTCAATTTCAGAGAAACGATAATTACGTGGTAGTTCGGAAGGTTAGGTTCCTTATTGCTATTCAAACACATTTAAGATCTACGTTTGATTACTTTATCATATCTGAAAGTCTTATTTCGTCAATCTCAAAGTGCGATCACGATGGTGATTTATTATACCACAGTCTGGTTACTGTTATGTTAGATATGCATGCTCCATATGGTTTTTAAGACTGAGCCGCCTGTTATTTGTGGACCTAAACGGAGAGAAAGTTGTTTAAGCAATATTGATCATTATAAAAGTCCATTTTCGTGCTGCTGATGCTGATGAGGGTGAAGCTGTTGTCCATACAATCTGCTGTTCATGCATTCCACTGTGTTGGTAGTTATTGAAGTGCCTTGAGATGAATAGACACGTAGAACAATGCTCGAAGAAGCGAGTTACGGTGACCATGTGTTGCGGGCAAGCAGCCTAGTGGGCCATGGCGGCATACTAAAATCCGGGAGCGAGTGGTGTTTTCATATCAGGGATGCAATAACATATTTTCAGTTCCGAATATACTTATGTGAATAACTTTTGCAATCTATATTCCTGTACATACACAGCACAAATGCGCACCAAACGTTGACTTTAATCTGATCCCTGCTTAAGTACACGTTAACCACGCAGTATGGATATACACTGCACATCCATTCATAACTTTATGGCTGCATTTATTTGAAATCTGTTCTCATCTTTGGGTTGATGTATTGTTCATACGCAAGCATTCTACAAGTGTTCGTACAGCAAAATGTAAATGACATTAGTTGCGTGTAGTGTGTTACAGCATTTGATGTATATTTTTTAATTTGTAAACCCTGTCTAGGCAAACTAGCGATGTCTCACCAGCTATTATATTCACACGCAAGACGCTAACCCAACCTATTGTATTTACCATTTGACAGACAGTGATGGTAATATCCATATTTAATTGTGATGTATAATTGTTATTTGTAACTTGGTGCAAAAAAGCGTTGAAGAAGGCTTGTAGGGAAATTGCATTTCATGCTTAAATGTATATGTTGGCTCTCTGATATTTTCGTATTGACATTCATTGAGTTAGCTCAATAGGATTTGCGTCATTGTATGCAAGAAGAATCTTGATTTGTGCAATTGTCAAAGTATCTAGGTTAAGCAGAATTGGCCAAATTACGTCAAGGATGGTTGGGTATTCTATTCATTGCTGCTTGTTTAGATTAACAAGCATTGCCATCTCTAAATGTTATTTGAGGTAAGAATAGATAACCATGTTATACAGACTAAAAATAATTTACAGCTATCACGATCAAAAATAAGCTCCTCTAGGGAATGGTCCAGATGGAAATAAGCTACATGTGCGCGGCATATGTTGCAATGTATTATCCCTAATAAATAGATGGCTTAGTAATACAGATTAAGGTGTGAAGATAAACCATTTTGAACGAGGGTCATGAGAGGTTGTTATCAAAATCGGTCCTAGGTCCTATTCTTTGCTAAATCTACATAGATGATGTAGACAACGAGGTCGACATATTGTTTTAGCTTTTCACAACGAAAAGGAACGAAGCACCTGATTAGTATATTAAGACCAAAATTTGGGGGTAATGTTTAACTAATTATCGATCAATATTTGATGACCAGTAGCAGGGCACCTATGGACATATTGGTCTTTTGCCCTGGCCACTCATCATGGTGAATCTTCATAACAAACCTACGTGATATTAAATTCCTTGTCATATATCCGGCGGGTGATAAATCACGATTGCGCGACCTGATGGAATGGACGCTTAATGCTTGCATTGCTCAGTTCGGTCACAAAGCTCATAACATTTATCAGTTATGGCCGTTTATGTCATTTACAACCCGACATTTTGTTTTTGTTATCATTTAAGTTGCTTTACATGAGTGACTAATCTAAATGAAAACACTGTCCCTTTGTTGTGACGTTTCCCACAGTTCATGTAGCAGAAAACAAATTCATGCCATCGTTTTGACGACAATACAAGACGTCTGATAAATTACAAGGATGCAGCCGTCAGAACATGATGATCAAAATGATTCAGTGCGCTTTCAAATGTAACGAATCGATTGGCCTTTGTCGTAGAGTGCTAAATAATTGCATAAGAGGACAGAGAATGATGAAGGCATGATTTTTTAAAGTCTAACTTCAGTTCATTTGCTACAAATACCAAAAGGCAACCTACCAACGCGCAGATAATCCTCTAATACAGAGGCAATCGCCGTGAACAACAAGTGACACACTCGGGCGAATGCAACGAATCTTACACTCACACCCTGGTGTTGTAATTAACATTCAGATGCCACTCATTTCCCAGACATGGCGTTTATAAATTGTGTGTCATGAAATAACTTTCTTGATGGAGGAACATTTATCTGTATCCCGCGCCATCCTAAATACCTATCACATTTCCTTAACGATGTCGCTTTGGCAGTAGAACAGTAATTACTGCCAAGGAGCCATCTTTGATTTCGGATTACCAAGCATTTATAATGGTGATCTATAGTACCATACTACCCGGGTGCGTCAAATACGTTCTACGTGACACAAGCTCGACTATTGAACAGAGCGTCAGGTGATAGAAAATAGGATAATTGTTAGTTCACAATCTGTGATAAAAAGCTGCAGTTAAAAAAAAAGCAACATATTGTTTGACAAATGCAGGTCGACAAACATATATCAGAGATGGCGTTATATAATATCTGAAAAAATAATGTGACGCAGTCTGTGCAGCAAAAGATTAACTTTAGATGTTTTCAAGAAAACAAGAAAGTCCACGTAGGCACGAAAGCACAATATATGCTCTTCGTTGCAGCTTATCTACTTTTATTAGCAATGTTAACGACATGCACACAAACCAAATGAGGGTTTGTGAATAACAGTATGTGGTTATAATCGTGAAACGTTATGAGGCATGAGACCAAGGTATTACACGAAGTCATCATGCAGCCATTTCGCTTTACAACGCAACTAAATTTAATCAACAGTAGATTCCCCAATACAGCCATTAACCGAGGAATGCAATTCCATGTTGGCTTGCAACGTCTAGCTTTACCGGTCGTCCATAATCCTCGAGTCATAAAAGTTATGCTTGGTTGTTACTCTGTGGTAGGCTAGGATAACAACTAAATACCACCCTTAAGCGTCTTCATATTGCTCATCTGGTTTGTCTCTGTAGAGCTATAAACAAGCGAAACAATGTTCTGTTATTCAGAAACAAACATGTGGAGAAGAATTATTATGAATATTGTACTAAGCATTTTCCATTGGTACTGCCTGTGGTCATGATACATCTTGAATGGCTCACAACAGCCCCCGATTGTTTGAACAACAGGCGAGGGACCGACAGGGTTCACACGGCAGCCGCGTTAGTTGTATAACAAGGCAAACACAACAACCTACCGGAAACCCAGGCGACCCATGCAGCCGTGGCAGCACTGCCCTTACCCCATTGTTCCGCCATGACCTCTGCTGTTCCAGCCGCCATTGTTTGTGCTGTCCAAGCGGCGGCTCCCCAAAACTCATCTCGCGCCGAGGCAAGCATGGCCTCGACCTCATGGAACTCACTCGCAACCAATCTGTTATGTCTTTTGGGCTGCGTCTCCCTTTCGCATTGCGGCACACTCTCTTGGATTTGTTCGTAAGTTCAGACTCAATAGTCACCCTTTCCACCACATCTGACGTGATCGTCGCTTATGCTGTATTTGCGGCTTTCCATACCTATGTCTCCAATTTGCAGAACTATGCTGTTGTTAATGCCGCGTCTAGTGGAGCTATGAAAATGTCGTCGGAATAACTCGCACGTAGAAGTGCTTGGAGCGGGCCAAACAAACGGGTCATCAGCTAGCTTTGGTTGGATGAACATACAATCCACTCGTAAGTACAGCTGCAGCAATGCCTGACCAAGAGTGTACGTCATACAAGCACCCACATGGGCCACATGTTAAGCTCGTTGATCCCTACGTCTGTAATTATGATAGATGCTCGCCCACATTGCGCTTGTGACTTATTCGTATCCTATGTCAACACGCTCTTTTGACCTCCATTTGTAGTAAGTATTTACCGTCATTTATATGAATCGGTTTGCTTAAATAAACATTATGTTTTGAGCACAGACTCACATGTTCATTTACGAAAATTTGAATTGATTCCCTGTTAGTGGGACCAAGTTTCGTCTCGGTGAAGAAACTATATATGAACAAAGTGTTTACCGATTTTGTCTTGGCAAAAACAATTTTATTGTATTCTGACAATCAGTGCACCACATCTTCAACCTAGATAATACTTCAGAGGTAATCTTTACATGTCACGGCGTATCACTGGCTCACTAATATGAATGTCAGTGACAAGTGTTTGCTCTGTATTCTACAGTTTATATATAGATAAAACATAAATCATATTATAAACCAAAACAAGAACTCCCCTGATGATATTTTCAAGTGGTGAGCCATGAATTGCACTTACTTAGCATGCAGCGTCACATTGACGTAGGAGCAACACAGAGATCGTCTTTGTCTATTAATAATGACCGACGCATTATTGTTTAGCATTACTACACTGTAACCTAACTCAATAGAAATACCATAGAACCCTTTTGACAGTTAATATTTCACATATGAAGCTTAACCACTATAAACTGCAATAAATACATTGATTCGCCATGCAAAGCACAAACACAAGCCCAGAGCGAGCTCAAAGTAACCAACACGACATTAATACCAGAAACGAAAGAGCGATATAGTGTTCCGTTTAAAAAGATCAAGCATGCTCTGCATGATTTGTTTCCAATTCACAGCGATATATGTGTCCAATTAGACATGGTAGAGCGCCGTTTTATGGACTACGTATCATCACATCATTGCTATGTTACTCTTTATTATCCTTAGCCACACAAAAACAGCGATCATACTAACACATCGTTTTGGTGCGGTTAACATGACGTAGCTTTATCATGTGCCTTGGTTTGTAGTATAATCTTACAGACTTGTACATTTGATGAAACAAATGTATCTCATATTTTTCACACGGTTTTCATCAATCATTCCCTGTTCGAACGAGGCATACAAAACATATGCAATTTATTTATATCTAATCAACAACATGTAATGTCAAAGTGCGAGGGATGTGACACACCGCAGATAAATAATGTCTCAACTCGCCGCTAACCATGTTGAGTCGTCACAGCGTGATGTTTACATCCGGAAGTTGCCGCTTAACAACACTTTGACGAAATATCAAGGCCACATGAACATGTGTCCTTACACTTTGTTGACACGCACTAGAGGGGCATGTACATATCTGTATCAACATGGTAATTTTGATGGCCCCTGTTAAAACAGCTCATTGGAAGGAAATTATTGTAACTGAAATTGGAATGTGCCAGACCCAACTTAAAATGTGTAAATGCAACCAGCGTTGATCGATGGTACATTTAGAGCATTATTAAAAGTGTTATGTTGAATTCCTTTGTGACCGCATAGAATACAATAAGGCTCACAGTTCATTAAAACGTTTATTGATAGATCGTTAAAGTAAACATCAGACATATTGGGGAACGCAGCTCCCTCTGGTAGGCAAGGATGTTGTGGTCTTAAGATAAATGATCAGCCTCTGGTTGGAGCAAACAATCGTCATGCCACAAACACAACGCCGAATATTCAAACGCCAATACGCAAGGAAGGGTTTAATTGAAAAAGGTCCATGCTGCTTAGAGAGCATGTAAATGCATACAATATATACATCACTAAAATTTCTATGGTGATGTTGATGCGAGAAACTCAGCCAACTTAGCTTAGATCTGCACTAGTGAATTTGAAAAAGACGAACGACTTGCTTTTGTCTGTATTATCGATCATTCGCCATCCAAAGAGTCAGATGTTTGCGAAATTAACCTTGACAATCCGGTTTGCTTTATAAGCAGTTGAGCCACAGTTACCTGTTCTACGGTAATTTATATTGCAAAGTAACGAAAGAATGCCAGAGACCAGAGCAGGTTGATAAGCGCACACACATCCACAAACACAACCAAAATAACACACACACATGCAAACACACGTACACTCACACACACAAGCATAAGCAAAAACATACACACATACATTAGCTCTCACACGCACACGCACAGACACACAAACAATCACACACAGGCATACACGCACGAGAAAATACACACAATCACATACACGCATACATACACACACAAAGCACACAATCGCGTGGACACACAAAAACATACACATAATCGAAAACAGAATAATACACAGCAAAATAAGAGCAGAAATATGCCATATGGCAAGTTGTACACACTGAGGGGGCGCGCAAAATGCATTGAATTGTAAGTGCGAGCTCCACTCCGATTACCCTGTACGCTATGTGGAAACGCTCTTATACATTCTGAAGCACTTATATGATTAGCAAGCATGAATGTGCATCAATGTCAGTTCGGCTGAAACTACACCAAACAAATCGTTGAATAAGCTTACTGACTAATATTGAAAGTCTTAAAGTTTTGTATGTCTTGTTGTTGGATAGTTTAATGTGACTGTGCACGAAATGTTCAGTTTGAAAATCATGTTTATTTAAGCTACGTCTTGCATGGGTACTCAAACCACATCAGCATGTCGCTGCTCAATTTCGTAGGTAAGCAAGACACACCTGAATGACGGGATGTATCTGGCGAGCGCTACCCTTCCCCCCCCCCCCGCACGCACACACCACCACACTTCACTCCTTCATGAAGCACTAATCTTTCTTGTATCCCTACAATATAAGACATTAAATCATGTAATTTAATTTCAATATATATATATATATATATATATATATATATATATATATATATATATATATATATATATATATATATATATATATAGATATATATACATATATATATATATATTATATATATATATATATATATATATATATATATATATATATATATATACATATATATATATATATATATAGATATATATATATATATATATAGACATATATATTTATACATATATATCACACATATATGTATATATTTATATATATATGTATGTACAAATATATATATATCAATATATATATATATATATCTTTCTGTATTTATACATTCATATATTTATGTAAATTTATACATATTGATATATAAATATATATATATAATCATATTTATATATGTATGTTTATATACACACACATATATATATAATTATATGTATATATTTATATATATATATTTATATATATTAGTGATGTCCTATATATATATTTATATATACATATGTGTTTGTATATAAACATATATTTATAAATATGTATGTTTATATATTTATATAATTATTACAAAAAATATATATAAATATGTAAATGTAAAAATACATAAACAGATAAATATATATATAAATATATATATATATATATATATATATATACATGTATATTTTTATAAATATAATATATATATATATATATATATAATATGTATGTTTATATATTTTTATATATTATCCCAAACAAAAAATATATATAGATATGTAAATGTAAAAATACATAAACAGATAAATATATATATAATATATATAGAGACACATATATATATATCATGTATATTTTTATATCCTCTCTGTGATATAAAATATCTCTATAGATATATGAAGATATAAAATCTCTCTCTATCTCTCTATAGCCCCTCTTCTATCTATGTACATGCATATATATATATATATCTATCTATTTATTTATATATTTATATATATAATACATCAAAAAATATATACATATTTAGGTTATGTATATATATACATATATATATATATATATAATATATATATATATATATATATATATATATTTATATATATATATGTATGTTTATATATATATGTATCTTTATATATATATATATATATATATATATATATATATATTATATATATATATTTTTTTTTATATATAGTAAGTTGCTATAATTCGATTAGGCTATAATATTCATACTCCAATTAAATAATTCGGGAAAAAAGCATCTTTTTACTCTATAAATAATCGACTATCATATCGAAATGGCAAAAACAAAATATTTTCGAACAATTTGAAAGAAAATAATGATTGACCAAACGTGGATATAGAGGTATATCCTTTCGCACTTTCGTAATTATTTAACACATAGGCTCGAGCCAGATAACATAAAAACAATAGCATTCACAACGTTATTTCCGTAATGAGTAATGTACATTTCCTTGAATTTCAACTGATCGATTAGTATAGGTGATGGATGTATAATCTCAGCAAAAGGCTACCAATGTAATCAATCATTTCTGATTGCATCTGAGAGATTTGTTCTTGGGACAATAACACAAAGGCTAACCAATATGATGGTCAGTGGGAGTGGAATAACTATCATCTGTCTGACTGCATATTGTCTCATTATTATCCATCATATAGCAGCAAGTATAATCTGGAGTATGAGGCGGGCAGTAGACTTAACGATGACGCATCAGTTTGTAATACTCGACAACGCTCAATTTCAGAACGCCGAACACTCCATTTAGATTGCTTGCATTGCATGGTTAAATAAGTCAGAAATGGATGTCCTCTGATATATGGGTCTAGTTGGGTCGGTCGCATGTTAACTCTTCTCACGATAGCGTGCCAATGCAGCGACAACATTTGTGCCATATTAACTCAGAGACTATGGATCTGCTTTGATACCCCAGTGGAATTGATTTGACGATCAGCTTTGCGGTGCCTATGAGCGAAAATCGCGGTAGTGAGCTGGTAGGTAGCTCATAGGCATCTTAATAATTTTAATGCCACTGTTACGTTTTTGAAAATTTGCAGTTCTCTCCAGCAAAGTATAATTGCGCAAACGTTGAGTGACGTATTGCAAATAGACACAACCATTTTAACGGAACAATATAGCGCCTGATGTCAGCCGTTCTCAAAGCCATGTTCAACTCTCAATATAATGGAACAAGCACCACAATGGGTTTATCATAATGTAGCCGGACTGATGATATTATTGCTATAATGTACACTGACAAAACCGCTTATCTCATGCGGGCATAGCTTCACAAAGTGTCCACCACATTGAGCACTCTGTGGTTGGCTTGCAGGGTCATTAGGTTCAGCTTATGCGTAAAGCGAAACGTATAAATATGCTTAGTGCGTCAATTAGTACTTCACGGCATCACCTAATCCTTGAATTATCCTTTGTCGAAAATGCCGAAACAACTCATGTGTTCTATGGCCTTCCCGTTATCTTTGCTCTAGGTGTATATTGCAATAGTGCCTCTCTAGCACCTTATGTAATATAGGTTCTTCTTGTTCGTAGGATTACTTGCCAGGCGTCATGCGTCAGGTAGGTATACGCCAGCGGTAGGGGCGCCTGTGCCTGTGCCCGTATTTACAATTCCCTTGTCTGGCGTCTCACGTCATGTGGGTACACCTGTGTATCGGGGCGACGCTCTGAGGCGTCGTGTTATACATGTACACCCCCTGCCTTCCCCTTCTATTCGTAGCGGATCTTGTCCGTTGCCTCATTTCATATAAGTATGCCCGGATTTAAAGGTCACCTGTCTGGCGTCTCACGCCATATAAATTCTCCCATTCTTTAAGGCTACCAGTCTGATTCATCACGTCCTATATGTACACATCATGGTAGGAGGAGTGGGGTTATAGCGAACCCTCTCTGGCGCCTCACGACTTACCAGTACAAAAGGGTTATAACGGCATCTGTCTAGCAACTCATATCAAATTGGAACTTGACCGGGACATAATGGGCTTGATATTCCCACATATGTAAAACTATGTATTCATGTCATTTCTCTCATTAAGGGGATAGATATTGTTTATTTAACCAAATGGTGTGTTTTGGAATGAAACATAAAACATGTTATTTGTCAAAATTAGAAAGAACATTAATTGGTATTGTGTCGATTCATCATTGAAACTGATCATCTTGTGTGTATGTATGTGTGCGTGTGTATGTATGTGTACGTGTGTGTGCATCTGTGCGCGCGCGTGTGTGTTAGTTCTTTCAAATAGATATACCTGCATCACGATGGCTTATCCAGAATATGCAGCCAATAATGATTTGATTGGATGCATAGTTCATGCAGAATTATCCGCACTAAATGTAATAAGTGAACGATAGAAATGCTACACTTTTACCAGGCAAGTGACGCACATTAAATGGAAAAATAAATTGACTCAATAAGGACCATATATATTGATTTATATTACCCAATTGATCATTCATAAAAGGAAGGATTAGGAAGTTTAGGTGCATTTTCGGCGGGCGCGGAAGTGTCTAATCCACTCGGGCCATGGCTGTTCGGAATACCTGAGGAGACGAATACAACGGCACCATTAAAGAAACACAGTGGTGCACTTCAGTAAATTATTACGAGATATCGGGATAATATATCGGTCAATCAGCCTATACCTTTAGCAGAAATGGTAGGTTTAAAGCGACTCCTTTGTTAAATAATATATATATATATATATATATATATATATATATATATATATATATATATATATATATATATATATATATATATATATATATATATATATATATATATATATTTAGCTATATACTTACATAGCTATTATGCCACAATATTCAATTACTTTAGTGACCATTTCATCCCAGACGTGTTAGGCATTTTGCATGGCTGTTATGTACAGATTCCATCCTGCCAAGAGTCACGTCGCATATGTTTATCTAGGTTTTTATTTCAGTGAGCCCAATAAACCTATTCTTTTGTTGATAGCTCAACATCAATTCGGCGAAAGTGATGAACTATTTTAAATTACAAAGCACCTTGCCAACAGGCGAATGCTTGCATTAAATCGGGATTGTTCATGTGAAGTGAAGAATTTACGCGATGGCCATGTGTATCCCCATGAGCCTCAATGTGGCGCTATTTATAATTAAAGTATCTTGAACGAGGTTGCGCAATTAACTATTAGCATATCGTGCCTTATCAAGCATTGATTATCTTACAACCAAGTAGGGAATCCAATACCCACATTATAGGCTTGTCATTGCCTTTTCTTGTTAGGTTCATATGGTATTGTTTACGTGACATCGCTATTGGCATAATTACAATGTACCGGCTGCGGCCTGCCACCCAGTCACGTCGCATACGTCTGGTAGTCAGTTTTGACAAGGACACATGTATGCCATTAGGTTAAATATAACGTCCACACATGGTCGTGACATCAAATATAATGATGTTAAGTGTCTTAATGGGGAATGTCCTTCCATTGATTAAGATGCGACCGATTTGTAGTTTAACACACGATTTCCAAAATGATCTTATTAGCTCATTATATTATTAGCTCATTATCTTATTAGCTCATTATCTTATAAGCTCTAATTACAGATTTGTCAAATGATAAATTAGCGCGAACATTGCTAGAGGAATTGGGTTGCGGTGTGGGAAGGGGGGTTTGCGAGCAAGCTTAACAGAGCGCTGGTGGAGATGCATGGGCGCAAAAACGTTTGAACGCCACCATTAACCAATCGTATGTGACTCACTGCGACAAAGACGTGTGTTATTTTAACATATACCAGCTGATTAACGCATTATCTTAATCATGAGTAGACCCAATGTTCTTATTCTTGTAAATGCTTATCACGGCTAGCACCTCTAATAAACGATAAACACAGCTTGCACTTCTGGTGAATGCTTAATACGACTGACTCCTCTGGTGAAGGCTTTACACGGCTAGCACTCAATGATTCAAAGTTATTTTCAATGCTAAGCTGATGTTATTTGTTCATGTTTGTTGCCATAGTGTAACGTTCAAAGATCTAAGGTTAGATAATTGGTATATACCCGAAGATATTGCCGGTCATATCATGGTTAATTACTATAACCGAGCACCGCATTATCTAATGGCTGTCATGACGAAAGTGGCTCATTGGTCAGCCAATGTAAGTCTCCCATGACCACTCAACTACACACTTACTAAATGTCCTATCATGAAAGAAAATACTGATGTCTCACATGTGATGTGTTCTAGCTATTTGACCATATAATGCAATTTTGTTGTGTTATAGGTACAGCACTCGCTTCAACAAGCAGTCAAAGACGTGGTCATCGGTTAAGAGGCCAAGACTTGCGCCAAAATACCAGATATGATAACAGACATCTTACTTCCATAGCAAGTCCACCCTGGTACCTGCTAATAACCTCAATGACCATCAGGTCAAGCACAACTCCTTCCATCTGAGGTAGTGCATATGTGCAAAAGTCTGGGCTGTTGGTGCAACATTGCCGCTCCACAGCGGTAGGCATTTCCCTACATTGAGGGCAGATGCACCAGTCTGGTGAAGTGGTAGTTGATGGAGGGTGGAATCCTTCTTTCGGTGGTGTGTGCTGTCGGGTGATTGTAGCGCAAACTGTGGCTGTCTGTCTAACCATCAACCAGCAACTGCCGCACCCCATACAAATCCAGCCACTGCTCAAAAATCTGAAAAAAACTATGAGTAATCAAAAGTCTTCATTTTGATAGATTGAATATCTCCAATGTAAATCGCTCTCTCTGACCAAAATTGCATGAATGTTTTTGGAGCAGCTGAAGAGTGCTAACTGTTGAGTTGTACATTACCTTCAATTTCTCTTTCCGTGACAGCTCTAAAGATTAAGCAGCCACTCTACTCTGCTGTAGGGCCTGGTTAGTTGTTGGTGTGTTGCCAAGGTAGCCTCTGCGAAGATTGACTCGCTTTCGGCCTGTCGAGGTCTACAAACCAATGAAAACCAGTGGAAATATATAGTCGCTAAGTCCAAAATGAGACCCCCCATTTACTGACAAAGTGATTCAATTAGGTCAGGCAAGCCCAATAGTACCTTGTTTTAAGAAGGTGGGGCTCCTCTGCCACCTCTTGGGGCTGGTCTGTAACCTCCATCGACTAGGACACCATTGTCATGTTGAACAATTTCAAACCCTTAAACACATCCTTCCCAGTCATAATGGATGTATTGAGTTCAATAAAATACCCTTGATAAGAATCCAATTCAAATTATATAGGCTCCAACGTTAGTTCCACACAGGTTGTCAGAATCTGTACCATGACCCCTTCCACGGCCTCTTCTTGTACGTGGTCCCCTTCTTGGTTTTTTGATTTCCTTTAAATTCGAAAGTAGGTTGGTTCAATTACATTAATGATTGAACATGACAAGAATAATTCGATCAATAATGTTACAGTGTTTGAGCCAAAAGTCAGCCAAAAACAATTTCTAAATAATACAGATTTAAGGTCATCTCTGTCACTAAATTTCACCAAATTAATTCCAAGGCTTCTACAACACCAGCATGGTGTTAAAGTGGACAATTATAGACACACAATTTAAACCATGCGTATAAGTCTTATCAAAGTGGGTTGCAACAACCTTAAAATAACCCAAATCAGAACCAAAACCACCCGTTTAGTGTCCCTTGTCCAAACCCATACGATGATACATACCACCCCAAACTCCTAGCGCGGACGTATCAATCAAGGCAGACCGCGCATTGGAAGGTTGCCCAGTAGCATTTGCAGCTGAAACACTGCTGTTAGACCCAAATAAAAACAATAATTCCTCCTATTGACTCCGTCAACTAATAAGAGCAATAACAATTATTTAGAGCATCATGATCAAGGAGGACTGGTCCATTGCATTAACAGTTACTCTGAGCTATCATGTTTGCCTTCTTAGGTCACTATATGTATGGTACTGCCGCTCATCGTGCAGGTTGCATATCTATGAAATATGTGACAGTTCTTAATGTCGGGATAACAGTTACAAATATGCCTTTATGTCAAATATGGCATTAAGACAATTATTTCTACCGCTATGTGGACTGGAGGACACCATTCCTTGACAAAGATATAACGTGTTCTATATTTTTTGATTTAATTAATTGTATCTAAATTGTTTATGTGCATGTGTTGATTTGCTGAAGTTTTGGTTCTTGCAGCTCGCAAACAGCTAACGTAACGGTCTTGTCTGAGATCATGGAATGTTTGGCGATTTATGTGATGACACAATTACCATTGTAGTACTTTTTGGTAACTGAAGTTCAAAATGTATGCAACATTCTCAGTTCCATGCATGACATAATTATGATTCCGATCAGCAATTACTAATACACTGATGGTCAATTAAGAACATGTAAGGTTTTCTCAACATGGAGGTTTTAAATGCTCATGTGGCATATAATCCAACAGATGCTGACTAAATTTCTCCATGGCCCAAGTTATATGATCAGGATACTCAGATGTTTAGACTTTCGGTGAATATCGCGGATATTTAATGGTATAAGCCTTACAGAAGTGTCTATGATGTTGGATTAAATCCAAAATGCTTATGATAGCATGTACAAAGTTTGCCCGAGTGCAGAATAAATCCAGATTAAATAATTTAGTGGATAAACGTTACATAAATAGCCAGCCATGACGAACAAACTTTTAAGAATAGCGGTATGGCTACATCCACCAGCTACCCTCACCCTCCTTGGCGTCCAATCCTCCGTCTTCCACAAGGACCACCGAACCCCCACAACTCGTCAAATATTGGATAATCATTAACTTCACTGGCCACTATCATTACCTGGAAAGTAGTTGCCATTTTTTACCTATAACCCTCTAACAACTCACAAAAGCTGAAACAAACTTCGATACAGAACGCTCTGTTAATGGTGGTGTACACTTCAGTTGGGGTAACGCACGGCACGTTATATGCGTTGGATGCGTAAACTGGACCTGAAAGATGAAAGAGTGAGGCACACGGCAAAACACTACCAAAATTATAAACAAATGACTTCAACAAACGAGGTGTATTTTTGTAACGAGAAGTTTCTTTCATGCAGTTGACGAGAATTCATCCCTTAACATTAGCGGTGCTGAAGCCCATGAGTGGTGATTAAGATGGAACGCGTTGATCTACGTGCAGCAAGCTTCTCCACCCACCGTCAAATGTACGCAAAACATGAACGCCCTGTACTGGTGGATTTAGAGAAGCTGCAAAAATGCAATCCTGTGACGCATCGTACTCGTGGTAATCTGCGCCGCCTTTCAACCCACAAGTTGTGGGTTCGCTACCATGGAGTGAAAACCTGCCTGACTCTCCGGGACTCGGATGATCGCGTTAAATGGTTCTCCCATCTCTTAAAGGGAATGCTCCCAACCCGATTGCTCAATAGTACCGCGCTGGACCTTCGTCCCAGCGGCGTGGGTTTCGCAGCCCGGTCTTGGCAACGGGTTTGTGCCAAGTGGGCTCTGGCATTTAAAGGAATACAGTCCAAGCATAACTATCATCTTTACTTATCACCTTAGCGATATAACCCCGTTGTTGAAAGTGACGTTAAACCCCAATATTACCATTACGCATTGAAATTAAGCAATTGTGAATGGTTTACTACATGGCGCTGTTAAAGCATCTGAGCACAAGCCGAAATTTCCTTGACAATCATAATAACCTGGCGATGTGCTACGCGTATTAATATGGGTTCGAACATCCAAACACGCGTCGAATACCTCCCACACATATTACCACTTTGCATACGGCGTTACACGAGAAATCGTATACCATAAGATAAACGAAAGAGAAACGTTAATAAAAGGAAGGTCTAGGCTTAACGCTAGGGTCTGTCAATAGCCTTTACAGCAGAAATGGATAAATACAATTTGATATTGCTAAATACACTCAAGGGCGGGTCAGCTTTTTACGACACATCACTACAGGAATCCCTCATATTTCTATGACTTTTTTGCAAGACTTAAGTGTATTTGAGGTTGACCGCTATTTGCGTTGTCGTAGCAACACATGGATGTAAGGGTGGATGCAGTACTAATGAGGGATCTATAATGGCAAAATCTGAGTAACACAAGCTTGTTTCAAATTTTCTTGTTTTTCTAAATAACCTTGACGTACGTTCAGTCACACGCAGCCCACGGTTAGTTTGTTGTTATACTGTTGTATCTTTCCTCTGTTGCATGACAAGTGAATGCATAATTCAATTTTGCTGTTGGTACAGTCAAACATGCACTTACCAAAACTTCTGACAGCATCGTAGATTAGCAAAAATGTTATAAACCTGGTTTCGTACATTTTCTTGTATTTATTGCTTGTTGCGTTGAGCATTTCGCCGCATTTGCGTATATTAACACAGCATCACAGACATGGAAAATCAGAACATGGTCAGATAACGCAATAGTTACCACTACACTGATGGATTTCCTCACATTAAATTTCATTACTTTAAATATAGATTTATATTTAAATCTTCCTTCAACAGACACGACTTGCCATCTCTACCAATTTTCGCTGCAAATTTTTTTGAGGCTCTTGATAGAATTTTCTATTCTCCCATATTTGGTTTGTGGTATGTTTACTACAACAGTTGACTTACTGCCAAAACGTTATCGGATATGTCAACACAAGCAATTTCGGTGCTGAACAATTGCACGATTAAGCATCAAAATATTGCCACTCAGACAATACAACTCAATCGGAATCTAATCATTATTTTTGTAATTGCCATGTCAGTCCCTTTAAATGAGTATGTCGAGCGATTAATCTACGGTGCTGTGAGCTAATATATACATATATCGAAATCCTCTGTAATTGCATGTCTTTCCGGTTTGTCCAGTGGATCAATCAATGAATGTTTAAAATCAAACCGGAATAGGATAACATCTCGACAATGTTCCAATCGGCAATAGGCAATATAGCTTGCAGTTGCGATCGCAGCTCGGGGTGGATACGGAAATTGTCAAACCGACAATTTAAGTCTAACTACAGTTTATCGGCTACAAATGCTAATAGGCCACCTGAAAATGTGCTATCCGCCATGCTTGAAACAGATTATGTATTACAGAAGCAGCCGCCGTGAACACATATGTGGCTGCAACCAAATTTATACTCACACCCTGACGTTGTGATTGGCATTCAGATGAACCATTATTTCCCAGACATGGTTTTAAGTTATTGTATGACAACAT
>CM067351.1:61895085-61935085 GCA_034190875.2 Urechis unicinctus | reverse complement strand
ATTGGCGCGTCACGTCCATGGCGTCGCCTGTAACCTAACTGTCAATATATATATATATATATATATATATATATATATATATATATATATATATATATATATATATATATATATATATATATATATATATATATATATATATATATATATATATATATATATATATATATATATATATATATATATATATATATATATATATATATATATATATATATATATATATATATATATATATATATATGATCTTTATGATGATCATACTACACATCGCTTTGTTGCGGTTAACATGACGTAGCTTTATTATGTGCCTTGGTTTGTAGTACATCCTTACAGACTAGTACATTTGATGAACCAAGCGCATCTGATATATTTCACACGGTTTTCACCACTCATTCGCTGTTCAAACGAGGCATACAGAACAGATGCAATTTATGTATATCTAATCAACAACATGTAATGTCAACGTGCGAGGGATGTGACACACAGATAAATAATGTAAACAACACGCTGACGGAATATCAAGGCCACATGAACATGAGTCTTTACACCTTGTTGACACGCATTAGAAGGGCATGTACATACTTGTATCAACATGGCGATTTTGATGGCCTCTGTTAGAACAGCTCTTCCGAAGGTAATTATGTGAACTGAAATTGGAATGTGCCAGACCCAAACTTATCATTAAATGTGTAAATGCAACCAACGTTGAGCGATTGCGCATTTGGATCATTATTAACCACCCCCCCCCCCCTATCTAGGGGTAGGGGGGGGGGTTAAATAGTTTCATACTATACAAATATATATATATATATATATATATATATATATATATATATATATATATATATATATATATATATATATATATATATATATATATATATATATATATAGTATACCACACCTCCTCCACTCCAAATGCCTCGCAAGCTAAATCACATTGATTTTATACAATATATAAGCATGGATGACACGATATATAAATTTAATCATTGTTATGTTTGACGTCATGATACGCACTGTTATTGCGGAGACCGTTTAGTGCTAATCGTCAAAGCTCCGATACTGTCTTGACCCTTAACAGGACGAACCTTTGCATCCAACACACTCCAACAATAACCACATCGAATGTTTGGTGACTTAATCTGTAACGAACATAAAATAGCAAGTCTCATAATTTGCAAACTTATTAGCAAAACACAACCGATAAGGAGAACAGATGTTGATTAAAATAAGCATCAGTTGCGTGCTACATCGACGCTAAGACATACGACATTTGGTAAAGAATGCACCCATAGAACAGAAGATGCTGGAATCCACCTGTGATACAGCATGAAGGCACGGGCGTCTGTATATGATTAAGTCATTGACGACTTTGTTTCATGCTAGGATTGCACTGCAATGATTTAAGAGAATAGGGCATTACCCTAAATAGCCGTGGCAATTAATAAGAACACAATTGCTTATAGCAATGATTGAATACATCCGGCGGTAGATACAGTTTCGTTAAATTACACATTATCCCTCTCCCATTGAATCATGTTCAATGTATATATATATCAGTGTTTTCTCCGCTAATTGGTTTCATGTTGCTAGGACATCAATCCCATTAAATACAATGCCATCCCGTGCACCACTATATAACTTCGCGATATGCCAAACAGATAAGGCCGCTTGATATTACGATCCCAAGAATTGACGGATTGCATATGCCTTTACTGTTTTCAAAGTCTTACTGATGATACATCATGTTGCTCTGAAGTTTAATTTCAGTATAACACCGCGTCGCGACAATGCAGGTCGGCTCGGCTAGGCTTTTGTCTTCATCTGGTTGGAACAAACAATCGTCATGCAACACACACAGCGCCGAATATTCAAACGCCAATACGCACGGAAGGGTTTGATTGAAAAAGGTCCAAGCTGCTTCATGAACATGTTAATGCATGCAATATATACATCACTAAACTTTCTATGGTGATTTTTTATGCGAGAGTCTAAGCCAACTCAGCTTAGACCTGCAATTGTGCATTTGAAAAAGACGAACGACTGACTTTTGTCTGTATTTGCAATCTTTCACCTTCCAAAGAGACAGGTGTTCGCGATATTAACCTTGACAATCCGATTGCTTCGTAAGAAGTTGAGCCACAATATACCTGGTTACCTGTTCTACGGTAATTTATATTGCAAAGTCACGAAAGAATGCCAGAGGCCAGAGCGGGTTGGTAAGCACACACACACATCCACACACACAAATACACACACAAACACACACATGCACAAACACACGTACACTCACACACAAGCATATGCACGAACATGCACACGAGACCTCTCACACGCATACGCATACACACACAAACAACCGCGCACATCTATACACTCACATACAATCACACACAGGCATACACACACGATAAAATACACACAAACACATACACGCACACATACACACACAAATCGCTCAATCGCATGGTTACACACAAACACACACACAATCGAGAACAGGACAATACACAGCAAAATAAGAGCAGAAATATGCCACTTGGCAAGTTGTACACGCTGAGGGGGCGTGCAAAATGCATTGAATTGTAAGTGCGAGTTCCACTCCGATTACCCTGTACGCTATGTGGACTCGCTCTTATACATTCTGAAGCACTTATGTGATTAGCAAGCATGAATGTGCATCAATGTCAGCTCGGCTGAAATTACAACAAACGAATCGTTGAATAAGCTTACTGACCAATACTGAAAATCTTAAAGTGTTGCGTCTTGTTGTTGGATAGTTTAATGTGATTGTGCACAAAATGTTAAGTTTGAAAAGGCATGTTTACTAAATATACGTCTTACATGGGTACTCAATTTTTCAATCGATTTTAAATGAGATTCCAAGTTATAATTCGACGTCAAAGCTGGGGCAATTGAACTGATAGCAAAGCAGCTGATCGGCGATGTTATGATGATTCACCATATCTGCATGTCGATGCTCCATTTCGTAGGTAACCCAGGCACACCCGATTGACGGGATGTATCTGACGAGCGTATGTATATGTGTGTATATAAGCATATATATATATAAATATGTATATATATACATTTATATATTAATATATATAAATATGTATAAATATATAAATGTATAAATATATGAATAGATAAATATATATATATATTTATATATATATATGTTTATTTAAATATATATATATGTATATATATATTTATCTATTTATGTATTTATATATATATATTTCTATATATATATATATATATATATAAAATATTTATATATATATGTTTATATACACACATATATAAATATAAATATATATATATATAAAATTCGATTGGGCTATATTATTCATACTCCATTACAATCATTCGGGAAAAATCATCTTTTTACTCTATAAAAAATCGACTATCATATCAAAATGGCAATACCAAAATATTTTCGAACAATTCGAAAGAAAATAATGGTTGACCATACGTGAATATAGAGGTATATCCTTTCGCAGTTTCGTTATTATTTAACACACTGGCTCGAGCCTGATAACATTACGTTATTTCGGTAATGAGTAATGTACATTTCCTTAAATTTCAACGGATCGATTGCGTATAGGTGATGGATGTATAATCTCAGCAAAAGGCTACCAATGTAATCAATCAGTTCTGATTGTATCTGAGAGATTTGTTCTTGGGACAATAACACAAAGACTAACCAATACCATGGTTAGTGGGAGTGGAAACGGCATCATCTGTCTGACTGTACATTGTTGCATTATTGTCCATCATATAGCAAGTATTATCAAGATTATGTAGCAGACAGTAGACTTTACGGCAGCACGCCAGTTTGTGATACTCAACAACGCCCATCTTCAGAGCGCCGAACACTCCCTTAAAATTGCTCGCATTATATTATTAATTAAGTCAGAAATATCCTCTGATATATGGGTCTAGTTGTGTCGGTCGCATATTAACTCTTCTCACGACAGGGTGCCAAGGCAGCGACAACATTTGTGCCTTATTAACTCAGAGACTGTGCATCTGATTTGATACCCAAGTGGAATTGATTTTACGATTAGCTTTGCGGTGCCTATGAGCGAAAATCGCGGATGCGAGCGGGTAAGTAGCTCATAGTCATCTTAATGATTTTAATACCACTGTTACGTTTTCGTTAATTTGCATAACTGCTCCATCCAGCAAAGTATAATTGTGCAAACGTTGTGTCACGCATTGCAATTAGACACAACCATTTTAACGAAAATATAGCACCATATGTCAGCCGTTTTCAAAGCCATGTTCATCTCTCAGTATAACGGAGCAAGCACTGCAACGGGTTTATCATAATGTAGCCAGACTGATAATATCATCGCTATAATGAACAACGACAAAGCTGCTGATCCCATGCGAGCAGAGCTTCACAAAGTGTCCACCACATTGAGCACTCTGTGGTTGGCCTGCAGGGTCATTAGGTTCAGCTTATGCGTAAAGCGAAACGTATAAATATGCTTAGTGTGTCAATTAGTACTTCACGGCATCACCTAATCCTTGAATTATCCTTTGTCTAAAATGTCGCGAAACAACTCATGAATTGCATGGCCTTCCCGTTATCTTTGCTTTAGGTGTATATTGCAATAGTGCCTCTCTAGCACCTTATGTAATATAGGTTATCCTTGTTCGTAGGATTACTCGACAGGTGCAATGCGTCAGGTAGGTATACGCCAGCGGTAGGGGCGCCTGTGCCTGTGCCCGTATTTACAACTCCCTTGTCTGGCGTCTCACGTAGGTACACCTGCATATCGGAGCGACGCTCTGAGGCGTCGTGTTATACATGTACACCCCCTGCCTTCCCCTTCTATTCGTAGCGGATCTTGTCCGGTGCCTCATTTCATATACGTATGCCCGGATTTAAAGGTCACCTGTCTGGCGTCTCACGCCATATAAGTTCTCCCGTTCTTTAAGGCTACCAGTCTGATTCATCACGTCCTATTTGTACACATCATGGTAGAAGGAGTGGGGTTGTAGCGGACCCTCCCTGGCGCCTCACGACTTACCAGTTCAAAAGGGTTATAACGGCATCTGTCTAGCTACTCATATCAAATTGGAACTTGACCGGGATAAAATGGGCTTGATATTCCCACATATGTAAAACTATGTATTCATGTTATTTCTTCTCATTAAGGGAGTAGATATTGTTTATAAAACCAAATGGTGTGTTTTGGAATGAAACATGAAACATGTTAACAGACAAGATTAGAATGAACATTAATTGGTATGGTGTCGATACATCATTGATACTGATCATCTGGTGTGTATGTATGTATGTGTGCGTTTGTGTGTGTGTGTGTGTGTGTGTGTGTGTGTGTGTGTGTGTGTGTGTGTGTGTGTGTGTGTGTGTGTGTGTGTGTGTGTGTGTGTGTGTGTGTGTGTGTGTGCATCTGTGCGCGCGTGTGTGTGTTTGTTCTTTTAAATAGATATACCTGTATCACAATGGCTTATCCAAAATATGCAGCCAATAATGATCTGATTGGATGCAAAGCTCATGCAAAATCCACCAGGCAAGTAAAGCACATTAAATGAAAAAATAAATTGACACAATAACGACCTTCGGATTGTGCTTCAACAAACAAGACATATATATAAATTTAAATTACCCTATTGATCATTCATAAAAGGAAGGATTAGGAAGGGCGCGGAAGTGCTTAATCCACTCGGGCCATGGCTGTTCGGAATGGCTGCGGAGACGAATACAACGGCACCATTCAAGAAACACAGTGGTGCACTTCAGTAAATTATTACGCGATATATATATATATATATATATATATATTATATATAGATATATATATATATATATATATATATATATATATATATATATATATATATATATATATATATATATATATATATATATATATATATATATATATATATATATATATATATATATATATATATATATATATATACATATTTAGCTATATACTTATATAGCTATTATACCACAATATTCAATTACTTTAATGACCATTTGTTCCCAGACGTGTCAGGCATTTGAGGTTCTTAACACGAGATCGCATTTTGCATGGCAGTTATGTACAGATTCCATCCTGCCAAGAGTCACGTCACATATGTTTATCTAGGTTTTTATTTCAGTGAGCCCAATAAACCTATTCGTTTTTTGATAGCTCAACATCAATTAGGCGAAAGTGATGAACTATTTTAAATAACAAAGCACCTTGCCAACAGGCGAATGCTTGCATTAAATCGGGATTGTTCATGAGAAGAGAAGAATTTACGCGATGAACATGTGTATCCTCATGAGCCTCAATGTGGCGCTATTTGCAATTAAAGTATCTTAAATAAGGTTGTGCAATTAACTGTTAGCATATCGTGCTTTATCAGGCATTGATTTATCTAACAACAAGTAGGGAATCCAATACCCACATTATAGGCTTGTCATTGCCTTTTCTTGTTAGGTTCATATGGTATTGTTTACGTGGCATCGCTATTGGCATAATTACAATGTACCGGCTACGGCCTGCCACCCAGTCACGTCGCATAAGTCTAGTGGTGAGTTTTGACAAGGACACATGTATGCCATTAAGTTAAATATAACGTCCATCCATTGTCTGACATCAAATATAATGATGTTAAGTGTCTTAATGGGGAATGTCCTTCCATTGATACAGATGCGACCGATTTGTAGTTTAAAACACGATTTCCAAAATCATCTTATTAGCTCATTATATTATTAGCTCATTATCTTATTAGCTCTATTTACAGGTTTGTCAATCGGAACATTGCGAGAGGAATTGGGTTGCGGTGTTGGGAGGGGGGTTTGCAAGCAAGCTTAACAGAGCGCTTGTGGAGATGCATGGGCCCAAAATTTGAACGTCACCATTAACCAATCGAATGTGACTCATTGCGTCAAAGGTGTGTGTTATTTGAACATGTACCAGCTGATTGACGCATTACCTTAATCATGAGTAAACCCAATATTCTTATTCTAGTAAATGATTTCACGCATAGCATCTCTAATAAACAATAAACACGGCTTGCACATCTGGTGAAGTCTTGACACGGCTAGCACCTCAAATTAATACTTAACACTGCCAGCACTTCTGATGAATGATTAATACGGCTGCCACCTGTGATCAATGCTTAACACGGCTAACACTCAATGACTCAAGGTTATATTCCATGCTTACCTGATGTTAATTTTTCATGTTTGTTGCGATATTGTAACGTTCAAATATCTAACGTGAGATAATTGGTATATACCCGAGGATATTGCCAGTCATATCATGGTTAATTACTGTAGCCGAGCGCCGCATTATCTTATTGTTGACTTGACAATAGTGGCTTAAAACAAGGGCTAGTCAGTTATGCGTATAACCGTGCCTGTTGGGCCATCCTGCATTGCAACAAACTTCTGCGTATTGTATAGCACACACAAAAATAAACGAATGTCAAAGTACATGCCATACGTTTTAAGCATCTAACCAGCTCTGTCACGATGATGCATGTTCCACAAAATATGAGCCCACACAGTGTACAACTCCACCTGATCTTAAACTGCCAATCACTTTCCTTGCTCCATTTATATACACTCTATTATTTAGTCAGCATTAAATATGGATGCCGCACAAATATGAATGTCTTCACCGCAGAGTCCAGCATTGAGATATCTTTTTTACTACATCTGCTCCGTTAGTAGACATTATATAATTGTGTATTGTGTTTCATCGATACCAACAGCGGAATCAAATGAAATATATGGATACGTATGAACCCCGTGCAAAGTAATCATGAAATGGGATCGTTCTGTGTGTAATAATTGTTGATCAAGCTCCAGCGAACAGAAAGAGCATATCAGAGAGTAGTGTCATCGTCTATGGCAACGACACGTCCTTACATGTGCGTTGCAAAATAATGCTACATTTCATTTCTGAACTTATGAGTACTGTCATTGTTATTTTCGTTCTGTTGGGGTGTAACGTATAGTACCAGGGACAAATTCGTAAGCTTAAACAACGACGCTCATATTGTACGCGCAACATATAGAAACCCCATAGATTCGAAGCATGACAGATCCAATATAGTCGTGTTCTTATATTATTCATGGCGCAAGGATGCATTGAAATCTGTTGCGCTATTGAAAATAACTTTGTTATATTAATTACGCTATGCCAATAGAAACCCTTACAACAGTTGTATGCAATGAAGAAAATAAAGTGAAAGTATGACGCTGGCACATATTACCATTGTATCGCCACAATGTTTTTGTCAAGTTAATGTGATCGACTCAGATGGTGTGGGTCACAAATGTATGGTCCTCAGATATATGTGATAAGTATCATCTTGTCATACGATCTGAGCCGATTCGAGTGGGCATGCAGTGACACAATGACCTTATTAGACGTATGTGGATAACTTTAGTGTCAATGGCTACATTAGAGGGAAAATGAACGTTTTGGTGCTGTCTACAGTATGTCCTCTTCATTATAGCTTCAAAATTCAAAATGACACACAAAACATGTAAACCTGTTTATAAAATTGGTACTGCAAAACAAAAATCTCAAGGAGTATACGAAGCTACAGATATTTTATTAAGCACGTTCACGCTACGTGACCCGTAATGGCCTCCTCTCTTTATTTCGTTATCAGTTCATTTTCGAGACGCAAATATTTTAATGCAAGCTAATTAACCGTAAGAACTTATGTACTGACGGAAAGGTGCGATGACGAAATATATAAACTGCCTTTTAATTCCTGCCATAATTTGTATATTCCCCCATTATTACCTCATCAGTGTTTTCTTGTAAAAGTCAGTGTCTCGTTTGATATAATTTAATGATTAACAGCTAACTGCCTGATTATGAGCCGGTGTGGCTCTGAGCTAAATAGGCTGTAAAGTCTGGCCAAGCAATCTGAAGACATATACGTGCCAGACTCCTACATGCAGTTCACAGAAGTGATGTCGAGGAGGAAGCCGTTATTGAAATTTATACTTAAACGCCCGTCCTCGATTTAGAAATCCATAGCTGTTAACGAACCGTAAACATTTGCGTTAAACATATGTGTATTTGATATTAATTCTTATGGCGGCATGTCTATTTGGTGAAGGACACAACAATAAGTCGCATTCGCGTCGCGTGCGTTCATGGCGAAAAGTGCAATCGACATCTTTATATGTATGTTAGACTTTAACTTACCTTAGTGCTAGACTGGTCCATTGCATTCACCGTTACTCTGAGCTATCATGATTGCCCTCTTACGTCACTATATGTATGGTACTGCCGCTCATCGTGCAGGTTGCATATCTATGAAATATCCGATTTGACAGTTCTTAATGTCGTGATAACAGTTACAAATATGCCCTGATGTTAAGTATGGCATTATGACAATTATATCTACCGCTATATCGACTGGGGGACACTACTCCTTGACAAAGGTATAACGTGTTTTATACTTTGATTTGCCATGCATGCGCAGGGCAGGGATATGTGTTAGAAAGGGTGTTGATGCCACTTTTTGGCCGTAATCGTTATCAGGATTGGGACAAGGCTGAGTAATACTCTCATTATTCTCTTTGTTTATTATCTACATAAAACATGGAATGTTGTTTTATGTAGGTTTGTTATGTCCAGTTGTAGCTGCTCAGCCGTCCATAACGTTCAAGACATGTACGTATGCACAGTGATAGGATGGATACATAAACATAAAACCGGCCATCCATGTAAAACATCAACGGCATCCGATGATATATTTCAACCAGTGAATACTTGTAACAAACGTTGATTGTGAAGTTTGTACCAGTCGTAAACATCGACATGAATTATCTGTACGATAGAGCTGGTCATGTTATTCTCTCAATGAGGGGAAATAAGGCGAAATAGGCATTTAAAATATAATATGCACTTAATTCGATATTGCCTTGAAGAATTTATACGAACTTATTTTATCGCCAGAGAGCGTTTTTGCAAGGCTGTTAGCTATGAGACATATTGACATGTCCACATGGTCGGTACTGTCTAAGGGAACATAATTATCTACATCAGCAAAAGGTTTAAGGAGCCACTTGATATCTGCATTAACATGATATCGTATTGCTACGACACCATTGTGCTTATATCGCACGAGAATTAAATGTGATGATTACATTCGATATTAATTGTATCTAAATTGTTTATTTGCATGTGCTGATTTGCTGAAGTTTTGGTTCTTGCAATAGTAATAGTTTTTGGTAACTGAAGTTCAAAATGTATGCAACATTCTCAGTTCCATGCATGCCAGAATTATGATTCCGATCAGCAATTACCTATTCACTGATGGCCAATACAAACATGTAAGGTTTTCTCAACATGAAGTGTGTAAATGCATATGTGTAATATAATCCAACAGATGCTGACTAAATTCCTCCATGGCCAAAGTTATATTTTAGGGTATAAGCCTTACAGAAGTGTCTATGATGTTGGATTAAATCCAAAATGCTTATGATAGCATGTACAAAGGTTGCCCGAGTGCAGAATAATTCCAGTTTAAACAATGTAGTGGATAAGCATAACAAGAAAAGCCAAGCATGACGAACAAACTTTTAAGAATAGCGGTATGGCTACATCCTCCAGCCCCCCTCCCCCTCTTTGGCGTCCAATCCTCCTTCTTTCACAAGGACCACCGAACCCCCACAACCCGTCAAATATCGGATAATTATTAACTTCACCGCTAATTATCTTTACCTGGAAAATATGCTTTGGTTGGGTAGTTGAAAATAATGAGCTCTGGTGATCTATGGAATGACGTTTTGGTTGAATTACTGTTCGAGACTGATACGCCTCCCTAGAATCCACATTGACGCCTAGTGTATATATCAAATTACTCTGCAATATGACCAAAATGCTGAGTGGGATATTTTGACCCAATGGCAATATAACATTCTTTGCTCGAAAACCTTTTTGAAAGCGACATGTTGGTGCGTTCCAGCACCCACACCTCGATGCAACTCTTTAGAGCTGCTGTTCCTACCGGGGAAACGGCATGGGATATTTCGCCAATCAATGACTAAGACGACATTACACAAGCATAACATGAAGTAACATTGGTCTTACATAGCCCACTCTAAGGAGAATATATCCGCTCCGCAGAACATTTAACCACCTCAAAGGGAAATAAGCTAATTCCACAAAAGGATTAGCCCACTTCAAAGGAACGTAGTTGCCATTTTCGGCCTATAACCCAATTACAACTCACCAAAGCTGAAGCAAACTTCCATACAGAGCGCTTCGTTATTGCTGGTGTACACGTCAGTTGAGGTAACGCACGGCATGTTATATGCGTTGGATGCGTAGTTAACATAAATCACGCGAACTGGACCTTAAAGATGAAAGAGTGAGGCACACGGCAAAACACTACCCAAAAATTATGAACAAATGACTTCAGCAAACGAGGTGTATTTTTTAGCGAGATGTTTCTTTCATGCAGTTGACGAGTATCCATCCCTTAACATTAACAGTGCTGAAGCCCATGGGTGGTGATTAAGATGGAACGCGTTGATCTACGTGCAGCAAGCTTCTCCACTCACCGTCAAATGTACGCAAAACATGAACGCCCTGTACTGATGGAATTAGAGAAGCTACAAAAATGCAATCCTATGACTCGTGGTAATCTGCGTCGCCTTTCGACCCACAGGTTGTGGGTTCGCTACCATGGAGTGAAAACCTGCCTGACTCTCCGGGAGTCGGATGATCATGTTAAATGGTTCTCCCATCTCTTAAAGGGAATGCTCCCGACCAGGTAGCTCAATAGTACCCTTCTGGACCATTGTCCCAGTGGCGTGGGTTTCGCAGCCCGGTCTTGGCAACGGGTTTGTGCCAAGTGGGCTCTGGCACTTAAAGGAATACAGTCCAAGCATAACTAACATCCTCACCCATCACCTTCGCGATATAATCCCGTTGTTGAAAGTGACGTTAAACCCCAATATTATCATTGCCGCATCGAAATTAAGCAATTGTGGACGGTTTACTACATGGCACTGTTAAAGCATCTGAGCACACGCCGAAATTTACTTGACAATCATAATAACCTGGCGATGTGCTACGCGTATTAATATGGGTTCGAACCACCAAACACGCGTCGAATACCTCTCACATTGTGAACAAATGATCCATTCTGTGATGAGCATGCCTCTAGTTTTACTTGGAGCGAAAAAACGACGACACATTTGTTTCTACTTTGCACACGGCGCTACACGAAAAACGAAAGAAACACGTTAATAAAAGCAAGGTCTATGCTTAACACTATGGTCTGTCAAAAGCCTTTGCTGAAGAAATGGATTAATACAGTTTGATACTGCTAAATACACTCAAGGGCGGGTCAGCTTTTTGCGACACATTTATCACTACAGGAATTCCTCATATCTCTATGACTTCTCTGCATGACTTAAGTGTATTTAAGGTTGACCGCTATTTGCGTTGTCTTAGCGACACACGGATGTAAGGGTGGATGCATTACTAATGAGGGATCTGAGTAGAACAAGCTTGTTTCAAATTTGCTTACTTTTCTAAATAACCTTTAATTGACGTACGTTCAGTCACACACAACACACGGGTTAGTTTGTTTTTATACTGTTGTATCTTGCCTCCGTTGCATGACAAGTGGATGCATGATTCATTTTAGCTTTTGGTACAGTCAAACATGCAATTCTGGTAATTAAAGGAATATTCTCCTGACAGCATCGTAGATTAGCAAAAATGTTATAAACCAAGTTTCGTACATTTTCTTGTATTTATTGCTTGTTGCGTTGAGCATTTCGCTGCATTTGTGTATATAAACATAGCATCACAGACATGGAAAATGAGAACATGTTCCGATAACGCAATAATTAACACTACACTGATAGATTTCCCCACAATCAATTTCAAAGCATTTAAATATAGATTTATATTTACATGTTCCTTCAAAAGACACGACTTGCCATCACATTTTGGGAGGCTCTTGATAGAATTTTCTATTCACCCACATTTGGTTTGTGGTATATTTACTACAACAGTTGACTTACTGCAAAAACGCTATCGGATATGTCAACACAAATAATGCAATGGCTGTTAGTTAAAGTTAGTTTGTTTTGTCCATTATGCTGAACACCATTATTGGCAGCTCTGGGCTATCATGGAGGCAGTGAAGGTGTTAGTATGGTGCTTCATCCCTTGCATAACATAGTTTACACCAAAGGTGTTGAAAAGGCGAAATTAATAGGCTTATAGGCGTGAGGTTATATATCCCCTTTAGAGACCATTTGGGCAAAAATGGAAGGATATATTTTTAATCGTGTATTCCATGAGCACTAAGCATCTAATAATGCCCATGTTCAGGGTTTATCAGCCATTGCTTACAAGGAAGGCTGACAGAATCATTCTTCCATTACAAAATATTTTTCATATAGAACACAATTTGCTTTTTTATGCATCGTGTGAACACACATGGCTTAGATAGGCTATTAGTATTCTATTATTTATAACGTAATTGGAGCACGGATTAGGCATCAAAATATTGATCAGGCAATATTCATCGAAATCGAATTATTTTGCTTTGGTCAGTCATCAAAAGTATGTAAGCTACAATGGTTACGCTAGGCTCATTTATTGTGTCATGCTTGGATGTCAATTATGTAATTATTGAAGATGACTGAAACGTGTGCTTCACTCGAGCCAATTTCCCTCACACACTTGCTCCTAAATCATTTTGTAAACAGTGATGTTCAATCTTATGTGACTTTTGGATTTTGCTTACGAGAGTGATATGACACATGTAATTTCAACGTTCGATCACTTTATCATATACGAAAGTCTTATTTCGTCAATGTCTGCATGAAGGTGAAAATATTTCAGACCAGATGGATATCACATGTGATGTTTATATATTAACGATTGTTATCGAACATGAGTAATATTTTGATGAAACATAATATCTAACTATTATTTTCATGCTTCGTATATACACATGTAGCGAAAACAGAAAAGTAATATATATATATTATATAACATGATATATATACACATCGGTGAATTAGCCTTCATAGATATATATATATAGTATTCATATATTTATATATTTGTATATATATGGAATACTATAAGTAATATATTTTATATAACAACAGCTTCTATAGCATGGTGTAGCAAATACATTCTCGCGACTATTAGCTATAACCTGATATATATATATATATAGGATATATATATATTCTAGATATATCGTATAGAGAGATATAGAGAGATATATATCTATGAGAGAGATATATATCATCGAGATAGTATATCCTCATCTAGATATATCTATATATAGCTATATATATAGAGATGATATATACTTATAGAAATAGTATATAGATATATATATATCTTGTAGATAAACGTTTTATTATAGCTTTAATATATATATAGAGTAACTCTATATATTAGATATATATTTGTATTGATATATATATATATATATATATATATATATATATATCCCTCTATCCTCTTATAATGATATCGCATCCATATTCCAGTGTGATCAGTCAATGATATGTTTGGTTAGATTGGGTCGCTTATTAATATTATTTATAAGAGCATTGGGCACATATATGGAAATACAGGAAGCGCATTTTTATCGAAAAATGCAAAACGAGTGTGTTAAATCGGTGATAACAAACGGTTAGTTGCAATCTATTAGTATTCTAATTATTTATAGTAATTTGGGCAGAATGTGGAAGGATATATTTTTGGTGGCGAACAACTGCTTTGGTGGCATCGGTATAACACATGGTTAGATAGGCTATTCGCCCCATACGCCCTCTTATACAGCTAATCGCATCAGGGCTTGTTCTTAATACGATGATATCATTTTTTGAGCGAACAAAAGGGGTTTAGCAAAAATAAGTATTCACATCCGTTTAGACATAATAATGGTTATTAGTGGATTCTATTTTTATTATAATAGTAATTGGGCAGAAAATGAAAGGATATATTTTTTATCAAACAACTGCTTTGGTAGCATCGGTGAGTAACACATGGTTAGATAGGCTATTAGTATTCTATTATTTATAGTAATTGGGCAGAAAATGGAAGGATATATTTTTTATCGAACAACTGCTTTGGTAGCATCGGTGAGTAACACATGGTTAGAAAGGCTTCATTTTGCAGATGCATTTATTTGAATCCAATATCTACAGCTACATCACTCTATTGTATGTTTTATATAGTACAGGGTTGCACATGTGGCAGGTGGTATTTTGATTGACAGCCATCATCTGACGCTATTTTACGTCCATATGCAAAGTATATACATGTATATGCATGTATATATATATATATATAATATATATATTATGGATATGAGATGAGTAGAAAGAGAGAGAGATATTCATGAGAGGCAGATATGCATGATATAGATCAGAATATAGATATATATAGAAGACATTCGGATATATATATATCTATATGGATAGAGTATATATACACCATCTCTACGCTATTGACATCTTTATATATATACATATATATATATATATATATATATATATATATATATATATCATATATATATATGATATATATAAACTATATGCATATATATCGCTATATATTCATATAGATCATACATCTGAAGTGAATACCATGGGGGTAACTTTTGAATAAAATCTACATCTAAACGTCAATTGCCGGAAGCTCTATAGATCACATTGAAGGAATGGTGACAATATCTGCCTCAGCAGATATTCTAGTTGGGTTAAGATTGTTGTCCACATTAAGTTTAATAAAAACGCCCATAGAGCAACTAGTGAGCGTCCGCCCGAGCATCTCGCGAACTCTGTTAACCTACACCACTGCTGCACTCTATTGTTCGCTGGATTTCCATGACTGATCAATTATGAAATCTAACTCGCTTTTCTCTGACATATCCGATGTGCTTGAAGCTGTAGATCCTGACGAATGAATAATACTACACAAGAATAGACCGATAGAAATCTACCGTTTGGCATTTATGTAGAATGAGAGAGCCAGTCAGGGTGCGCCTTTGAGGTGGCAGCTTTAAATGCGCGTCACTTGCTTAATGAACTTAGAACACGATATCTCCCTCTCCTATAAGATGGATGAACATCCACGCACGTGAATCGGCACCCATCAATTGTGCGCATATGGAAAGAGGTTAATTATATTCTAACCGAAATAAATATTCTTTTTCATTATTTAGCGCAATTTATATTTACCATTAATATTTATACCAAAATCTATTAAAACGATTTATATATTACGTTTAATGGCTAATAACATCTATATTTAAATATCTAACAAATGCAAAACTAATGAGTAAACATAAACTAGATTATCAATCATGTGGAATACGATCCTAGAATTGAAACTACGTTGCATTTGGTTTGTGATGTCTAACATTGCTGGCATTATGTATTTTTTAGTTTTTATATCAAATCATTATTTGACATTTCAAACTATACTTTTATTCTGCAGCGAAAGATTTCAATTTTATTACATGTGTCAATAGAATACCATGGGCGAAATATTTTTAAGAAGAGTACAAACACGTCAAATCGACCCAATCCAGGATATTCGACGTGAAGTTGGCAGCACATGGGATTGATGGTTAAGATGCTGAACGTCAATCTCGTAGTATCACTTGAAGACTGTAATTAGCTGGCATTATTTACAAAAAACTGAGAGACCCGTTGTTTTGCTGGACTCAACTAAGCTGGATTTACTGTTGCCTTAACGTTATGAACTCAAACGGGTGGACTTACCTTGAACAAGAGTGTCCTTGCCGTTGGCGTTGCTTGACGGGACGGGACCAAATGTTCCCTCAAAGCAGTATGTCGATATATTGCTGTAACAGGCTTTTTTCCATTTGCCTTTGTAGTGTTCTGCCTACAGTATACATATTACGTATTACATGCGAATAGCCAAATCATCAATTCGCAGTCTGTATGAAGTCATATAGACATCTCTCCATTATGGATATGAATGCGTAAGAAATTCAGTGGACGACTCTGTATGGGATGAATGCCGTGCTGTTGCACGGATACTGCTTGTTATTCAATAAGAAGACATTCGCGGTCCTCAAATCATAAAATATGTCGAAGACTACAACGTCCGGTACGCTACATTGCACCTTTGAGAGGCGTTAATGTTTTCTGCACGACTCCTTTGAAGTAATTGGCAATTGCCAGCGAGCTGAATTGAACAAAAACACGCAACATATACTGACGTAAATTGAATCACCTATTGCGCTGTATGTTTACATGTTAGCAGCCACGAAGTCGTCTGGGAAGTGTGTCTATGGGGGGTGTAAAAGAGTTGGCGCACGTTTACAAACGTATTTATAACTGAACGTATACAGCCATTCCACAAATCATAGCGTTCCGCTTCAGCAGATCAAGCGTGCTCAGCATGATTCATGCATCTATATTAAATGCATCATATGCAATCCAAGTAGAGCAATATGGTCACAACTTAATTTTTATATACAATCCCTAAGCCATCATATACAATGTTATATATATATATAGAGATATAGTCTCGGATATATATCCTATTTAATTGAAGATATACGTTTTATTCAATCCAATGACGCTTATAACCTCTGACGATCTAAATTATATGTTATGCCACGACGAAATGAATCTGTCAGTTTCATCTCCCTCTCTCTCTCTCAGTATATTAAACTGCGACCGGTGTTTACTGACATAATTGACATATTTGTGTTCCTCTAACAATATATGATACTGTTAGACTCATATCGGGTTATAAGTCTGAAATTTACCTTATCATATATATGGCTTATTTGGGGTCGGACTAATATGGTCTTGATAATCAAGAGCCTCTGTGGCAGTTGACATCAGTACGGAATTTCACGTGACAGACCCATTGCCGATTTTACCCTTCAGCTGTTTGCAAAATAGGCCTGAAATGGAATTGTGAGCTTATCATCCAGGGTGTCAGTAACTATTTCGACTGCAAAACTAATGTTTACTGACATAACTACCTCAACAATATATGATCATATAGAAGGAAATTGTGTTATCGCCTAAGGATCAACATTGTCTGTCGTGACTAAAAAAGATTGTTTATGAAACTACGTTCGGTTGTTGCTGCTTTCACGTGACAGGCGCCTCTTTAACTAACAGGCCATGGCTCGCCAGACTGGCGCTACGCAACAAAGTCATTTAGAAGCCGCCACAATGCTAGGAAGCAAATCATATCTTTCTATCTGACCTTAATTCTGAACTTGACATCAATATCCTTATACTCAAGAAAAAAGGATTTGAGATAGGTGAAGAGTGACGCACCGTATGATGAGAAGACCGGTGATACTATGCAGAATGGCGTAAATTGTACGAATTATACCGGAATAACCGACACGCAAATGACATCGTTTAATATCATTTTCGTCAGGGATTTTAAACAAGCCTGGTTTAAGGCTTCTTGAAGTTACCTCAAGCTATTCTGGTTCGCAATAGTTTATATATCATGTGCTGCAAAATACAACCGCGACTCTGTGACTGATAGGATAGCCCGCGCCTTGCGATCAGACACACGCGTAATCCCCGAATTATATGCAGAAACATGCACTTATGTGTATTTGTACAATTGTAATAAGCGTTATTTAACAATTAAACGCACTATGTGTATATTTGACGTAATGCGTGTGTTTGTCGCATTTACAAAACACAGAGCAATACCAGTCCAGTTGATGAGATCGGCGAGTTTGCAGTAATATGAGGATAGTTTATCATATCATATAAGTTGTTTTCATAAAGCAACCTCGTATGACCAGCAAGTAAAATGGGGCAGGCGCCATAATGATTTTGTCATGATGCTTTCCTCTCATTATTAAAGAGATGGCAAAGAGTCATTCACAATGTTAGTTTCTAGTCTCGGAATTGTCCTATTTAATTGAAGAACACATTTTATTCAACCAATGACGCTTATAATATTGGATCTACATTATATTCCACGACGAGAATGGTCACGTTTCATTATGAGCTATATTAAATGTACGGCCATCATAAAAGCGACCGGTTAGCCTTTAATTCGCAATTGCATGTCATTTCATTCGGTTATTGCGCTCTGTTAGACTCAACGGGTTAAAGTTGAAGTTACCTTATCACATGTGGCTTATTTGGGGTAGGCCAATATGGTCTTGACAAATCAAGAGCCTCATTGTGGCAGCTGTGACACCCAATTTCATGATCATCCGCATTGAGCCTGAAAGTGGGAAGCCAGTGACTTTTTTGTAAATTCTATATATCCTCAGGAATATGTATGTAGTAATATAAATCCTTATCCAGATTCATCATATCAGCAACATTAGTCGGTTTAGTGTATTGTTGTCAAAATATGATGATATATCAAATTGTATATATATATATATATAGTATATCTATGATATGACAGAGAGCAGTGTCATGTTCTGCATATTACTCTGATTAATGTATCTATCTAGCACACATGTAGATATCCCACCTTATGAGTTGTCTGCGTCTCTTGGGGTACAGCAATAATCGTGCGGTATGTAGCATCACATTATGATGACAGACAAGATGTCTCTGTATGAATAAACCACACTGTTAATCAAGCACGCCACGGTGTATGACGTATTTACCCATACCCTCTTGCAAGTCAGAATAATCGGTTAGACGTGGGTTATCAAAAGGTATGTACTGTGATAGTGATATGACAAGACCAGTGTCATTAGTTGAAGCAAGTAACATATAAGCACACACACATGCGGGTAGAGCACCTTATGAGTTGTCTGCGTCCCTTGTAAGTAATAATATATGTAAGGTTAGATGACAGACAAGAGTCAGTGAATAAACCACACTGTTAATCAAGCACGCCACGGTGTTGACGTATTACCCATATTAAGAATAATACGTCACTTAATTGATTTTTTTAGTTGAAGCAAGTATGGCACAACAATAAAAAGTAGCGTATTGGGTGGGTGTGATGACCGTGGCTGCGTATGTATAAGTTACTTTTATGTTGCATGCATATGGAACAATTGGAGCGTCCACGGTGATGAAAAGGTATGTGTGTGTGTGTTTGTGTGTGTGTGCGTGTATGTGAATGTGTGTGTGTATATGTTTGTATGTTTGTACGAGTTAGTGTGATTGTGTGTGTTTGGGTTTTTTATGTGTGCATATGCGGGTGCGTTTGTTTGTTGGTTTAAGTGTGTGAGTGCTTTTGTATGTGTGTTTGTGCTTGTAAATTTACAGGAGTATGTGTATAGTTGGTTGTGTGTGTATGTGTGCATTAATGTATGTATGTTAATGTTTGTTTATGTTCGTATTTGACAATATGTATGCATAAATGTATGTATGCATTTATTTATGAATGTATGTATGTATGTATGTATGTATGTATGTATGTATGTATGTATGTATGTATGTATGTATGTATGTATGTATGTATGTATGTATGTATGTATGTATGTATGTATGTATGTATGTATGTATGTATGTATGTATGTATGTATGTATGTATGTATGTATGTATGTATGTATGTATGTATGTATGTATGTATGTATGTATGTATGTATGTATGTATGTATGTATGAAGTATGAATGTATGTATGAATGTACGAATGTATGTGAGTGTGTATGTGTGTGTGTATGTGAGTGAGTGTGTACTGCCTACTTAGCAGTAAGATCGTAAAGCAGGTACGTTATTTGGCATGGTTCACGCCGCCTGTCATTTCTCTCCGATATGGTGACTAAAAACCCGCTTCGAAAATATCTAGTCTACAGAAACACATTAGAGCAAGACTCGTATTGTGCCGATGTAATTTATAATTTGAACCGGCAAAAAGCGCGGACGATATACCATCCGCGTATTACTACGTTTGCAGCTTAGGCTTGATAAGACATTATGTAACTAGTTCATCCAAATTAATATTGACACACATGAATGATAGGTGCATTCATCGAGGACGACACAATGCAGATTTAGTTGTAACTGTATCGCGTAGATTATAGCTAAACCCAACAAAAGCAAAAGCATTTTCAGCTAGTTTAATCAGGTATAATTTATAATGAAGGTAATTATGTGATTTATTGTTTGGTTTCATGACAGAAGCAGGTGAGTAACAAATCACAGATTGGAGAACTTCTGTCAAAACCGGTAAGCTATTCTCGTTTACGACCATATGATAATATAATCGACAACAAAGAACCCATAACGGGTGTTTTTCACCGCCTATTCAACGAGCAAAATCATATATGAAAATGGGCGCATTTTATGGATACAGTCAACTGCATATGATGCAACTACTAGACCGGTGTTAAGCAAAATGAAGTCTATGCATAACAGCGGCTGACCATAGGCCGTCGTAAGCAGTAAGGTGCTGATGATTAGTGATAGTGGTACACCACGGAATGTTATCCTGTGTGATTATTCGACGCCTACGATTGGGTTGTGACACTCAGACACTTTTTCTAGATCATTAAATAATTAGCAAACAGATCACATAGATCACTGAATTATTAATGTTTCTATGGTGATCATATATACACGTTCTGGCGTGGTTAAGCATGATGCAGCTATATCGTGGACTTGTAGTAAATGCTTACATTATCGTACACTTGATGAACCAAACGCATCTGATACCTTTCGCACGGTTTTCAACAGTAATTTGCTGAAGGAATGAGTCATGAACAATAAATGTGAGGGATGTGACACACCACATGCTAACCTGGTGAGCCGTCACAGGAAGTTACCGCGCCAACGCCTGTTGACGGAATATCAAGGCCACATGAACATGGGTCCTTACACCTTGTTGACACGCACTAGAGGGGCATGTACATACCTGTACATCCACACGGTTTACATTCTGGTTATGTCAATTAAGATAAATAATTCTACAATTTAGGTCCTAATGGCATCGATCGTATACATAATGAAGCCCTTCTAAGATTAGCAAGCATGAATGTACATCACTGCAAGAAGCTACAACAAACAATCGGTCGATTAGACTTACTGACCAATACTGAACGTCGTAAAGCGTGGTTGGATTGTTCAATGTGGCTATTAACGAAATAAGTTAAGGTAAGTGACTGCGCTTATATAGGATGAAGGCTGTGATATAACTTACGCATATGAAATCTCCATAGTGATTATAGCTACGCCAAAATGGTCACTCCCGAAGAAATACGAAAACACGCCACACGTGTGAAGCCCTCTACTTGTTATACCGTAAATCTTAAGAAAAGTAACGGCGTGGCCGCCTCGACCTTCAAGACATCTCATTTCGTCGACACATTAAACAGTCCCATGCACTTTTGTTGATTTATGGAAGCTCCAGGGCTGCAGGAAGTGTTCTGCACAAGTCAATTAGAGTATGCTCTCTTAGCGTAACTATAAGCTCTTTGATATCTCGTACATGGTGTTCAACATTTACTTTTGGAACAAGTCATGCATAGCAGGATTTTATTTTACATATGCAACAAACACAATGACCTACAATTAATTCACTCAAAGCATTTATGCATCTGCAGCTTACCATATACTTATGCAAAATGTGCTGCATTGAACGATTCGTGACAATAACTATTTTGTTAAAAAAAACCTTTTTATTATATTCGACTAGCATTTGGAATGAATGAAGCGTCCACAGTGGTGAATAGAGCGATTTGTGGAATTCAATTCATTTGTCACAGCGCTGTCTCATGCCAGGTGCCCCCATAGCACTGGCGTTCCAACATATCGTGCGCGCCAGGTTAATTTGCCCTCATCACAGTCGCCGTATAGCCGACGCAGTGCTTCCATGATTTCCTGATCGTAAGAAAAAATGGGTCTCGAGGCCGATTAGTCTCATATACGCTATATCAGGTTCTTCTTGCTCTTTATTGTGGCATTCATTGGGATTTTATCAACACGGCATACACAGATGTGTGCAATTTCAGACCGATGTGCGCCGATCGTGTTCATTTGAAGTGTAGGAAAAATGTGTTGCGAAGGGGTGGGTATATCTGACCCGCTGGCTAACAAATTCGTTGTACAATCAATACGATTTTAATTCATCCTCATGACAGCATTTCTATTATGATACAAACATAATTCTGGTATATAACTTGATTTCTTACGATTGTCTTCATAATTGACATCTTGGGATATATGAGAGGAAATATTATCGCTAATGTTGTCATTAATTAGATAATGTGATTCGATGTTCTTAACAAGGCATTGAGTAGCTTTTCTACCGATGGTTTAATAATCTTGACCAAGAGATCGAAATATTGACTCTAAAGCTAGCGGTGAAACCAATCATATACCTACAGTGCAGGAGTTTGATTCCCATCAGCACTGTGATAACTTAACAGGCTTTATCTGATAAGCCGTGATTCAATGAGAGCAGGAGGTGGTTACTACAGGTGTGTAATGGTGAATAGTATCAACTGATAAAGCTATCTTATCTTGTCCATTACCTAACTTAATAAAATACGAATAATACATAACTCATTCGTGCAATATGCTCGGCTGATGTTCCCGACGAATGGTCAGACATGAAAGAGCGGATTTTGCTATTCTATTCAACACCTATTCATCTCCCCATTACTCTTCGTTGCCCCTTGCCACAGAACCTAATGACACAATCAGCTTTGTTTCAGATGAATTATTCAGTCCGGCAGCGATGTTTAAAAAACGTACACGTGCATCATTGAACGAGCTTGCTACTGTTATAAACATTCTGTTTTATAGAAACCCATGAATGATGATGTCAAACCATGCAGCGAGAGCAGGACTTGAGTACCGCATATATCTGAGGTCACAATAGATCACACACTATAAATCTAAGAAAAAAGACCTTGCAAGACAAAACTATGAATGATTTTGTACGAAAGCTTGTAACGCAACAAAAGCAATGCCGAATATATAAACTCAAATATGCAAGTAAGGGTGTATTTGAACAAGGTCTGAGGAGTTCGGTTGAAAATGTCATACTGTACTAATGAATATGCTTCAGGAACTAGTCCATTTAACTTATTTTACCGGTAAGGTTTTGGTGGGATGGTATACTATATTGACGTATTGCCGTTGAAGATATAAAATCCCTGGGGTACCATGTTAATAATATATGTCACTGAGTGAAGATGCCATTAGTGCAATCTCTTGCGTGAATCATGCTAATAGGTTGACCTGCTTGTCAAGTTCAATGTGTATCACATTTAACTTTTCGTTATTGATGCACAATAAACACGTCGTAAACACTTATCGATAGCAGTTTATCCATATGTACACTAAATGAAAGACATTCGCTGCCATTATTACCCAAGCATCTACGAACGCTGTGACCCTAATCAGATCGTTGTTGCGATAGAAAAATATAAATAGAGGACATTAACCGACCTTTCTTGCTTGACACTAGGCATAATCCATCGAACTCGACTTAATGGAAGCGCTTTAGTTAGGAAACTATCTATGGTGACTGTTATACGAGAGTCCTAGCCGACTTATCTTCGATCTGCACCTTTTGTCTGTAGAAGCAATATTTACCATATTCGTGATATTATCCTTGACAATCCAACAGCTTTGTAAGCAGTTGAGTATCAATAGCCCTGGTTATGTGTTCTACTGTAATTCATATTGCAAAGTAACTAAACACTGACAGTGGCCGGAACGGGTTGGTAAACGCACACATACACACACATACACACATACACACACCCATAAAAACTCACGCACACTCACTCAAACACACATACATGTACATACACAGACAAACGCATGAACATACATATTCATAAACTCAAACAAACATTCAAACACACACATACACACGCAAACAAACACTCACGCGTCCAAAATACAAACGCACACACGAATAAACACACAAACAAACACACACAGGCATACATACTGACACGCAAAAACACACACAGACATATACACACGCATGCACACACATTAACAAGATGAAGCGTTCACAGGCACACACCGTAGCAAAATCAGAATAGAGATACATTTCATGGCAAGTTGCGCACACTGAGCGGATACCCATGACAGATTGAGTTTAGAATGATGACCGTGGATGTTTTTCCTCATCCAAACTCGACCTAGTCGCACTGAGTGCAATTGTCGCCTCCGATTGGCTCATGCTCTATCATTAATCCAAATGTTAGAGGAGATTTTGTGACTCTAAATGTGATCGTAATCGCCGTCGTCATTAAGTGTGCCTGTGGAGGGACACGTCAATCGTTCTTTTTTTTGAAACCCGTTATGCAATCCATTCCGAGAATACCGTGAGCCATCAACGTGCCAATAATGATGCAATATGCACAGTCAAATGTGGCGGTTCTCAGGTTAACCGTCCAAACACAAACAAGAATAGAGGAAGATTTGTTAATAACTGTGGTGTCCTGCCGGGCCAGTCCACCATGAGTACATGAACCTGAATGACGCGAGGCAGCAGATTAATGCTACGTAAGAAGTCTTAGTTATACACGTATGGGTTCCCTGAGACATGACATTAATATGGTCTCCATTGGGTGAGGATATTTCAGCATCTTCCTCTGCGGGTTCACACTATATCATCGTTCAATCAAAACATCACTCCCTTTGTGATACGCTCTCATCCGTCGTCACGTTTCCCTTTCACCTCCGCCCATAAAGCTATATATATTAGAATTTCAAGAATAAACTATTAGCATGATGTCAAGGTCTGCATCATGTACAATGAATTAACAAATAGCAGCTGCATTATGATCATCACATTAATATCACAGCGTACATGCTTACACGAATGATATAGATGGCCGTTCCAGACAGTTCGATGGCCAGATCCAGGCGACATGTAGGCGTCCAGTCATTAGGAACCTGTACCCCTTACAATACTAATATATGCACTTTCCAACAAGGTTCTTGAAGATCTCTAGAAAGGTGCGTGGGGGTTGTGGGGGGCGGGGTGTGAGGTTCAAGCTACTCGTAGTGGTACAATATCGGGATGACTACTACCCTTTATTTTGTGATCTCCGGGTCATCTTTTACTTGATTAATAAGGCGTGCGAGACACTAGACCGGATTCAAGTCACTATCTCGTACAGCTTCTCAGGTATTCGAGTCGCGTCGCAACATTATAGGAATCAAGCAACAGACGCCAACTGCTGGCAGACGCATCTGTCTCGTGGAGAATTTAATCTCATGTCTGTCGCCCCCTCTTTATCAAGTTATCACAGCTCGTGCTGTGCATCCAAAGCTTTATCGTAGAATATCATTAGCTTAACAATATCCAAACTTAGACTTGGCAGGTGGAATCAAACTGCTGATTTAGACGGAGGGACGGCGTTTATAGCCACAAACGCAGGCGCTCTGTTCCAAATGTCAAGCCTACGAGGCTGATCCACTACATCTTAATATATATGCACAGTAATATATAGATGCATAAGGGTATCTGTATGCATAGAAGATAGCTGTGGCCGGGCTAATGCTAACCCCTGTGCTCGGAAGCTAAATATCGGGAGCCAAGCACTTTTGGCCACTATCACAGGCACCGCTATGGCGGGAATCATCGCGATAAGATGAATCATGCATGTCAAAGAGCTAGCGTTATGCTCTGAATGTATTTATTGTCTGGCAGCCTCCTCTTGGCTAACGGGAACTCGAGAAAAAGCTATAACTGACGTAATATCACCAAGCTTTCTTGTCGATTCAAAAATGATTATAAAGGCACCTGATATCAAGCACACCTTGCAAGTGAATTAAAATTAAACTAGTATAACTGCATTAGTTAACGCAGTCCATGTTAAGGGTAAATGTTTAATTCCTAAATGCAGATGATATTGTACGGATGATAGTTATTAAGCAAGCAACGCTTGTATGGTAATAAGTTGTTACAGGGGAATGGGTTGTTTATCAATGTATCTAACAAAATGAGGCCCCAACGTAACGTAAACAGTTCATAAATTGTTGGTAATGAAACCTACCTTGCCTTATGAAAAGGGAGGGACATCAGATGTTATATCACAGCGTAATTCATGTGTGTCAATGCTGCCGTCTGAATTAAGTGATGTATTGCATTGTTTTGCTCATCAAAGAAGTAGCTGAATTAGTATTTAATTAGCGTGATTCAATATATGTTTACATGCTTTCACAAAGTTATAGCAACAATAATGTTCAAGATGAAGGGCTGTATCTCGCAGAACTTTGATATTTACCTTGATGCAGTTTGTTGAATTCAATTGTATATTAAGGAGGTAAATACTTCCCTTTTGAAAGAAAACATATCATGATTGCTCCTTGTGCTTTTCATTGTTTCGTGGCAGATTTCATGAACATAAAACTCTCAGAGAGACTGTAAATAAAATGACGAGACACTGGTCGTTAAATATTATGATTCGGCGTCCATTTCGTCATACAACACAGCCAAATTATATCACCAGTGAATTCCCAACTGTAAAACGAGAGATGCTATCGAATGTTCGCTTTCAATGTCCTGCATCAATGAATGAATTGGTAGAAAGGATCATGTGACAATGGAGAATGATCATTAAAACCAATTATTGTAGGTATTTGAGTTAGTGACAAACGCCATTGATCATGATGGGTTGTGCGGTGAATCTTTACATCAATAAGACTGCAAAGTTCTATGTGATACAGCACTTTCTCTGTTCCATTAGTTTCGGACACGTGCAAATATTTGAAATTTCCTTCTTAAATACCCATTCATCTGCTTCCTCGATGAGACAATGCAAATAGAAAATTTATGTAATCGTGTAATGTTACTTTTTTGGGTTGGATTATAGTTCACATGTGGTCAAAGATTGGCAAATGTAGTAGCAGCGATGATATACTTGAGTTAAGCTATGATTACAACAACTTAATCAAAAATGTGTAGGAACTACATATAACGATCAGCGCCAGCAGCGCTTCCACGAAAGCATCAATCTCACTGTGGCAACTGGAATGGTCCGGTTTGCTCCTATATCACATGATCTATTTGTTTGCAACCCATAAAGCAATTGTCGATGATTGCATTAATGTGTAGCCAAGGGAATATTTCAAATTTCTTATTTCTAACAGCGTGCTATCTACCCAGGGTGTCTATTATTATCTTAGCTAAGTGCGATATCCTGACGCCTCTTTTCACGCTGATATCCTTGCAAGACACGAGCGGCTGACGTTAGGTAGATAAGAGACACCCATGTGCCGTCCGCGAATATTCATGATATGTAATCCGGCAATATTTACCCTCGTATTGCCAAATGTTCCCTTTTGAGGAAATGTTTTGGGATTTCAGATGGCACAGCCCAAGAATATATGAGGCCTAATTATGCATGATATGTTACATCTTGTCGTGCGATGCGGAGCAATTTACAATAACGGGCTGTTATATCACCACACCTAACTCACTGCCATGTGTAAGAGAGTATGGTGCATCGGAACGTCAACTACAACACCATAGTATGCTAGTTAAAACGTAACAGACATTTTAGCAGAATATTACTGACAAAACAATGGTACTGAATATAGCATGATTCTGAGTATGTGTTCTAATGAATGTTTACTACATTTAGCAAACAACGTGAATGTAAGATTCACGCCGGGAAAATATCATATAATGCTGCTTCTTATAACAGTAAGCTTTGAAAGTAGGGACTTGATCTGACTTTGTGTTAAACGTGCTGTTCAGCGAGACTGTACATTCAGATAGAAATAACGCTCCTAATGCATATCCAACTAATGATGATGGCGCTATTGCATTTCGTGCTCGAGGGTCTGGCACCAAATATGATATCAATATTTCTAAGCGATTGCTTTTACTTTTATGGCACAGTTTTGGTGTGATAATGGACATTGCAGTAGGACGTTTTGCTGTCCCAATATAAAATTGAATGTCGCGCCCTTTCACTAAAAAAACATGTAATGAACTTATTACGTTACTTAGTGGCCTGTTTTTGTTATATTCATTGGTAAATAACCAATTACCCTTTAACAGCTTATTACCATGCTACACAGATGCGTCACCACCTGAACGCACGGTGGCAGCTCTCGGAATGCTGCGGTATATGTATGTAGCGCGGCAACCAGCTTTGCCTTGTAAATTACTGGCATCCGTTGTATATATTCTGCATTTAGGAATGAAACATTTACCCCTTCCAAGGAATATGTTAACAAATGCAGTTATAAACAGAGCATTACGATAATTGCAACTCATTCATTGTATTTGCAAACACACTGAATCATTTTTATGCTTATACATAGATTAGATATTACTTGTATGGGTCTGTCAACCTTTTCATGGTGGCTTAAAACCTATGAGACAGTTTTGTAAGATAAACAGTCACTGTTCGCCAATGAAGTAGCAATTCTGCCAATGCATTAGGCTTGATATTGGAAAATGTTCATTAACCGTTTGCATGCACTTCGAAGAAAGTAACCATCATATGTTAGCATGAGGTGGTAACCAAGCAGCAGCAAGAAGTGTACATAATCATTGAATGTTTTGAGGTTTGGGATCGGGGTGAGTAATGCAGTCATTATGTATCGATTTCTTCAGGTAACGCACAGAAGCGTTATCATCTGTGCACGCCTTAGACAATATATAAGACAAGGACTGTAATTTGATTGCGGTTTGTTATGTCCAGATGCAACAATTTGGAGTGATTATATCTATAACGTTTATCCACTGACTTCTTAAGGAAATGTAGCATTGTCCTGCCTTAACAAAGACGATAGCAGCTGAAGTCGCTGTAGCTCATCGGTAGGTACCGGGGCATGGCATTCGTAGTCACCTTTCACACTCGCAATGGTTGCCGTTAGTTGAAATGACACAAAGGACAGAACACGAAACTGGAAGGAATCGCGTATATTGCTACTTATTCAATATATAGATAAAACAACCGCACTGTGGTGAAACCCAGTGAATTGGTGATTTTACAGCCTGTCTACCAATAAACTAAAGTGGAAACAGGGATTGAGGTTGTCACATCATTGGAAACTTTTAAGAAACTGGGTGCACTTAAGTGCGGATTACGGTATGATACCGTATGCGTACCACCGATTTATAGCAAAGGATTAAAGCAATAGCATGAAAACATCAGATATCCACGCGATGTAGCAACCAATAGGATAATTGTTGTAGAGTTTGGCTCTATTACTTGATATTATGACAGCATGCCATTAGTACAAAACGAGATACTGTCCATGTTTGCAAATGTGTGGGCTTTAGTGTTGCACACGGTTAAAATGTATCGTCAATGGTCAACAGTCAGTATTTATGGAGTATTTCACATGCTCAGACTTTCACAATACAGACTAGATCTAGTGTCAACCTAAAGTTATGAACACTTACGCCCTAGGGATGAACGATCCAGAGTCAATTGGTTAGTGAGTGAATGAATTGATAGAAAGGATCGTGTGACAATGGAGAAGGATCATAAATACCAATTATTGTGGGTATGTGAGTTAGTGTTGAACGCCATTGATCATGATGGGTTGTGCGGTGAATCTTTACATCATTACGACTGCAGACATCAGACGTTAAATTATGCAGCGTGGCGACATTATGGTACACAATGAACGTCATGGTATTCTTGTTTGGCGACATTACATTTTGCGTGCAACGTGGCGTTAGAACAACTTATTACCCTGTTACCCTGCCATTACACAGTACAAGTGATGTGATGATGATACTTAATCCATGTGCGCAGACTGTACTAGCAGAGGCATGTGAACATTACTGCATTACAATGAATCGTTAATAAAACAAGTTACGAAATCAGATAATAGGTGCAATTCGACTCGGTTTTTGATGAAACGGAGGAGATGTCGCAAGAACTTACTCGAATTACATACAGATTAGCATCAAATGTTAAGGTGGATAAGTGAATAATTAAATGCAGATTTTTGGCACATAAAGCAAAAAATGATGTTACCAAGGTGTGACCAATTTACTTAATTCCTGTGTCCCGATGTGCCAAGAGCAGGCTATATAAACATTTGCAAATATACATGGTTTGAACATTATACATGAAAGCATTAAATATCGTCGTGTCGTCAAACGTTCAATGAGAAGGATCAATGCTCGGTATTGCAGATGCCCCTGCTTATATATGGATCTCGATAATGCATAATAACATTCAGGACAAATCTGAGAAAAGACCATTACACGCAATCCCTCAACGACATGATGTGGGAAATATGGAGCTTATAAGTCTCATTAGCAACATCGAAGTGTGATTGACCAAACTGTCAAAATCTACTTTTGCAAATAAAGATTGCAATTGGTCTTTTGGAATGCACTAAGCTAAACGCTATATTTTGTAGCAGCCTATTTTGGAACTTTGCCTACGTATTCCAACCTATATTTACCATTCAAAGTTTCGAATAGAGGCATAACTGTTTTTTCAAACAGTGGTATGTTGCTGCTTACGGGCAGTTCACATTTGACAATATATTTGAGATTTTTTCTCATACTTTTGAACGAAATTTCGAATCGGATTCGATTTGTTTTATATAAACTAATCACTAAATATTGCTTGCCGTCGTAAACTGTCTTACAATGATACCCCATAAAATGCCTTTCTCGTCCCTTTCCGGTGTTGTCCAACGCACACAACGTATTCTGTCTATCCCATAGCTCATATACGAGATTGTGTGATTTGAAAGTATATGTGATGCGTAATATATATACTATTGACCGCAGGCTGTTAATAAATTGGTGGGGAAAGGCAATCGTTATCTATACATTCAGTGACAGAATGTTGAATTGGATGTCGAAACCTTATATTCGTACAACATTCTGCAGGTTTACCCAGTCATGTTTGTGCCCAGGCGAGGACTGTTTCATTATCAGCCCATTTTCAGCCCAATATGTATGTTCAAAGTTTGTGGTATTTTTTTTTCTCCAAAAATGAACCATATACGCACCACGATCGACAAATCCTCTACGCAGCACGTCCACTGGCTACTCGCTGTTTTAATAGATAATCCCCTTCATTTCTTGTTTGGTGCCTTGCTCACCAATCCAAACGAGCTAGAAGCAATATGAATTTATTGATATGCTTTTAATAAATGTTCAATGCCCTAGTACGAGCTAGGATGTTTTTCTCGGATGACAACTTAATGCAAACAGCCTACACGTTATTTATTATACTCTAGCCCTAGGTATTTAATCATGATACATTGATAACTCAATGTACCTTGCGGACGAAATAAATATTACTATTATTATTATAGAAAATATGTAATAAAACATATTTTGCTCAAGGTACATATTTTTGGTTCGCGGGAATTGGAACACGCACACTCTGACACATTTTGAAGCAATACAGAGGAAAATGTAAAATAACATTTAAAGTACACATTCGGTTGAAATCAAATATTTCCTTTTATGACAACATATGGACATATGAGAAACAAGAGTATTCTTCAGGCGCCTGTACCAGCCTGTATAACTTATAAATTTGTGTTGAAAGGATGATATTGTCAACCTACGGTGTGCGTAAAAGGATGGCTGATGATGCATACATACGGGCATCATGAGGGACATAAGAAAATAGAACTTTCTTAAAACAATTCCTTCCACAATGAGCTGTTTCCCTGTTAATCATATTGTTACTGTACGACAGCTCGCTGTAATTATCATTTATCAGTCCGACTGTAATGTGGAAACGATATATTGCCGGGAATCAAGGATCATTCAGGCACCTTTGTTACATAGATAATAACACCTGTCTTTATCCAATGCGATAACTTGCATGATGTAGTCGCTCTGTGCTGTGACGCGGCACTGTGCGAGCAAGCTGAGTCTGTCTCGATGCCACTTCGTGTTTAGTAGTGATGCACTCAAAGTATCAAAGCATTCTGAGAAGTGCAACATGATTGGATGTTTGCATTACTACAAAACTACCTCTGGTTGAAAAACCAAAGTTATGTAACCAATGGTGGCAAATGTTGCTTGAAAGTGTACACTTTCACACCCAGTCACCCTGTAGCCACGCATTGTCTACTCCGTTCACACGTCGAGGCGCCCTGGAAATAGTGCAGTAGAGGTGAAATGGTATGACATAAATTCAGCCGATATGATTCATTTCGTATTTAAAACATTTTTGAGTCGTGTACAAAACCTTTGTATTGAAAGATAACTACATTTGATGATAAGAACTTTGCACGAATAACGACGCGTGAAAGATGCAGCAATACACATCCTTTGTCGCTAACTTACCGACAGAAAAGCAACATAGCACATTGGAGCTTCGCAATTAGCACACGCACATCCAATGAAATGCCATCTCCAGCCTAACGATCCATGATCCTTGATATTTGAATGCATGCATATTTTAAACATGGCATAACAAAGAAAAATGCACATGGTCATTGTAGCATTATGTATCGCGTGCAACATATAGCTAGATCTGCGAGAGGTGTCAGAGGCAGTTTACGTCTGCATCAGTTAGCAGTTATATTATCACGACCACATTGCGCACTTACCACATATGTCGTACACGATTGCCCTCAGTAGGTACGCTAACAAACATCCGCCTCTTATGTTGAAAGTAAGAAGAGAGCTGCCAAGGGACTGCGTCCTGAAGATCAATACAATTTTCGCACAATGTTGTCAAGCCCAATTAAGCATTACTGATATTACAAAAAAAGTAAATTGAATGTGATCTACATCATTGCATTTATTTTGTATGATTAGAGTCAATATGTACCATGTCCATCCCTGCGAGCTGTTTGCAGATCATAGTTACATGGCTCTCTGACGTTCCGAACATTGGCGTGATGTTATTTTAGCCTGGTATGATGGTAAACATTCTCTGACTGATCCACCTGAATGAAATGAAATTACAGAGGCCAAGATCTCGATCATATTGATGCGTATGGGTTCGGAAGTACCATATGGTAGAAACACATGAGTTGTAAGTCATTTCGCGTGTCAGGGCGTACGGGTTATATTAACCCATACGAACGCAAACTGTGACCGAAGTGCATTAAAAATTGCAATTATCATACGATTTTGATTGTTGCATCACTATTTTAGATAATCTTGCACATAGAGCTCTTGCATCGACGAATCAAATGAACAGTCTTGTGATTACTATTATCACATAGATAATCAGTAATATAATACTATTTGCATGGATTATAGATAACATACCATCCTAAGTCACTTAACCTCTATTGTGAAAAGGAGCTAGAAATATCATGCTTGTTGGCAACACAATGCGGGGGTGGGTGATTTATATCGGACGCTTCTGCAATATAAACCATATTTCACTAGTGTTTGACAATCTGTGTTGAAAGTCATTTTGCATAATAACTACACCAAGTGCAACTGCAGGTATGAATGTGCCTTTTGGATGATAGTTGCTGCTAAAGGTCATATTATTCAAGAAAATGGGTTGAATAGGTTTAGAGTGACTTTTGTATTAAATTCACAAACTGATGCATCTCCAGAATGTAGTTACATTCACGCCTACTATTACAATCGAATTACTGTATGCCATGTGGTGAATATTTATTAAGAGGTTTATGACCAAGAAACTTGCAATATGGCATTGACACAAGCGCCAAATCTGCAACATTTATGCTGAAAACAGAACAAAGCTCAGAGCTGTCAATGGAGGCTGGTCGTTCTGCTGTGTAACATGTGGCGATGCTCAATGACGGGCCCATCGGTTCCAAGTTGTAACAAACCAAGTAGATCACAATGCTGACAAGGAAAGTCTCGACCGAGATATTACGTTATGTGTCAGTCTGTAGACACATTGTGAATGTTCGGCTTGCGATAATTGATTCTGACATATTCCTTGGATTGTGTATACAAATACAAGGACGCGAGTTTGGGCAGTTTGAATTAGTGACTTATGTAGAATTACCAATGCGCATGTCTCAACAAAGGTGGCAATCTTGCGGCTGTGAATATCACATTGACGCCTGCCTGTTTAAATCGAAATCTGTAGTGTGCAGCAATGCTCAATGGCGGGCTCATCGGTTCAAGGTTGTAACAAACCAGCTATCATAATGTTATCAGGGTGTAACTCAATCATTTTATACATGCATCTTGCATGTTCCCTTTGCAAAGTTACATAAGTAGAATTATTAATTTACAATTCAATCCACTATTACAATTGTGATCGAACATTGCGTATATGAGATAATTCTGGTACCAAACAAACGAAGGCAATCTTGCAGGTTTAAAAATTGCACAGACGCCTACTGTTTTAATGTTATTACTATGCAACATCTGTTGAATGCTTGTTAAGAAGTTTGTGACCGAGTAAGCTAACAAATTATTTTCCTACAAGCGCCAAGCCGGCAACATTGTATGGTGAAAACATAGCATCATTATGTACGGAATGGTATGTCCTACAGTTCAAAACTGAGAGACAATATTAAATACTATAATTACGTGATCACGTGCACTGATAGGAGCATAGCGAGTGACTTTTTCCTCGCTCTGTGTGGTTTTAGATGCATAATGATAAAGAATGTACTGTTGAAAAAGGTTCCTTGTAGACCAGCTGGTTGATACTGCAAGTACATCGCCAAAAATTTAATTATTTGGCATCACTCTCCAGGTGACTTGCAAGTACATTTTCTATACATTAAGGTAAAGCGATGACCGGCAATACCACAGTTGGTTTATAAGTTTCCGTTTCAACAAAATCGCACACTTTAGGCAGCTCGGGTTTTACTTCCTGACGATAACTTCAAGTTTCTTACTTTGTTACCAAAGGTCGAAACGGAAGACTATTGTTTCAATAGTATCTTTGAAAAGTGATGGATTGTCACATTAACTTTACCACAAAAATACTGTGCTGTCGGTACCATTATTGCAGCTCGTATTAGTTGTAAGGGCTGGTGGTCGCCAATGTGTTGGGAAAGTATTGAATGGATTGATACTATTCTTTATGAATGCCCCTATCACATTCAATTTTGGGCAGGCTTCTCTGCTATTAAAATCAGTTGGGTATCAAACTGTTAAGAAAAATACGTACAGCTGAATCTGATTGCGATTAATATAAATCTATCCCACGACAATATCCCGAATAGATTCGGAATAATAAAAGTTGATCAAGTGAGCAATAGTCTTCAATAAAATCAATTGCCCATCGAAAACACAGCAAAAGAATAGACAAATTAAAAGTTAATCCACCAATCTGACTATTGGGGTTGCGACGGTTAATTCAAATGAATCATGCATGGCAAAAGTAAATGCACGCAATTCAAATCAAGCATTAAATCGAGGTTGAATAATGATTTCGTGAATACCTTTATTTGCATGCCAAAGCACGGCTGACATGATGAATAACAATAAAATGCCGCATTTTCCGGACAAAATACTTTTGAGCGTATATGTAATTATGAGTAATCTCCAGTTTTTATATGCAAGCCAGAACTTCTCATTGGCGCAGGTAGGTCTACAACATCAAATACCATACTGGTGTTAAAAAATTAGCCTTCCATTGCACGGCCAACTTGTGGCCGGGACCAGCCATAGTCAAAGCATGACCTGATATGCCTAAATTAAGGTCGTGGAACATACCAGCTCATTTGATTTCGGTCTTTGACCAATATACAAACTGCAAGATCAACTTAGGCACATACACACACCTCGCTGGTTCAGTTGATAGCATATATATATGTATCACGATCACCCCAACCATAGACATGTCACAATGTATACAACAGGGTTGTAATTTCGAAACTATAACGAGAAGAAAAAGGTGTTTTATTGTGATGATGATGATGATGATGATGATGATGATGATGATGATGATGATGATAATGATAATGATGATCATGATGATGATCATGATGATGACTAAGATTTGATTAAGATGATGCTGATTAAGATGACGAATAAGAAGATAAACGTAAAAACCTAATAGTAGGCCAAGTTGTCACGCTCTAATGCTCTTCAGGTTAATCATGGATAGCTAGATTGTTTCGACTTAAGAGTTATATCGTTAAGCATGTGTTATAAAAATATTGGTGGCTTGACGCACTCGACTGAAAACATTAGCCTCGGAGCAATAAATGCCGTTAAGACATTTTAGTAATCTTTGAATGTATATTTAATCGTTCAAGCTCCTGAGATATTGACATGGAGTATCGTTGTTTTATAGTACCTTTTGTTCTGTTTTAGCCAAGAAGAGACATATGTTTTTGATAATTCGGTTTGGAAACAGTGATGCTTTTGAGAGAAAGAGATGACTATGCTTCTCTTATGCAGTGTTGCCAAATTAAAAAAGACTGAAGGAAGTGAATGAAACCTTGAGTTTTTGTTAACCAAGTGACAAGCAATTGCATGGCGCTATATTGTCAGCATAGGTTTTCCATTATGTTGTTATTATTAGTCGCAAATGACCTAATGCAACATTTCTCTACAACAAACATCTGACTGTTCCGCGATCCCTTTAGAAGCAATTTACATGGATTGTAAAGCATCTGGCAAAACTGATGATGCCAACATTCTAGTAACACTGAGCAAGGTGGATGTGCTTGATTTAGTCATGACCACTAGCATGGGCGATAAGCGAGGTCAACGGGTTGCGAAGGCATTTACGAATCCATGCGATGATATCTATTCGCCCAGAGCAATTACATTCGCATCTCCAGCAGGGCATTTACTTAACCTATTACAACCATTAAGTGCGAAATCACAAAAAAAAAGATTTTCGTAATGTTTTTGTTTCTATGTGAGTGAGCATGGGCTGACCTAAATCCTTCGCAGAGCAATGAGTTATCCCCAGTCACTGCTTAGATGGGGTGATATGCATAATGGCTCAAAAAACTGGTAGAGATGAGGGGCTGGACTGCATGATAAAGTAATGCCGCGAAAATATTAGCCAATGCGAGTGTTGTTTCGGGAAAATCGATGTCATTATTTAATAACAAGGAGCAATTGTAGTGTACACTAACACAGTCCTAGAGCGGACCAAAGCATAAAATTATTCAAATGCACCATGGACTCATTCTGAAAAGGTTTACCTTTGTACGGATGTTTTAATTTTCGTTTTCAAGAGCAATTTTACCACAGTCAAAAAGGTGCCAGCAATTCGACATTGTTATTGATTACCACTGCTTGTAAATATCCATATGTATTATCCCGAATTCATCGGATTCGTCGACAGTATTGGTGAATGAAGTTATACATAGCCTCCCTATTATCAGTCAGAGAGTAAGCTACATCGGTGCTAATGCTGAAGACGGCGCGATATATCACTGAATGCGATACATACGAGAGCGGCTTACGCCCGTGCTCTAGTGGCGAAGCGCCTCAGAATGTTCATCACAGGAACCTGCACTGGTCGCAGATATCGCTGGGATAAACATACTGAGCAGCGCCAGGCATAATGGTTGAGTTTTTATGATATATTTGGTTCACGTGTGCCACAAAATAAAAGCAGACAATTTTCATGAAGGATATATAAGAGAATCAGTTGCTCATCAGACTCTGGGCCTAACGTACATCCATCGGACCGATTGCGTGTTAGATATCTGTCTCCGTTGTTAGAGATGGATCTATAAAAAATAGATTTGGTTGGGAAGTACGAAAATATGATACGTGATGTGATTATAAATAAGGGAACACACCAACTAATAATTTATTATGTAACACTTTTCCTTTGAGAGTTCGCACTGCAACTATTGCGTATTCGTTATATTGTGTTCGCAATCAAGATTCTGCTTTTGATATTCACATATAACTATTCTTGAATCGTCCTGAGTTTGAGCTACGATAATGCTCCTCATTATAAACTAACCATGACGTATCTGTCGACTTGTGCAGTTCTCGTGATTATAATGTACAGTCGACTGCCGACTGGGTCGATTTGTTCAAGTACCAGCCTCCAGAGGTCTGACAAAAGCTTAAACTTGGTTTGTACAGGCCTTGAGCTGTTAAAGTGTTCAGAGACCGCTTCCAAATAAGTAGTTCAGAATAAAGTAAATGTCAGCATCAAGAATTTATTTTTAGGTAATTTTTGGCTTATAGATTTGAGCCGAACTCCATGCAAACCCTCAGTGTCCGTTCTAGTTTTAAGTCAATCATGCCGATCTATTCGAGACGAAAATATTCCTCATTACCAGCTTCTCTAATTTATCGCAATGCAAAGTAATGTTATGATATTTAGCACCTTATTTGTACCAACGTTTGTAATTATGTGCTCAAGTAACATATGTGCGATTCGATTATATGCGCACCCCAAAACCATATTTAAATGCTCCCATTTCACACCAATTGATCAGAGAATCTTTACGTGATGCAATTTCATTCTGCATTATTGCTCCCTTTGTTAGATGCTGCTCATTCGTAACCCGGTATGGTAACCATGGGCTTCTAATCACAGTGTACGATGCAAAAAAGCTCTTGATATTTTTTGACCTGATGTCTTCTCTGATGCGAGTTGCTCCCGAAAGTACCACTACGCCTCATTTTGTTGATGCATCTATACTTGCATTTGACTTTAGTGAACTGACATGGATTTATTGCGGCATTATGTTAACGCTCATCATTTATAAATATCCTCGAGCTAATACAGCTGGCAAAATGTTGGGCATACTTACACAGCTTCACTGTTTGCTCAATCTGCTTTGTAAAGTAACGAGTTCATGAATGCGCATGAGAGTACTGTCAATTGTCTCCATGATTGAAAGTATGACATTTATTTCAAGCTTAAGCAACACAATCCATACCAATTATCTGGATAGTTAAGTCACTTTTGTATGATTAAAACTTGCAGATGCAGATGTACTATGGATTACTCGTGACTCGATTGCATTAATCAACCGATGACCTTACCTTTGTATTTTTAAACCATAGCAAATTAGATCAACTGTCGCCTAAAACTTTATGCTGAATCTCTTGTTTCCAATCACATACGTTTTCATACATTGTGTGTATAAATGTATGCTGTTGCAATCATTTAGTCAAGCAGTTCACTGGTAACTTTGTCCTTATTATGTAATGTTATAGTCGCTATATGGATGT
>CM067351.1:61755085-61890085 GCA_034190875.2 Urechis unicinctus | reverse complement strand
CGTTCGGGAGCAAAAAATTAGCTATATCATTGACCTTGGCTTGTATAGTTTGTGCTAGCAGTGGTACAGAATCTTACACGCGATGAACCAAACGAATCTGAAATCTTTCACACGATTTTCAACAATAATTCGCTGTTCGAACGAGTCATGTACAATATATACGATTTATGTATATCTAATAAACACCATGTACCGCACTTTTTTGCGAGGGATGTTTCACACTACAGATTAATACTGTCACAACTCTCCGCAAAACATGCTTAGCGGTCAACATCAGAAAGTTGCCTCTTCAGCACACATTGACGACGTACCAAGGCCACGTGAACATCGGCCCTTACACTTTGTTGTCACGCATTAGAGGGCGTGTAAATACTTGTGCATGTAAATAGCACGATATTCAATCAACAATCTGCATTAACATGACAATTTTGATGACCCATGTTAGACTAGCACATCCCATGGTAATTATTTGAACTGCATTTGGCATATACTGGGCCTTAACGTTATCTTTAAAAGTATAAATGAAATAACCGTTAAACATTGGCACATTTGGAACATTAATAAAGATGTTAGGACTTGCCGATACAGGAAAGGGTATATCTTTCCGTCAATTGTACATTTATCTTTCGCTAAAGTATAATTGCCTCTGTCGGAAAAAAACTAAGACCTGATTTACATTATGGATATGCCAATTAAGATAAATTAATGAATAATTTAATGATTTGATGAATGATTGACAGCATCCTGGAGGCAAAGTGTTGGTTTGACTTGGAAAGTTGCCTCCTTCCTGTCGGATTAGTGCGTCTACAAATACCAGACCACCTCCACTCTAATTGCCATGTAACACTGTGATGCATTGATTTCATACATTATGTAGCACTTCCATGATTAGCAAGCATGAATGTAGATTAATGTCAGATCTGCAGGAGCTACAACAACAAAATTATTGATTAAGCTTACTGACCAATACTGAACGGGGTAAAGAATTGCGAGTCTTCTTGTGGAATTTTTTAATATAGTTATTTACGAAATGTTCAGCTTTTAAATGCATGTATGCAGGATCTGCTTGTGACAATATCAGTCAAAATTAATGAATTTAGTTATCATTAAAAAAGAATATAGTGAAATTAATTCGGCACAATGCATAAATAGCACAACACTGTAACGTCATTGGTACGATATACAATTTATACACAGTTATCCGTGAAGTAATGTTACTCACTGTTATTGACGAAACCAATTACGATCAATCAACAAAGGTCAGATGCATATTATTGACCTTATACAGCACGAAACGTTGCAGAGCATTACTTTAAGCAACTCAATCATTGTGTTCGGCTTTTGCCCTGTTTAGATTAGCATATTCACACATCACTGCAAAACAACCTGCGCAAGACCGTAAACTGGCGCTTTTTTCCGCACAGGATGCTAGTTGCAGGTATGTGGTGCGCACAATGCATAGTGCTGGTCTGAGGTTGATGGTTTCTCTAAACGACGCCCAGCAGGAATGTGGTGCGCACAATGCATAGTGCTGGTCTGAGGTTGATGATTTCTCTAAACGACGCCCAGCATCGCCAATATAAGGCAGATGATGAAAACATACAGAATACAAGCACGCCTCAGCCTAAATAACAACGGAGGCCCCTGGGATACGTGAAGATAACTTATGCATTATTTCATTCACTGCATCGCAAGTTGTCAAATCGATTTTATGTTGCTGTCAAAGCACCAACGCAGCATCTGCATGCATAATCCATAATGACCAAGCATTGCAATGTTCCTTGCACACTACCGTGAGAGGGACTTCTTCTCCTGTACGACTGGCCTAACAAGGACAGCTTGCAGATGATAGCTAAAACACCATTCTAAGCCCAAATTGATAACAATCAGCCATTTTGTTCATGGCTCATTTTGTTAAACAATAAAAAAATATTTCAATGTGAATTTGGTGCGCGGAAGGTGGGCGTTGTCGAATAACGCAGATCATTGTGTCGTAAAACACGTGGCTGCTACATGATCTGAAAAAATAGTTGAGTATCTAAGTAACAAACAATAACGTGACAGTTTGCGCATTCAGATGACGCTGCTACCAGTTCCACAAAACGTGATAATGGTTTGACATTTTGGAATTAATCCAAGGCCAAATCTCTCAGCAGCAATCTGGACTGTGTCACATCGGTATGATTAGAGGTAAAAAATGGTGCAGAAGTTCATGAGGCTTGGCAACTTATTGTATGCAACACCAGCCTTTTCTTCACAGAAAAGAAAAGGTCAAAACGTTGCATGACAAGCCTGTAACGAATACATAATAGATTTAATGAAATATTGAACGCATTTATGTGCCGACATTTTGCCGACATTTTCAGATGGTTGTGTGAGTTATGTGTGCAGAGGATGATAAAAAAACCCGTTATTTATAACAACACCATTCGAACACAAGTTCAACCTGCATTTAACGGTAATGTTAAAAAGTCATCAAAAAGTTGTATGCCATGCCTGTAAAGGATACATGCAAGATTGATTGAAATAACGTAATTAATTGCATGCCGGGCTGATAAACAAACTAAACATTCCCATCACGAACATATTAATCATTTTCAAGGCCAATTCTTCTAGCATGAGTCAAATTCTAGGAGATGTCGAAGTTCAGCTGGATAGCCTGTTTGGTTTTCCGTAATTCATCACCTAACAGCATGTCACTTGTGTCAGTACGTAATGACAGGGGAATACTGCTGTGCGCATTGTTAAAGTACCAAACATCGGTTTTATTTTGAGTGTGATATTTTTCTTCGAATACTTATTCCGAAATACGACCCTGCATATTACAGCTTGTATGATAACGCAAAGCCTCAACTAATTTTATAAAAAAAGAGTTATATTTCGATATCTAAAATGACGTCATTTAACTGATTGCAAGACACGTAGTAGAAGACGACGTTATGGTGTCTCTGCTATGATTTCTGGGTTAGCAAGGCACACCTCAATGAAAAGATGTATATGAATAACGCTACGTCGACCTACACACCACACTTGACAGTCTTCAAGAAGCATTATGGATTAAGTTTATGCCCTTTTACATACTTTCATACTGCATTGCTATCATTTACGTCACCACATCATTGCCCTCCATTACGTACCCCTAATCTTTCTATTTTTGTTACAGATAATATTGATCATGTTACTGCCTGCATTATGTGTAAAGAATATGGACATACTAATGACTTCCGATATTCTTAAATAAGAACAAGGCAAGATGGTATATATATATATATATAGATATATATATATATATATATATATATATATATATATATATATATAGATATATATATATATATATATATATATATGAATATACATACATATATATATATACATATATATATATATATGTATAAAGATATATATGTATACATATATATATATACATATATATATATATACATATATATATACATATATCTATGTATATATATACATATATCTATGTATACATATATGTATATATATACATACATATATATATATATATATATATATGTATAAAGATATATATGTATACATATATATATACATATATATATATGTATATATTTTTATATATACATATATATATATATAAATATATGTATATATATGTATGTATATGTATATATATACATATATATATATATGTATTTTATATGTCTATATAATATATAAATCTATATATACATATATATATATATATTTATATATATGTATATATATATATATATTTTTTACGCTAGTTTAAAGGTCAACTACAAAGATTTGTTTTATTCCATTTTTCAAAAGTTCTATGTTTTCAAAGGGTATCATAACCAAAATAAGATGACTGCGCGCTTTTCTTCATTTAGAAAAATGATTTTTAGATGTACATTTTCCACGTCGAATCTGACAAGATAACGCTCGGTAAAAGTCGTGAATTTCCGGACAGTGACGTCATTCGGGTTGTTCGCGAATATTCCTCGTCATCTTCAGCCTTCACGTTTGGTTGACAGCGTGTGACTTACTCGTCTTTCTTCACGGTCTGGTGCGTTTCTTGTTGTGGATTATGCCTTATTGTTGTGCGTTTGGTTGTCGGAACAATGAGAAGTCAGACGTGAGTTTTTTCTTTTTCCAAAAGACAGCAAAATGCGCCGCATATGGGTGTCGAAAGTCAAACGTAAACACTGGTGTCCTACACTTACGACGGTTCTATGTTCTGATCATTTCGAGAATGGTGCTTATGATACTGACCCAGAGCTGCTCAAAAGTCTAGGATTTCGTAAGAAACCTAGGCTCCGAAAAGAGGCCATACCAACTCTCTTTAGCCACGTTGGAGTTGATGACAGTCAAAGTAAGAGTACCTCGGAGAAAAGGCAGCGACAGCAGGTGAGATCTGTTGGCTTGAACCTTTAGGCTAGTCCTGCTATGTTGACGTATACTTATTTAGATGTTAATGAATTTATCACCAAGTTGACAGTATATCAATCTAGCTGTTTCTTGTCATGCAGGTAGTAAATGAAGTGGTATTGGCAGCTGAGCAGAAACATAAATCAAGTGACAGTGGTGAACCACAGACTGAGGTTTCACACCCAAGCACTGCCGACCTAGGCGAAGAAACTTCGCTTCTGACAGCATCCTCGTTGTTTGCTACACCGTTTTCAGAACATGAAGCTTGCCCTCACTTGTCATTTGGGGTGCAGGCAAATGTTTCCGTGAGTGTTACAAGGCAACTGCATTATTATATTTGATGAAATGCATTGGCAGGGATAACTTCTGTTGAATGTATCCATGTGTCTTTTCAGAGTCACTTTGCAAACATTTACATCTTTAAGGCTATGATGAATGAAATTGTAGCATACTTATTGTATTGATACCACAGATGGCTGACAAGTCCCTGCAGTTCCTTCTTTCCTGGAATAAAGAAATATTCCAGAGGAAACCAAGTTAGCCCATCTCAGCACTGCATCGGGACACAGTGCAACTTGCTGATCCAAAGTGTCACCAGGGGCACCCATTATGAACCCCAGGAGGAAATTTGTTCAACTAGTGGACAGCGATGATGAGATGGAAACTGACCCCGACTATGACTTCATTGATGTCAGTGATGATGCCGAGATGGACACTGATGATGACATGGAGTTTGAAGAAGTGTAAGGAAAATATTGTTTTGTTTGTAGTGTAACCACAGGGTTTTATTTGATGAAAGAAAAATTTAGCTCACAGAATGCTTATATTGTGAATTCATTCTTATTGTTCACAGTGGTGTTGATCTGGAGGATGGCCCTAGTCAGAATCAAAGAAAATTTATTGTGTTTGAGAGCTGCTTGAGAACCCTGTTGCTCTCATGCTTCCTGTGCTTGGGCCACTGCAGAGTCATCATCAAGCAGATACGGGGGAGTTTTGCTTGTTTTGAACAAATCTGCGTGAATGGACACCGTAAGATGTGGGATAGCCAACCTTTTACAGGAGCTATGCCTGCAGGGAATTTGTTAATGGCTTCAGGAATTTTTGTTAGCGGCAGTAGTGCTGTTAGAACACTGAACATGTTCAGGCATGTTAATATCCCAACCATGACTATGTCAACATTCTATCAAGACGAAAATACTGGCCAAAGGGAAAAGAAAAGACTGGGTGTGTGGGCCAGAAGCATTTCAAATCATGTTTACTGGTGTGCTGCCTCAAGCGATGAAGATGCAGGTCTGGTCAGAGCCAAGTGGCTCTCTGTCACTAGGCATGTCGTCAATGAGCACGCGGGGCATGGGGATCTGTACCCGGAATGTGAGCATGCAATACTAGAGGACAGGAAGTGGATACTGAAGGGTCGGTGTTAGTTTTCAATCATATAAGTTTACATAGAAATATTAACTTCAGTTGTAGTGTAATTAAATCGTAAAGGTAAAATCCATGTCCCTGTGGTACTACTTTACCAACGAAATGTAATCTGTATTGATATATTTGTTAACCATAAATAGGATCAAAGCCACACAAAGAGTTGGAGTTGATAGTCTCCAGCAAGCATCTCCTAAATGACATTGGCAGGCTTTCACCATCAGAGCAGACATCAAGCCTAGAATCATATCACAAAGTGGTCATATTCTTCGCACCAATGAGTGTTCACTATCCCTATGCCACCATGGAGGCCAGGTAATACCAATGAAATAACAGTTTGAAATTCGGTTGTGTATATTTGTTGTATGGAAGTTTAGCACATTTGTGTACTGGCAGCTGTAATGTTCTTTGTATAGTTATGTGCTCAAGATTCAATTCTTACTTAGCAATAAGTTATCAACCTGCTATATATATATCCACATTGCTCCCAGCAGTAATTCACTTCAATGAAAACCCGAACAGAGCTCAAGCCATCACTGAAGGAGGTCAGTCACAATGGAGAGTGGCTTACCCCAAAGCCAGACAGGGAGACCCAGTTGTCAAGCCGGTCAAAGTACCAATTTCTTTTGGTGTGTACATGCATTAATCTAAAATGAAACACATGTTATTTTGACATTTATTACCGAAACCTAAATAAGTTTCATATGCACAAACATTGTAACCCAATTCAAATGGGCATATTCTATAACTAACTTGTTTTATGACTATCATAAAATATGAATATCATTGATTTCCTTCAGACTATGTACATCAGTTCATTGCTGAGGTGCTTGATCTCAGGCAAAAATACCCAAGCTACAGACTTGCTGAGGTCCTTGCAGAGGAAAGGAATCTTCCACCTCCTATTGCCTCCCAGTAAGAGAAACCTGCAAAGGATCTTCTCGTAGGTGCTTACAGGTGCAGATTTAACCTGACCAAGTAATCTTCCGCTCCTGTATATTTGCCTCTCATGTGAGGGAAGGATTCTCTAACAACTGTTATTACACAGACTACCAGCACTTTTCTGTTTCTTTTGCCCAGTCTGTGACATATCCATAATGTAAACTGGTGGTAGGCTAGATACCTGAATTATCTGAAGCAATATGTCAATAAGTTGTCTAAGGTTTTGAAATAAGTTGCATAGTTAAAAAAACAATTGTCATTTGTCAACCATTCCCTCACTTTGTAATTGTATTGTAAGCTCTGCCTCTGGATTTCATGTTACTGGTTTTATTTATTCTTGGCTATGTGAAATATATTGTAGTTTATCAATATGAACATTGAATGTTTTACACAGCGGGATTGATGTTCCCTTAGTAATAAATATGATTGTTCAACCTCAAACCGTCCTTTTTGGTAGCAATAATGGCTAACTTACTCATTGTAGAGACCTCATCTGCAACAGGTCCATCCATTTGAATAGATTCAAATTTGGAAGCTTCCAGCACATTTTTATTCAGGCAGTTTGCCAGGAATCTTGGCTGCTTGGTGATGCATGTCCATTCCTCCGTTATAGCCATCACTCTCGCCAAACCTCTGCTGCACACTCTGGCTTCGTCCATTGGGATGCAGTGCTGACTGAATATAACAGGAAAATACTTCATATACTGCATGTAATCATCTGTCCAAAATATTTAATGTGCTGACGGTACAATGGCAAAGCTACATTCACTAGCCAAGTTCTATCTGTTGTAATAGTTACATCTGTCAACATACCATCCTCAACTTACAGAATGTGTAAATCTATTGGGTAATTGATACTAACGATTATTTTTTACCAGTTAACATAGTTCAATAAAGCTGGGGAAGGGTATTCTTAAACTTACCATTCGTCGAAATCTTTTGTGGATTCTTCATCCGACGCGGACCCTTGAGTTAGAGCTCCCGGTGTCATTTCGAAGTGTGACTTGGATTTTTCAACTCCCGTCCGTATTGCCTCAAATTAATAGTCATGGACATAAGTTGCCCCAATTTTATGCTATGGGGCCTCGTAAATTTCATCAGAAGACGACATGGCTTCATTTACAAACAGTGTAATACTAAAATCCAAACAATCGCTTTTCGCTCGATCGCTGTCAAATTCTCTCTGAGGCCGCGCAGCAGGAATGACGTCACGCAACCTGCCCCTAGCGGCCAACTGAGGAAAAAATGGCATCGAGAAGATGGCTTTGTATTTTCTTCCAGTGGAATATTGTCCAAAATATTTGTGTTAGTTATGCATTGTTTAGCGGTGCATCATGAATTATGAGTACCCAGTTGGTTAATGAGTTATTAATCTTCATTTTGAAACACAAAATAAAGAAATGATGAAAATCGTTGAAGTTGCTAGTCATAATTTACTTCATTTGACAGATAATTGCCCATGTATCGTTTCATTATAGCATCACTGCCAAGGTAAGGAAAGGATCCTTGGTACCAGAATCCCTCTGACAAAAGCTAAGACAAGATTTACATTCTGGATATGCCAATCAAAATAAATGAATGCGTAATTCAATCATTTTCAAAATGATTGACAACACCCTTAAATCAAAATGTTGGTTTGACTCAGAAATTTGCCTCCTTCCTGTCGCATTATTGCGTCTACAAATACCAAACCTCCTCCACTCTTATTGCTCTGTACGCTGTGTGGCTTCGATCTTATACATTCTGGAGCACTTCCATGATTAGCGAGAATGATTGTCTGTCAATGTCAGCTCTGCAAGAGCTACAACAAACAATTCGTCGATTAAGCTTACTGACCAATAATGAATGTCTTAAAGTGTTGCGAGTCTTGTTGCTGGATTGTCTAATGTGGCTATGGACGAAATGTTATGCTTTAAATGCATGTATGCCTGGTCTACATCTTTCATGGTTACTCAGTATTTCAATCGATTTTTATCGATATTAAGTTATAATTCGATATCAAAGCAGCGGCGATTGAACTAATTGCAACGCATCTTGGCGGCGATGTAAAGAGGCGGAACCACATTGGGATGTGCCCGTACTATGTTTGAATAATCCCTAACATATATGACATTGAATCATGGCCTTTGAATGTTTTAGGTGTACAGGGAAAAACATTAGCGATCGCCCGATTGTCCCTGGCAAGTAGATGAAGCCGTCGGACAAGTGAAGCTGCCATCAAACTTGCACGACAGGACAAGTCGTTTATATATTCCATTTCTTTAAACGAAGCATATTAATAATGCGAGACTCGTCAACTCAGAGCATGATCGGCGATTCCCGGTTAATTCTGCGTTGGTCTAAATCTGCCTAGGATATATAGCTTAATAAGCAAAGTAGTAAGGGGAAAGTTCGGATGAGGCTGCAGCGTAAATGTCGAAAATTAAAATAGTGTGTCTGGCAAATACATCCTGGATGGAGTGTACCAACATTGTTTTGGCATACATACATATATATATAATGCAATATCTATATATACACATCCGCAGAAATATAAACATATACAATATTAACCCACCCACGTGGCATGACCCGCGGATGATGGAGCAGTAACGTCTCCAAATCGACCTCCCTTTAATAAGTAGATACTTATTGCATTGTGTATCCGTATTTTGCATGCTTCGCCTGGGTTTTTATTCAGCAATGTCTCAGCGATTCGTCGTGGTACATTATCGGGATGACAACTACCCTTTATTTTTGTCTATCTCCGGGTCGATTTTAACCAGCGTGCGAGGCATACTCTGCACTAGACCGGACTAGAGTCAGACTTTAATATATAGGTGCAGAAATAATATAGTTGTAGCGGCGGTGCGCTCTGACGCATAAGGGTTTTTTATGCATAGAAGATAGTTGCAGCCGGGCCAATGCCAACCCCTGAGCTAAATATCGGGAACCAAGCGCCTTTGGCCACTAACATTTAGTTCCACAGGCACCGACGGCGAGGTATTATGATGGGGCATCATCGCGATCAAATGAATAATGTATGTCAAATGGCTAGTTCAAGCTCTTAAATGTATTTATTGCATGGCACCCTCCTCTCAGCTTATAAGAGTTGGAGGAAAAGCTCGGCCTTTTTCTCATATCGCTGCTTAGCCGAGCGGCTACCGAGACTCAATATCACCAATCTTTCATTGTCGATTTGGAAAGGACCCTCACCAAGCCACGCAGCCCCTCATATCAAGCACACCTTGCAAGGGATTTTCGCAAAAGTGCTTCCCATTCTGAACGTTAATCTGATTGAGTGTTGCACGGTAAGTCACGGTATAACCCCATCTCGTAGTATATAGAAGGTGTAGATGTTTTATTCTTAAATGCAGATGATATGTTACGGCTGATGAAAAGCGCCATGTCGCGACGTGGTTCCGACTCCGGATGGAAGAGGAGCCCAGGAGCCAACCGGGCTCTCAAAGTAATTACCGCAGGTTTTCTGTTGGGTGACCGATTCCCAAATGGCTCTGCGAAGGTAGAATTACACTTCTTTACAACAAGGGTGATGTGAGGGATCCGGCTTACTACAGGCCTATTGCTTCCCGACAGTCACTATGGCGAAGTACCTTACCACCTTCCTAATAAAGGGAGGGGTACTCCCATCAAATCAACGTGCGTAAATAAAGGGACGTACGATTGCCAGCTTATCAATCAGGCGATACAAAAATGTGCAAGAAGAATCTACAATTCATATGGTATGACTACAAATAGCCTTAAAATATGGTCCCACATACATGGCTGCTGGAGGCATGCAACGGGCTCGAATTGGCCGGATGGTTCACTTGCACACTCAAGGAGATTGTGAGTAAGCGGAAGACTCAGAATTGTGAGCGTGGGAAGAGAGATGGTGAGGTACAAAAGGGGCTATTCCATGGTGATGCTTTTTGCCCCACCCGCCTTCTGCCTAACCATTAACCCCCATGAGTACGGTTCTTAACAAACTGCGCGGGTGTAAGTGCAGTGAGTCCAAAGGAAGCCCTTTCAACCGTGTATTTAATATGGATTACCTAACAATTCGGACCGACACGAGTCAAGCTCCAACATACCATTCGAGGGTAGTGCGTGTTTCAGAACCGATCGGTATGCGCCTGGGATTAAAAAGGTGCGTTACTGCTAAGCTGGACCCAAAGTAGAGGAGCCCCAGTAGAAAGACTAGAAGGGTTGCAAGCTCTAGAAAAGTGGGTCACCTTCACATACATGGGCTTTCCACAGCTGTTTGAGGTAGATACGAAGCAGTTGACTGACAGACTTGCCGAAGAGTTCAAAGCTGACGCCAAACGAATAGTCAAATAAAAGCTGAATACCCGTAACAAAGTGTTGGCTAACAGCTGACATTCAGTAGACAAACCCTAGCGTACACGCTTGCCACTGGCGTGTGGAACCTCAGACAGCTAGATGAATTTGAAACAGAAGCAAGGAACGTAATGTCCAACAACCGGGCCTGGTTTTCTCGGAACGAGCATTGATCACTATTATCTGACAACAGAACAAGAGGCCCAGAGTCGAGTACCTGGGGCTTAAGCGTCTCTATCTACATACGATTTAGGGAGCCCAGACCCACTGATGTAGGCAGTACTTGTTTTCCCTACAGAACACAGTTCGCCAACCGTGCTACGCTGTTACAACTGGCGAAAAAAAGGCATGGAAGTCGCCAAGACTGAATTGGAAGACATCCCAACCATCAAAACGCTCTAGGAATGGCTCCAGCTCGGAAGGAACAAACAGCATAGAGCGTTCAGTGCGACAAGTACATCGCGCAACACGAAGATTACAGGATGGTAGAGTCAACAGCCTTCATTCGTTTCCTTTGGGGTGCCTCAAGTTCAGCATGATGTTCCCTATAAGTGCAATCTGCGAACAAGAAGTAAGCTCAATAGTGGTATAATAATCTATTTATACATACTTTTGTAAGGAATTATATACAGACAAGTTCATGTCGTATATCGTATATGGCATACATTAGAAGTCACTTGTTACTGACATTGTCAAACTCGGTTACAGCAATGTGTGCCATGTTCAGGAATTATGTGCGAGTTGACCCTCTCGCACTTGACCTTTTTATAGTCACGATAACCATTCACATAGTAAGTGCAAAATGATTTACCAGTTGTGAAATACAATCCGACTTTACGTTTGTAGATACCAGTCCACAATTACCACTTCACCTGAGGATAGAACCAATTTTGTTTACCAGTTGATTGATCTTCAGAGCCGAGGAGGCTTGAATAGTGATTTGTTCCTCTTTATTTGGTTATAAACGGTCTATGAGCACATTTTCCCCCTTCATCCGGTCTATGAATACCCTTTCCTACTTCATCCGGTCTATGAACACACTTTCCCTCTTCATCCGGTCTAAGAACACCCTTTCCTTCTTCATCCGGTGTATGAACACCCTTCCCCTCTTCATGCGGTCTATGAACATCCTTCCCCTCTTCTTGCGGTCTACGAACACCCTCTCTCTCTTGATCCGGTCTACGAACACCCTTTCCCTCTTCATATGGCCTATGAACACCCTTTCCCTCTCCTATGGGCACTCTTTCCCTCTTCCGGTCTATGGGCGGTATTGTAATGCTTCACAGATAATATGCTAAGCGACGGCGAACTGCTGTAAAGCCAGGCATTGGTTTCGAGGAGACAGATTCGATCACTTCCGGAATAGTAAGTATACATAAATGTTTCGTTATTGTTTGTTGACTGTCAGAATCTTTGGATTGGGGTATCGTTGTTATCAATTTCATTAAACATATACAATATGGCTGTTGTGTGGGTATAAAACCATACATCATAAACATGTCCATCTTGGTTGTGACGTAACTAGTGTACATAGTGACACTCAGGTCTTCACAATTTGAGAATTGACAAAAAGAGCACCCACCCATCTAGAGTCTGTCCATTTAAACTCTTCCATCTTTTGAACGGTCCTCGAAAATCCTTGATAGAGGAGTCTTCATGTGGCCCTCTGGTATTTGACTTTTGATAGTCCAATTATTGCCCACGCAAGTCTGCCGTTGTCTGACATCGAATTTGTGGTTGCCAAAACCATGCTAATAGTGTGCAATGAAAGTTAAGTCGTCGAAGTATTGTGATAAGAACTATGTACTGAAATAATTGTCCTCGCAAACATATATATGGATTGGAATATAGGCAAGGCCCGCAACATAGATTCTCTTGAGTCACTCCTTACTCCGTCATAGCCACTAATACGACTTTTTGATACTTGCTTAACTGTTTAACTGTTCACTTTTAACACTCCATCCATCCATCCATCCATCCATCCAGGGAGAACTAGTAGAACCATCCATCATTATGAGACGTTCATCCATCCAAATAGGCAAACATATTTCAATGGGTTCAAGGTCCCAGCCATCCATCCAGCCATCCAGCAGGTACAGGCATCCATCACATCCAAAACCAAACGCAGGGACCTCCATTTGGTCATCACACTTAGCTGGATTAGCCATCCAATTTACAATCCATCCAGCAATTGCGCAAAAATCCATCCATCCCCATCCATAATACAAGACCGGGCCAGCCAGCCATATTTCATATCATATATGGATCCAGCCCATTATCCATCCATCCAAGGGTGGTATGCAGTTGTCAAATCCATCCAATGGTTTTCCATCCATCCTCCATCCATCCATCCATCCCATATCTCTTGAAATCCATCCATTGACGCCATCCATCCATGTCACCATCCATCCAGCCATCCATCCATCCATCCATCCATCCATCCATCCAATCCAGTGTCCATCCATCATCATCCATAAAATGCATCCATCCATATTATCCAGGTTATCCATCCATCCAGCCATCCATCCATCCATCCAGCATCCATTGAATAAATCCATCCAGTTTCCCTGTTGACCATCCATCAGATTATTTTATCCATCCATCCATCCAATCCATAATCCATATATATATATATATATATATATCCATATATCATATCCATATATCCATCCATATATATATCCATCCATATATCCATATATCCATCATCAGACATACATACATACATATCCATGCATCCATCCATACATATAAACATCATACATGCATACATCCATCCAAACATGATCCATATACATATCCATCCATCCATCCATCCATATATACATCCATGCATTCCATCCATATATTCAGGATGCATCCATCCATCATATCCATCACCACATCCCTGCATACATCCATCCATCCATCCATGCATCCATCTATTCACACATCCATCCATCCATCCATCCCATCCATCCATCCATCCATCCATCCATCCATCCATCCATCCATCCATCCATCCATCCATCCATCCATCCATCCATCCATCCATCCATCCATCCATCCATCCATCCATCCATCCATCCATCCATCCATCCATCATCCATCCATCCATACATCCATCCATCCATCCATCCATCCAATGGCGGAAATAATGACATTGGTTGAGTTTCTCAGACAGGAATGACACTGTCCACCTTTAGGTAAATCACACATTCAAAGCTACACAAGTTCATTTATATTTATTTCATGTATGTATGAAGCACTCCAAAATGAATCATCATTGATGGTATCATTTACAAAGCTGTTTCTTAACTGACATCGATGTCAGGAGTATATAGCATTCCTAGTAAATATAAGAAGTTTACTGAAGTCTATTTTTCAAACCATGTTGTTCGGTTGGCTAATGCTGGTTGGAGATGCATCCAATTAGAGGTGTTTCTTAGGAGCTGATATGGAATTATTTTAGTACCCGGGTTTAGGTATCCGGCCCACCAACTGAATGTCCCGGCGCTCAGGATGACATGATCGCAAAGATAGAGGAGCGAGAAGTCCTGTGCATAGTCATTAAAAGACGAAAATGCAATCCGAGAAGTTTGAGTGGTCTTGATGTTTTCTTTCGCCCATTTCTTCTCGTCTGTTGCTACAAAGAAATTCACATTTCTTCCGAATATTCGTAAAAAGTACTCTATACCAAGAATATAGTAGGATGGGTGAAATGTTTGATTTCTTCTCTTGAAATCTCCACGTCTGATATGAATGCCAATATTTACATACTTTGTCGATGAGTTTGTAAGTTTGCTCATAAAAGAACGAGCTTCGTGAAGAAATGACTCTTTGGGAATGAACTCGTGCCTGATAAACGGTTCAATGTCATTGAAACACAAATCACCAGCATACAGAGCATGTGCAACGAAAAATCCACTAAGTCGAATGTATTCACCTTCACACGGCTTGCTCATAATCGCCTGTACATCTCCTGTTCTGTTATCGTAACCAATCGTACCACATAAGCCATGGAAAACTCGCCACTCGTGCACTTCATTCCTGGCAAGTACAACTGGCATCTGCGACATGGCAAATGTGCGTCGAATTCGATTCAAATCGCTATCGAGTAACAAAGGCGTCAGCCTATTCCTGCGTGCGATTCCCATGAGAGCAGCATATTGACTCATCTGGTTGCCCAATCGCCCACGCGGAAAAACTGATAAATATCCGGAACACCATGCTTCTGTCGTGTTAACGTGGCTTGCATCACTTTCTGGTGGTGGAAGGACAAACTTGCTGCTAACCTTCCACTGTTGTTGAACCCATACGCATGAAATGACCATAGCGACCAACAGACCGAGAATACCATACTCTTTGCGTATATCCATAGTTGATCTCGCACAAGTAAACGTTCCGAAAATATTAAGAAGCTCAACGAGAAAAGTGAACACACACCCTAAAATGGAAGTGGAATTAGTTCTTAAAGAACTCAAAGACTCCATAAATGTGTTGATGACGACGCTGTTGATGCTGGAAGTGAGGAAAGATCTAAAAGACTTCAAAGAAGATATCAACAAACGGCTGACTGACATGGACCAAAACCAAGAAAGTTTGAGCAAGGAAGTCAAGTAAATTAAAGTAAGTTATGAAAGTGACAGCGCTAAAACCGCCGCCTGGATACTCACTCTTGAAAAAAAAGTAAATTCACTCGTACTGACGAATTTTCGAAATGAGAAAAGAAGCAGAGCATATAACATCCGAATAACTGGAATTAAAGAAACAGTGCGAAAATATCCCACTAAAATTAGAGAAGGCTTTAAATGAAAACAACATTGACATTACTGACAGCGCAATAAATCATCCAATCTGAAACAAGAAACAAACATGGAAAATCGAAGATAATACAAGACAGAACCTTTGCTGAAATGGAAGTTCATCGGCGGGCACATCGCCAAATGGTAGATGGGTGGGGAAAAGGACTGAAAGCGGGAATCAACAGAAACCTCCAACTCATCGTAGATGGCTGCATCACGGAAATAAACTAAAGCAAGCAAACACATATCATCCCATAGAAAAACCTATTTTATATGTCAGTATCATGAATTCAATGCCCATTCAAACTATGTCCCAAGACCGAGATGTCCGCCAAACACAATTGCTTCGTTATAACTATCGATATGTGCATCATAATGAAAACCGTAATCAAATGAAACGCCACTATCAGATTGTCAGTTGATGTTGACGTTCCGAGGCACGTTGTCCCAAATAACCTATCAGAAGATTAGTGCGATTTTGATCCTGGGCATATGATTATAGAATCAGAATATAGATATATCTAATGACACACTGAGCGGGTACGCAAAATGGTTTGTTTTGTGAGTGTGTCACCGTGAATGTCTTATCTTAAACGACTGGACATAGTCCAGAATCAGGCACTGAGGATTTGCCTGGGGGATTTCGAACATCACCCATTGAAAGCCTCCATGCTGAAGCCAATGAAATGCCAATCCATTTAAGAAGAAACAAACTGGCCCTTCAATATGCAATCAAAATAAAAAGCAATCCAAACCATCATACACATGACATTATCTTCCACCCAAAATATCAAACATTATACGAAAATAAACCTTATACCGTCCACCTCTTGGCATCCGTTTACAAGAATCACTAAACAATATATGCAATAATCTAGACATAATTGCGCCAAACAAAATCCCCGAAACACCACCCTGGCAATTGATCACACCAACAATACACACATCCCTTACAATATATGATAAATCAAATGCGAATGACCTCTTGATGAAATTTAATGAATTTAAAGAACAACACAAAGACAACATACATATTTATACCGACGGATCCAAAGATGCAAACCGTGTTGGCGCTGGAGTCGCATTAGGACCTCAGATCCACAGGGAAAGACTGCCTGGTGCAGTATCCGTTGTTACAGCTGAAGTCACCGCAATAAAATTAGCATTGAGCCATATTGCTCACCACACCCATCAAAATTTTACCATTTTAGGTGATTCTTTGTCTGCCCTGGAGGCAATTAAAAACAAGTCATTGTCGTGTCATATTGTTGTTGATATTTCAGAAGATCTTACTCGTTTATCCATGCTTGGGAAAAATGTTGAGTTTGTTTGGGTGCTTAGTCACATAGGTATCCCAGGCAACGAAAAAGCCGAGAGGACTGCGAAAGGGGCCCTACATGAACCAGTGTCTGAGACCAAGATCCCCTTTACAGATTTTGGTTCTCAGATAAACAAACACCTAAAAAATAGTTGGCAAGAATTGTGGGAGGGCTGTGCCGCCAACAAACTTCTTGCCATCCAACGAAATATAGGGGAATGGGAACACAGCAAGCGTGAAAATAGGAGAGAGGAAGTCGCGCTGGCTCATGCACGAATAGGCCATACTTACTTAACGCATGGATATCTGCTAAGAAATGAAGCCATGCCACAATGCATACCTTGCAATGAACCTTTTACAGTAAAACACTTCTTAGTAAATTGCGTAGATTTTAGCCATATAAAGGAAAGATATTACAATATGAGAGATATAAAAGAACTCATTGACACAGTAAATCCTTCAACAATAATTGAATATATCAGACAAACAGGTCTATTCTACATATTTTAATTCAATTCAACTTTGATATATTATTTCAAATGAATTCATTCAAATCAATTTAAATACACTAATGTCGTAGATTAACCCATCTTTGCCTGGCACAATATGACACTACTGTGTCGACGTGCCGTTGAAAAATATACTTACAATCACCATTACCATTACCAGACTTTGTCGTCGTGGACAATAATGCAGAGCCAGCATTATAAGCGTTGAATAGAATGGTTTCTATTATCAAGCAGGACAATTTGGCGACTAGAATCTTGCATTGTGATTGATTCTCTGTCTTCTCCATACTAATAAGCGGAGTGCCCGGTGTATATCATAATGTTACCTTATACCTTCGGATAGCATCATGACACAATCACTTTGGCACCTGCCTCATTTCACTTTCTGGTCCAACGGAGTTGCTTCATGAAAGCGACTAAAATTGATATGAGAAACTATCCTCATATTCCCGTCATCTCGGCTTACTGATTTGTTGTCACTTTTGATAAGCCGGAGAGGCATTCAGTCACACATTACCTTACAAAATAAACCAACCTCAATCATTAGCTGAAAGATTTTGCTCATTGTGCTGTTGACGTCAAATGTACTCTTCACAATTCTGCAAATATACAAAAGAGCATTTTACTGCATATATTTGTGTGCTCGGAAGGCGCGTTACGTTTGTGTCCATTCACAGATGTCGCTGTCTTTTATTTTACGGCAAGTTTAGGTGAGTTATTCGTAACACCTGACTTTTATCTCTTTGTGTAACTCCATATGCAGCCAAGGCTTGTAATAATATTGACATTATGTCAATGAGGTCATTTCCTGTGCGATGTAGAATATTATAGCAGTACATGTGTATTCATAAACCGTGGTTTTATGGATTTGCCAGGAGTTTTATTTCACTGACTCTAAGCTGTCAGCAGGCACATCACACTTTCACACTGGCAGGACCAGGACGGCAGCAACCCTCTTTGAAACATTATTGCAAGGGTCGAGTCTATTGAGCAGTGGGTAATAGACGGCAGCAACTTTTTGATACTTTGCTTAATATATTGTTGATTTGCTAGGTTAAATTGTTGATTCAGCGCGCAAAATTCTATGTTATTTATAATCACAGACTGCCTCAGTATTATTATAGATATTCGCTAACTGCGTTTCAATGTTCATGTTTATCCTTCCAAGCCACATTTCAAACATATGCAGTCAAAACGTATTCACTCCAAACGCTATCTATGCACGTCTAGTGCCGAAATTCAAAGAGTTTTTCTGTTTTACCGTTATTTGGCGATGTAATTATTTCAGTGTGGACAATACTGTGTCGATTTTCAATGCATGGACGGTGATCATATGACACAACCTTCATTAAAGATAGACCTTTACAGACGTCATATGATTAAGTATCAATTTGATAACACAGTGTAACATTGTAACTGAGCGTGTTCGAGAAGATTTAACCAAATAAGTTTTGCTCAGAGCAACCGTATTTTACAACAAAGATATTGCAAATGTCAGTAGATAGTTGTGACATCATGAAAGAGCTTACAGGTATACTAAAACGACTCATTACCAACAATATCCGTTAACACACCACTTGTGTTCAGAAGGCGGTTTGTCATAGCGTCTATCTAATACCACGTGGCAGATTGATGGCCCGGTAGCCTCGACGAATATTAAATTTCCATTTCTTCAGCATAAACAACAGTCCCATGTAATAATAGTGTTGGTTTTATGTTAGCATCATCTAACGGTAGTGGAAATACTCAAAGCATAAGCCAATTAGAGCAAACGAGCCCACTTGGTGTAGCTATATACTCTTTGACTGCATTACGACCAGCAGCAATGGGTATCTCATTTGTAGCCTCCCAGGTGGTTATGAGATGCATGGCAGTACAGCAACTAGAGTATACTAGTATTAGCATAAAAATAGATTAACATTCACGATTATACAGCCAGAATATGTTTCCACCGAGGGCAATCAAGAGGAGTTATGAGTTTCCAGCACCAATTCCGATAATGGAGCCGCTATGTTATAACTTGTGGGTTATCCGGGCTACTGCAGTTAATTATGATTTTAAAAAGCCGTAACAGGAGGGTAAATTTGCATTAACGATTGTGGACTTTCCATGTTTTATTTTACGGAAGCAACGTAATAAGTACAGCTTAATGCTGTCCACAAACATGAACTTATCGTGCTCAATCACTAGTGGGTTCACAATATTCTTCAAAACCGGCATGTCATGGAACTAACACCCAGGAACTACAGGCAAGAGTGACATAAACGCAAGTTCACTTACCTCAATCACTAGCCGTGAAGTGAAGTCATCGGAATAAACAGATATTTAGTTATTGAATTAATTTAGTGTGCCGTATAAGAATCATTTACGCCCTCTCACAATATGCCGATTCAATACCAATTATTCTCAGCTGTATTTTAAAACCGATTACTGCTAGGGGACAGAACAGTTGTTTGCCGGATACAAATGCATTTCTTCGATCTATCACTTTACAAGATATGACAAAAGGTTTCAGTTCATTTGTTTACTTCGCTAATTATGCTTTACACTAACAATTATATATGCATTAAGTATAGTCCTTCAATTATTATACATTATTGCGTGTGCTGTGTGTAAGCAATGTACAGGGAGGTGGGGTATGGCTGCGAATTAGTCTTCAACTGCTTAATCTGTATTCAAAACTCATTGTGCAGGCGTTCAACTAGAGCATAACCAACCCAGCTTGCAATGTGGAAAGTTTGAAGTAACATGGTTTCTTAAAACGATATTACAAGCAGCATATTGCGACAACAAGCCGAGCCTAAAATTAAGAGAAAAATCAGGTAAATATTATGTTATAAATTTTCCCTTAACGGGGCAAACATTGGCAATTGACCATCGTGTCAATCAGTTACATATTTTTTGGGTCACAATACATCGATAAAGACGCTGGTGCTTTCGGAAGGATTTCATTAATATTAGAAATGCTCGTATAGCAGCGAAAAAGGTTCGGACGTAATTAACGACTAATAAACATTTCCTTAAAAGCACCAAATGAATTATTACACCGCATCATGTTTTTTTTTTAGCTGCATAGATGCATTACTATTGCAACCGGTCTATGACATTACAGCAGCCCATAACTATGTATCAGTCAAACGTTTTCTGTTTTATTACACGTGTTTCATTGCTCCATAAACCGGTCGCCTATTGAATAATTAATACCACATGACAGTCTTGTTATGCAAATATTTGACTCGCTGTGGCACCGACGCCTATATACAAGCCTTATGCGTGCCACCCTGTTTCAGAGGTGATGAAGAGCAATCCATCCTAAAAAAAAAGCCATTTGTTTAGCACCACTGCTGTCTGATGTAGAACGCTTTTATCAATGTCGGTACCGGACGTTGATGATAATGTCTTTCCTTGGGATGCAGAAGGAACTAGATAAATAACATTCTCTTACCAACGCCCTGATTAATGTAGTTAAGTGCTGGTAATAAGGGATATACAAGGGACTGGAATAGGACAAATAACGCCCACATACCAACTACCCCAATTAATGTAATGTTGCCCTCTTTCCACCCAGTTGCTTATTGTACTATTACAAAATGAGAAGATTATTTACAGTTGCTAAATTCTGGACTTATTACCTGAGACAAGGGATGAAACGGTGAAGTATTATTGAAGAATATTTCTCCAATAATGGTTGGTAGACTTTTATACGTTAAACACTTGATAACAACAGGCTGCAACGTAGAAACAATACAGTGATGAAGCTGTATTTAGATTAGTGATGTTGTCATTGTCAATGTTGCCAATAACAAGGTCACCCAGGCTGGTGACAGGCACCTTAAACCACAACTCATACGCTGTGTAATCCACGTCGTTTTGAAATTCTTAATATTAACAAAAACAAGAATTTCCGTTGTTTGATATACAGCATAACGTTGTCGTCATGTTACCAACGTTGGACAGAAGACATTACTTAGCGCCACTCTTAGGCTAGTCATCCATAATGCGCAGTCTGTGTTCTGTGCACTTGTCCTTGACCTTGTCTGCGTCCCAGCATATGATGTGAAGTGACAATCCATAAAAGAATTATTTCTGCCTTCAATTGCAAGTGTTAGTGCACAAAGTACAACACAAGAAAAAACTAACTATCTGACTCTTTGACAACCATCTACCTGTAAAGATAATATGTTAAGATAATTACATTATCGGTGGTGCATATTTACTGGGTCCCGTATCCCCACCCTATAACGCATAGAATGCTACAATGAACGTAGCCGTGTAGCACAGCAAAGGGTGTTTTAACATATTGTTGACCAACTTGGATTTACAAGTTTAATTTAACCTTCCGGCTTTGTCGTCGGAGCTGTCGAACTTTCCGTGAACATCCTTTCAGTCCTAACTATGAATGCGGACAGCATGCCCAACAATATCAATGATAACTTTACAGAGAGCTACATGGTAGGTTCATTGTTAAATGAAAAAATTATGTTACAAGTATACAAACATAACATAAACTTACATTGATACATGCACAATAATCATGCAGACCTTTAAGGAATATCAACTGTCTGTTAACAAATTGCCTGTATAGAATTTCGAGTAACAAGAATCATAATCATATAAGAATTGACTACAGTGGCAAACAAATGATGGCGTTTGCTTGTATTTTCTAGGCTCTTAGTAATATATGCCAATGTACTTGATACTATGTTTTTCTAAATGAGTTTTGGGGTGTTGTTGACTTACTTTCATGAGCAACACGCACCAAAGAAGACATCAGTCAAAACAATATCAAGGGCTTTTTGCATCGTAAACTGTTGTCAGAAGTCCATGGTTACCACACCGGGTTAAGAAAGAGCATAATGTAACAAAGCCAGCATTGATGCAGAATGCAATTGCATCACGTAAACGTTTTCTGATCAATTGGTGTAAAATGGCATATGGCGGTAGCAATTACAATATGCCATTACTGTTACATTATTTGGCAAATCTGTGGATCTGAAGTTATTGAACTGATGAGCCTTGGTAGCATAACCTTTCGTGTAATTTGGTGTGCGCATATAATCGAATCGCAGATACGTTACGTGAGCACATAATTACAAACGTTGCTACGTTTAAGGTGCTAAATACCATGACATTATTTTGCCTTGAGATAAATAAGAGAACTTATGAATGAGAAATATCCTGAATTGGAGTAGATCGGCGTGATTGAGAGCGTGACAGTGGTAAGTGACATAAAACTTGATTGGACACTGCAAGTGCCTATCGCATTTTTTCGCCAGATTACGGAAATATAACCTAAAAGTACCTATTCTGTTTATATATCAGCAGTGAAAGTGCGCGCTTTGGGATCGAAATTCTACTTTTAAGACAAGTTCGGCGTATCGAAACGACAAGCTCATTAATAATTAATCGCCTACGCGTGACGTCAGACCCGGCAATGTTCTGTTTGCAAGGCGTGATCTGCGTTACGATTCTCGCAAAATAGCTGCTGATAGTTTTACTATTTCATCACTTCTGGAGAGCGACTAAGCGACATAAGATGGCACAGATCATTTGCTTGCAATCGTTGCTTCGGCAGGGCAAAGGTTTACTTACAGATTCGTACCAGAAATGAGTGATTCAGACCTCTGATGTAGCGAATAAAGACGCTTGCGATGCCACTGGTGCGCCTGGGGGTCTCTCTCACGAGGGTCATCATGCCCAGGACATAGTGCGGCTGCAGACCAAAGCTCGGTTGGCTATGTCTGATCGTATGTATGCGCCAGTGCATCGTATATGTTGTGTTGGTATATAACGCGAGAAGTTAATCCATAAATGTTAGAGACAAAGGATGTATTCCCTCTTTTCCTGAACATATTTTCCTACACTTATTATGTGTTTTAATGCATGCAAACAATCCAAAGCTGTAGTAAATTCACTGATAAGTTCAAACATATCACGTATACTGACCATTGACTTTGGTCGGTGCCTGGTGAACACCAAAGCCACAGAAGTTTATCTATTGACTTAGGTAACATGAATGTTTGAATAAATCTCAACTCATGTCAACACAAAGCAAATAGTATACACACAGCTTTGCAGCAAATAATTCTTCCATATCTGCCAACAGACATGATATATCAAAACATTTGTTGTCTGATCAAGTGGCTGCAAGGATTCATGTCTACAAAGTTGTTCCATGTTAGTGTAACAGCTCCTCGAGACAAATTGTAAACAATCCACAACTAATTTTTGATTAGCTGATGTTAATACATAGAGATGCACTTGAAAAAAGAGTAGGCCTTATCAAAAGTTAATTTATTGTTGATTCTGAGCAAGAATATATATAGAGGCAAGTACAGTAGCAATTTTCTTGTAAGAATATCAGTTGGCCCATTAATGAAGGCATGAATGAAGGCATAACTTGACTTTAGAAAATGAAGGTTATGATATTATTGTCATGGTCAGTGTTGCATCTGAGTTTCAATGAATGTATACAGCTAAAACATATTTGTCATACAATATGTCATCACTAATGACATACATTAATATCCTCATCACTACATCATATTACAGGTGTCTATGTAGCTACTGTCAACCAATGGCAGAGGTGAAAGATTATGTATGCACTGTGGAGATTCATCGAGTCATTATCTCCCTATAGAATAGCCCAATTCCAATTAGTTGCATAACCTACCATCCTGGTTTCAGACCAAATTGTGTGAACACTTGGACCTCTTAAGTTGCATATTTCACCTACAGACAACAACAGGGGTACATGTTAGATGTACAAAGGTGAAGGATTTTTATTATTATTTTACTAACACATACATCTGTACAAAGGCTTACAAAAGTCTAACCTGGTTCCAGCCATTTCTTCCTAGCATGTGCCTGCTTTGGTACTGTCAGGGTCAAATATTGGTAATGTGACGTATTGGCTTCCATCCAATGGGTGCAGTCATCCATGGAGTCAGAAGGATGTACAGAATCGTCTTCAGTACCAGGTTCAGCTATCTGACATCCCCCATGAACACATATTTTTTCAACCATATCGTTTCATAGGTAGCCATAGGTACTTCTGAACATCTGTATATCAGTGACGAAACTAATTATATTTGGATACAATATATGCACAAAACAAACAGGGACTATTCAATATTATATGCATAACAATTGTTCTTCGTGGAAAGCATCAGCGAAATCAAGTTATCATATTTAAATAGATCCATGAATTTGCTGCACGGTTGAAATGTATTGTATCCTCTTAACAAGACAAGGGACTATTGAACTAATATCAATGCAACAAGAAGGTCATCGAGTCTCACCCTCTGCTTCTTTCTCATGATATAGGCAGGTCTGCTTTTCTTGGGCTGAGGTGGTAGGGGATCATTTGTCTCACCATCCTTTCCAGTTTCCAGAGGCCTTCGCAAAAACCTGGTAGACTATCCAAACAAGTTCTTTTCTATGTTTCGGTGCCTACTCAAAACATCCCTCGGTTAAAGAACCGAGCACACAAACGAGTACTTGCCCAGGCCTGGCCATTTGTCTCGCGATCGTAGTACCTAGCAAGTCCATTGTTTCTTTAAATCTTCCTTATCATGAAACTTGAACAAGCTCATGTCGTCCATACTTGTGAGCGAGCAACCCCCAACACAACAACGGTTAACCATCGTGTTTGGTAGGTCACAAGATGGGTGAAAACATCCAAAAACGAGAGACGATCTCCGACAAATTACAATGTAAACAACGGGGAACTCCCGGCGTCTCTGAGAACGGGCTTACTTTGCTGACGTCACACGGCTGGGACAGACTTAGATCATGGCTGCCGTAGCGATTCGTCGAGCGCGCTAATTTGAATTGACATTTAATCAAATTTTGGCCTCAACAGATCAGATGCGACAGTTATTGGACCGGTTTGAGTTAATGGATCACATTATGAATTGATTTCAGTGAAATACCTATAACCGTGCGATAGGCACTTGAAGGTTGCATGTAGCAAGGCGCAAATCTATTAAACAAGACCGGCCTGAACAAAATGAAACCCTTGATGCTGGCCTTTTTCTGTGTTATGGACTACTAATTTGGAAGCGGCCTCCAAACATTTAAACAGCTCAGGGCCTGTGCAAACTAAGTTTAAGCTTTTGTCGCCTAAACTCTCGAGGCTGGTACTTGAACAAATCGACCCAGTCGGCAGTCGACTGTACATTATCATCACGAGAACTGCACAAGTCGACAGATACGTCATGGTTAGTTTATAATGAGGAGCATCATCGTAGCCCAAATTCAGGGAATAGGCCTCAGGTTTACTTCAAATATTAATAGCAGAATCTCGATTGCCAAACTATACTACGAATATGCAATAGAAGCAGTGCGAACTCTAGAAAGAAAAGTGTAAAATCAGAAATTTACAGTTGGTGCGCTTGCTTGTTTGTCCAGATTCGTCTTCTGCAGGGCCAGCTTTTCAATAACTTCATGGGAAGTTAAGAAGTCATTTCTTATCATTTTACTTCTGTTGCGACGGTCTTGGTTTGATGACCGCAATAATAACCTCTTCCTGAAGCTTTCAAGCTGAGGGATTTTCGAGCAAGGCCCACACATGCCATCATGCATCACTCCCTCATCTCCAATACGTTCACAGACTGGGCTTCTGTAAGTTCCAGTCTGTGACGAGTCTCTTTGATTACCCATGGTATAGTACGGTTCTGGATACCAAGTAATTTCATTGTTATCAACACCAGGCTTTGCATCATGGAGAAGTGACCGCGTATCTACACGCACATCCTTATTATTCATAATATATACATATGATTCTTTGTAAAATCCATGGCACAAACGCTTCGGTGGACGTGGCGCTCATTCCTGTGAAGTTTCCCTCTTCTTAGTGAAGAAAGAGGTGATGGCCCTTGACTTCACCCCAGGGGTCATTTGGTGCTTGGTACTAGCAACGTGCTGGGCAATATTGCCAAGAAAACTTTGCACAGAGGTCAAGCATATTTCTACATGACAGCTTCGACAGTAAGCTTTAGTGCCCTTCTTCACAAAGACATCAGGATACTTGGATTGCACCAAAGTAAATTTCTCATCAAACTCATCATTGCTCATGAATACTTTCATGTTCACCTTATGGATTGTTCGGCTGAGATGGATCAGAAGATTGTGCGCAGGTGTATAGCGGTCAAGCGCCAGCTCTATGTTGCAAATGGAACATGTTGCAAAGTATTTATCATCACGCTTAACCACACTGATGGCCACCAACTCCCGCTGAGACTGTGGTAGAGCATTAGTCAATATTCTTTGCAAATTCAAAATCTTTCTGTCCCTAATTCTGTCAACATCTTTGCCAGTGTTGTCCGCATTTTCTTTGGCATTAACTGAAGGGAGTTCACTATCATCATCGCTGTCACAGAGCTTGTCTACCTCAAAATCGGAACTGGCAGCAATCGGGGCAAGCTGGATTTTCCTGTGATCCATTGGAGTGTGGCCACAGTAAGCGCAAGCAATTTCGGTGCTCTCATATTCTTCGCATTCGCAAGAAGTGCAGGGTCCTCTATGCACTCCTCGTTTGTCGACTCCCATAATGAAGCTGCGCATACAAACATACAAATCTGTAGCTTCGGTCAGGCTACTCCGTAAATTAAGTTTATTCAAGAAAACTAGTAGTGTGGTTAAACGGATATTCATTTAAATTCTCGACATATATAGGTACGTAAGTACACAACATTGATGAGAAGCTATTTGTACGCGAAATAAACAAAAACTTGCCGCACGACCCACAATACCTTCGCACACGACGGTATACTGTACTGGTATATATTTATAATACCGTCGTGCGCGGCAAGCTGCATGGATGATTTCGTTCATTAAAAAAACATATTGATATTGTTACATTGGTTTTTTTAGTTTTGTTACTATTATGACAGATTTGCAAGGTTTATTCACTTTTAAACTTACCTTCGGAGGGCATAAACAGAAGGTAGGCGAAAGCAGAAAGTGTCGGAACAAATCTCAAAATCCGCACGCTTGAACGCTCAGTTTCCGGCAGGGAGCGTGAATCTCGGCGCATACCACAGGGACCATTCATTGCATTTGTATTTGTATCAACGATCAATAGGAAATATGTACATTCAACCCGTTATACAGGTGGGAAGAGAAAAACATACCCCATCGTACAATACGAAGACCCCAAAAAACCCGTCGTACAGATTGAAGCTGAAAAACATACCCCGTCGCACAAGTTTGAGGCCCAAAAAAAACCCGTCGTACAAGTCGAGAGGCCGAAAATACATACCCCGTCGTACAAGTCGAGAGGCCGAAAATACATACCCCGTCGCGCGGCACATATATACTACCTCTATACACTTAAGTGCCCCCCCCCCCCCCCCCGGCCCGACCCCCATCACCAACCCTTGCCAGAGTGCTCAACTTCCTTTGCCTCGTTAACTTTAAGCTTGAGTATCCATCACTGGAAATGATTGTCCAATCAAGTGTGTTCCATCCGATCCCAAACATGCCACAAAAATAAAAATGATGTTATGCCCTTTTGTAATACCCTGCTGTTTTTGCACATATTAATGTAATAGGCACTTCTCCGACCCGAAGAAGCCTTTCGAACGATAATTGAATCCAATACACCACTACGCACCTCAGCTTATTACTCATCAATGATCTAGGCATCGCTCTTGACATAATATTAAACATTTGCAGACGACACCAAACTCTACTCCTTGGTGAGGACCAAACACCAGGCATATAAATTACAACCAAGCTTACATGATGCGTTAGACTAGTGAAATGATTTGTAAATGCATTTTAACGTTACAAAATGTTAAGTACTGCATATAGGACGGGCTAATCAAAAGTTAGAATACCGAATGGGCGATTTTACTGTAGAGGATGGGTCAAAGGAAACGGATTGAGGTGTCATAATTGATCAGTCATTTAAATCCTGCAGCAGCAGCAGTTAAGGCGATCATAATGCTCGGGATGTTCAGACGGACCTGCACATGTAATTTGGGGGGGGGGGGGAACGCGTACTTTTGTTCAAGGTCACCAGGCGCACTTAATTCACCACCGATCTAGTTAACTAGCGAATGCGATTGCAGTTGAAATGCTAGTTATTTTGACGTTTAAAGCGATACTTCAGTCATTAGAGCTATATTGTTGTGTCATATTATAAACCTATCGGAGATACTTCGGATTTATTGAAATTAGTCCGATGTATGAGAATAATTTAGCCATAATTAATTAATAAACTCTGGGAAAAGTCTCCTCTTCGGGCCCTGCCATGCTGGTGTGCAAGTGTTGGTGACGTCAGAGGCGCGGACTGCACTCCATGTGTTTTGCTGCTTATATCGCGCTGCAAGTGAGCGAAATAATTTCATAAATTGTTGCTTAAGAATATGGCGCTCTGTATTATTTTCGGGTACACCCACACAAACAAGCATTTGAAATGGAAAATTAGGATATTCAGGTCGCCGAAAGACACAAAGCCGTCTGCTTTTCCATGTTAAGGAGTCAAGACCCATGGAAGCGCTTGCAGCAAACAGATAAGTTGCCTGCCTCGCCGGACGGTGACAGTGTACTAGAGTCATTTACTTTCGGATCACAATTTATTATTCCCCATAGAAGCTCTCTTTGAAATCACTATGATTGATTGGTTTTGATGGTATATATATATATATATATATATATATATATATATATATATATATATATATATATAGAGATAGAGAGAGAGAGAGAGATATATATAGAATAGAGATAGATCATAGAGAGAGATAGAGAGAGATAGATATATATATATAGAGATCTATATATATATATCCTCTCTCTCTATATCTCTATAGAGAGATATATCTCTATCTCTATATCTATCTCTCTAGATCTCTCTCTATCTCTCTATCTCTCTCTCTCTATCTCTCTCTCTCTCTCTCTCTCTCTCTCTCTCTATCTATATATATCTATCTATCTCTCTCTCTCTCTATCTCTCTCTCTCTCTCTCTCTCTCTCTCTCTCTCTCTATCTATCTATATATCTCTCTCTCTCTCTCTCTCTCTATATATATATATATATCTACTTTCATTCAACCTTGAAGAACACTGTAGGACTATTATGTAATCAGAGTACTGCTGCTATACCACTCGGACCAGATCTCATTATTTCAGGGATTCATTTTTTGGGACAGCTTGTATATCAACTAAGAAAGAGTGGCATAACCATGATAAATTGGCATAACCATGATAAATTGGCATAACCATGATAAATCAAAGATACAATCTCGATTGACTAAGGTTCATAAAGATCTCCCTGAATGTTCCTGCAACAAGGTCTGTCCCTAGACTAAGTATATGAGTAATGCTGATTTGAGGCTAACTGTTACAGACCATTAAGTCTGGGTCGGAACACCCAGTAAAAGTCGCTTGATATCATAGATTCTCTCCATCATTCGGCATCATTTCTCGTTGCGCCAACGACCACCAAAATCGTCATCCATCCGTTTCGAAATCTGTCCCGTCCCAGGGGCTCTCTCGTCACTACCATATTCAGTTGCTTCTCTTTTTCGTTTTTCGTACTGACCTTCCCCTACGTCTGTGGCTCTATGACTCCCCCCGTCTTTACAACCCCGAGCAAACTGATAAATGAGTTTAGCTCGAGATACTAAAATCTCGTTCAGTGGGCCGGAGTATCAATTAAAGCTGTTAGAAATGTTCCTGCATTAAAGTGAGTCTTCTCACTAAGAATGACATAATTATTATGTAATCAATCAAGTAATATTTTGTGCGCATTGACCGTCCACTTTTATAGTTGAACATACTATCTTGATATATGAAAAATTAGGTTGACCAATCTTAGAATTGTGTTGATTGCAAGTTATGATTTGTCACTGTTTGTTAATCTGATCACTATTTTATGCGCATTTATGTTTTAACTTACCATGCAATTCTGAGCTCCCAGATTCATAGGACGGACAAACGCAATGAAGAAGTCCAGTTTATCGTGGGACAGCTTGAATGATCGCACGGGGTCCACCGATCGTGTATCTCACCTTAAAACAACCACTATCACCATCACAAGCTCATTGGTCCAGCAATCTGAATAAACCTCTGGTAAACAATCATCATGTTGCCCGTGGGTGATTAATTATTGGTGCCTGGTCCGCTTTGACGAATAGTCAAATAACTTTTCTCGTGGTATTAGTCCGAGAGCCGTATTTAACGTAGACGCTTACTGAGGTGATGTTTTCGCCCACATGACGAAGATTCTGTGTGGCCGCTGGTCGGTGTCAATATACTGAAGTGCCATTTCAACCACAGTTATTAGGTTATGCGTTTGTTTGCGGCTGGATGTATAACTTTTCATTTCTACATTTCATCTCAATGATAAGTATGTCAATTCTTATTTTTTTGGGGGAAATTGGAGCGCACTTCGTTAACACCGCTGTCCTGCAAAACAGCAGCCGATTGTCCTGCAAAACATCAGCACAACAGCAGCCGATTACCGTGCAAAACAGCAACCGATTACCATGCAAAACAACAGCCGATTACCATGCAAAACAGCAGCCGATTATCATGCAAACAGCAGCCGATTGTCCTGCAAAACAACAGCCGATTACCATGCAAAACAGCAGCCGATTATCATGCAAACAGCAGCCGATTGTCCTGCAAAACAGCAGCCGATTACCATGCAAAACAGCAGCCGACTATCATGCAAAACAGCAGCCGATTGTCCTGCAAAACAGCAGCCGATTGTCCTGCAAAACAGCAGCCGATTGTCCTGCAAAACAGCAGCCGATTATCATGCAAAACGGCAGCCGATTGTCATGCAAAACGGCAGCCGATTGTCATGCAAAAGAGCAGCCGATTACCATGCAAAACAGCAGCCGATTACCATGCAAAACAGCAGCCGATTGTCATGCAAAACAGCAGCCGATTGTCATGCAAAACAGCAACCGATTGTCCTGCAAAACAGCAGCCGATTATCCTGCAAAAGAGCAGCCGATTGTCCTGCAAAACAGCAGCCGACTGTTCTGCAAAACAGCAGCCGATTGCCATGCAAAACAGCAGCCGACTGTCCTGCAAAACAGCAGCCGATTGTCCTGCAAAACAGCAGCCGATTATCCTGCAAAACGACAGCCGATTATCCTGCAAAACAGCAGCCGATTGCTGTTGTTTCCCGTATTTTGTTGTCTGTGTTAGAATTTCATATGGTTGAAGAGGAGCAGGGAAGGCAATGTTATTTAATGGAATATGGAAAGCACAAGTTGTACTCTTACTATAATTGACCACACTTGTGACAAATCCATTGTTGTGCTGAAATAGCCCTCAATGGAAATGCCATAAAATGCTCCTCTGATATCATTAAGCAAAAGAACCTTTAAAGAAATTTGTTTGACAGTCTACACACAACTATTGACATGGTTCTAATTCAAGACATTTGATATAGATAATAGTACATCTGACATAATCGAAACCATGTATGGGACAAACCTATGTAGATATCCCTTTGTTCGGCATGACACAGCCATTAGCCTCCTGTTAAATCGCATGGTTGTGTACGAATTATCAATGGGATGATCTGCATCAGGCACAATAGAAGCTACTTTCATAACGATATAATTTACGTACTGTATATAAAGTAAGTCTAGGGTTTGACGGCACACCAACACTGATGTGTTATATGGCGCTTTGAAATGTGGGATGAATATAGAGAGATGTGGTTGACCTGACTGAGCAGCTGCCTTGTAAGAATGAATGAAGATTGTAAGATATAGCTATGGTCAATGCCTGGCTGTCTTCAAAAGGTGAAAAAGAGGGCGTGCTTTTGGATGATAGTGACACGTTACCTGTAGCTCCTTAAACAACTACAAGCGAGACTAAAAATATCCTCTTCATCAGGAACGAGTAGGGACCGCAACCAAGGATCACGGGGGAGGGAAGTGATAGGATAATATGCATGCAGAAAACTTTAATCCAGGCACTTAAGATATCCAGGTGATCCCCAAGACAAAGAGTAAGCTAACACTGGAGAAACCAGACCTGATCAGCTGTCACAACCAACTTCTCAGGAAACATCAACTGTTTCGGCACCTCAAATTAGCAAAACACTTGGACATGATTTTTCAATAGCCATCATAATCCCATCTTTAAAACGTCTCGTACCGGCAGAATTACATTTAATATTCCTGCTGCGAATTGATAACTTCTGGTCGTATAAGAGGTGAATACGCACCATGTCATCCCCCACCCCAAGTTCCTCGTTAAACACACGTTTTATCATATGTGATTTTAACAATTTACGGTTATGAGGTTTTAGGAGCTGTTGGCTATTTGCAATATCGATGGTTAAATGTGTTTTTAACACTGATAGTTATATATGGTTTTAACATGTTGCAGGTGGTTTAAATAGCTGATGATTACCGTAAATGGTTTCAGGTGGTTTGAACTGCTGATGTTTATTTGCGGTTTGCGAAGCAGCTTGAAGGCTGAGTATAAGCAGCTGGAAGGCTGAGTATAAGCAGATGGAATGCTGAGTTTATGCAGCGGGAAAGCTGAGTTTATGCAGCGTGAAGGCTGAATATAAGCAGCGGGAAGGCTGAGTATAAGCAGCTGGAAGGTTGAGTATAAGCAGCCGGAAGGTTTATGCAGCGGGAAGGCTGTGTTTATGCAGCGGGAAGGCTGAATTTTTGCAGCGGGAAAGCTGAGTACAAGCAGCGGGAAGGTTAGGTTTGTGCAGCGGGAAGGCTGAGTATAAGCAGCGGGAAAGCTGAGTTTATGCAACGGGAAGGCTTAGTTTATGCAGCGGGAAGGCTGAGCACAAGCAGCGGGAAGGCTGAGCACAAGCAGCGGGAAGGCTGAGTTTAATCAGTGAAAATGTGAATGAAAGCAGCGAGGGAGCAGTGAGAAGGCTGAATGAAAGCAACGAGAGAGGTGGATGAAAGCGATGGGAAAGCTGAATGAAAGCAGAGAGAAGTATTAATGAGAGCAGTGAGCAATATCGGGATGACTACTACCCTTTATGTTCTGATCTCCGGGTCGGCTTTTACTTGTTAACTAAGGCGTGCGAGAAATACTCTGCACTAGACAGAACTAGAGCCTGTACCCAATACAGCTTCTCAGGTATTCGAGTCGCGTCGCAACATTACAGGAATCAAGCAACAGACGCCAACTGCTGGCAGACGCATTTATCTCGTGGAGAATTTAATCCCATGTCTGTCGCCCCCTCTTTATCAAGTTATCACAGCTCGTGCTGTGCATCCAAAACGCTTAACGTGGAACATCATTAGCTAAACAATATCCAAATGGAAAATTAATCCCAAAATGAATGCTGTCGTTAATGGTACTATAACCTTCTTTAGGTACTCAGGCATACATTTTGCAGCTTATGTGTAGTTACCCACCATTGCAGTAATATGTACCCCACCATCATGCAATAAGTTAACGACACATATACACATGGCGAACGGAATTAAAGTGATTGACGGAAGAAAGGCATTCATAGCCACAAACACAGGTGCTCTGTTCCAAATGCCAAGCCTCCGAGCAGCTACATCTTTATATGTAAGTGCTTATATATATAGATGTAGTGGCTCTGGGCTCAATGCTAACCCATGTGCTCGGAATCTAAACATCGGGAACCAAGCGCATGTGGCCACTACCACTCAATTCCACAGGCACTGCTGGGGGGATACTATGACGGGGCATCCTCACAATCAAATGCATTATGTTAATCCAAGAGCTATATATATATATAGTTTAAGCTCTTAAATGTGTATGTCCATTGATTGCCGGATAATTTAGCATCATCCTTCTAAGCCTTATGGTATCAAAATATATTATTTCAATCACACCACCTTTCCCTGTGTGATACGTTACCATCAGTCATCCTCTTTATCATTTTCCGCTGCACATAGAGCTATTCATCTTAGACATCGAGGTCATACAAATAATGAATAATTAGCATAATGCCAAGGACAAAAAAGCGGCAAGAAATCAGTGCTGCTGTGTTTGGGGCGTGGAGGTGAGGAAGGGACAGAATGGTGTAAACATCAGCGATGTTAAGTAACCGACTATTTTGTGGCTCAGCTGAAAGACGCTTTAAACTCAGCATGCACCGTACATAAGTGTTAACTCTAGATTAGGGAAGTAATTAACTTGTCCGGTTGCACAAGTTACTCGAGACTTTTCATATGTCCCACTGAAAGAAAAACAAATCCTCAACAAGCAGACAAGCGTTGTTGCCAGTCCCAAGCTAGTTCCCTGGCGGTTGTTGACGATCTAAAATCAGCACAGCGCGGTCATGAAAGACTGAGAAGATTCAGATTCAGATCAATTTATAAACCAATGAACATATATACAATGAACAATTGATAAGGAGACTCCAACTAAGGCTAATAGGCCGCTGCTGCTGGAGCCACCCTGACATAATGATAATAATAATAATAATAATAATATAAAAGAAGAAACACACAAAAGATAGACTATGAACAAAAGAGAAGCATAGTACACAAATAATAAAAGTACATGAGGTCACAGCATCATGTTACCTGAGTAAAAAGGTACAGAAAACATTTACATAGACAGAGGGTTTTGGCAAAGTCAGGAATTTGGTGACATGAGTAGCACATTATGAATTTATACAATAACAAATGACTTTTTTGCTTGACTAGTTAATATGGGCAAGTACATGTATAACAATTTGGAGTGGCGCATATATACCTATATCTATTGATAAACCAATTTTTTATGTAGTTGCAGTATCCTTTGTAAGAATGAGAGAATATTTTTGTTACTATGATATTTGGGGCATTGTTGATGAATTTTGGAATGCTGAATCGAATGGATGAGACTGCAAAAGAGTGTTCTACTCTTGGGAAGAAAAGATTATTGTGATTTCTAGTATTGTGATTATGAATGTCAGATGTTTGATTTATTAAGTTTATGTTATTGTAATACGGGGGTAGATTGTTGTGACAGTAATTATAATAGAATTTATTTCTGGACAGTGAAAAAGGATCTTCAATTTTCAAGATCTGTAGTTCTTTAAAAAGAGGATCAGTATGAGCATTGTAGGAGCTGCAGGTAATGATCCGAATGATCTTTTTTTGAAGTTTTGCGATTCTATTATCATGTTGACCCCAAAGTAACAAGTTGTAGTTTAGATGTGGTAAAATATTAGTGAGTTGTAGAGCAATTTTTTAATATCTAAGGGGAGGAGGTGTTTTAGTTTACTTATAATGCCCATTGTTCGACTAAGTTTGCCACGGATTTTATCAGTGTGACTTTTCCAGTTGAGGTGCTGATCGATGTTGAGACCCAGATAGTTGAAATATTGCACTTGTTTGATTTCTGTGTTATTTATAAGGATCTGGATCCTTGAATGGATTTTTTTCGGTGGTTTATGAAAAATCATGAATTTGGTCTTGCTTGTGTTAAAAGACAGCTTGTTGTGAATAAGCCAGTTGTTGACATTGTTAAGTTAATTGTTTAATGTGGCTATATTGTATGTAGAATTTCTTGAGAAGAGTAACAGCAGTGAGAGGCGAGAATGTTTAGCTATATCTGCCTCTTACCGGTCAACTCGTCTGCTTGACTATTCTTAAAATAATAAAAAATCCGACCCATTTGTACAACTGGCTGTTGCGAAAAATATTGACCCGTTGCTTTACCTGGCAGTCTCATTTACCGACCCATTCGCATACCAAAATGTCCCCCAAAACGACCCAAATCTATACAAAAATGTCACCAAACCGACCCAAATTGGTCGCCCATCCCTAGTAACCCTCTCTTGTAGAGAATTTTCCATCTTCCTCTCCACCCCGCACAACCACGGGATTTATACACATAGGTAGTGATCATGATGATTAGCGGTCATAACGCCTTTCCGCCCTAGTCTCCATGTCTGCGCTCAACGATCATAACGGAGAGCGTACGTTATGATATATACAGCCAACAGCAAATAACAAGTAGGCAGTAATGGCGAAGTCGTTAACCGAGTCGAACTGGTTAGGGGAACTATCCAGGTTCCGTAAAAGTCCGCAGAATTTCTTGTCCAAATGTGTCACCCTACACGAAGATTATTATGTTGATTTACTTCAAGTAAGCAAGAGGATGTGAAATGTGCCAGCACTAGTCATCGATTAAGTCATTGTTGACATTCGCAATATCACGGTATCTGCATAATATCGCTCGTCGGCACCGCCCATTTCCATCCCCATTTCTGCTAGCAACTGCTACAAAGCGTGTGACCAGTTACCTTCCTTACCAATGACCCCATTATATGAAAATGAAAGTCAAAGAAACTTCGGTTCTTACACAGTTACTGCTCTTGTGCTTTTTATTATCATCGATCTTCATTGTTGCCGCCGTAGAGTGTAGCCTGTACTGTAGCCAGTGTAGGTGGCATAGTATTTAATAGCCCAGTTGGACGGTGATATTTATATACCTAGACCGGGGGAGAGGCACAGTGACTGTGAATAAGATACCTCGAGGACCGGGTATGGAACAAAATGTTTGCCATCAAAATACAACAGTTATTGGACGGGCAGTAGTCCCAACAGTCAACTCCCTATCTTGGTTCAAAAGAGCTAGTGGGCAGAGGTTAACAGGTTACCAATTGTTCTCTACAAGTTAATTTGGTAACAAGGCCTCATTTCAAACCATTGGTTTGTACTCAACCTATTCCAGCTTGAATATTGATGTGCCAAGCCAGTGAAACATATGAAGTCTGTGGGGTTGAAGAGTTACTTGCAAAAGTTAAGTTGGTTTTGCGGGGCTGGGAATTAACCTGTTCTACAGGCAACAACCTTCTATTCTGTTGTTATGTGTTACTCAATGAGAGATCCGAGACCATGATGCTAGAGTATGAAGCCGTAAAAGGATGCTAGGTTAGGGTGTTCACCTGTCTGGTTTTCCATTAATACCATCCATGTCATTGACTGTCTGGGTATATTGCATTGCAAACGATAAAGCTCGTTAGTTTTCCATTCCAATTAAAAGACAAGCTGAACTCTTGATGACAACTTTGGTGATATACCAAGATTATCTGTATGCCGTGTTGACAGGCCTTGTATATTTATCCTGTATGTCTTATTGTTGACAGGCTTGTATCATTATCCTGTATGTCTTATTGTTGACAGCCTTGTATCATTATCATGTATGCCATGTTGACAGGCCTTGTATCATTATCCTGTATGCCGTGTTGACAGGCCTTGTATCATTATTCTGTATGCTGTGTTGACAGGCTTTGTATCATTATCCTGTATGCCGTGTTGACAGGCCTTGTATCATTATCCTGTATCCGTGTACAGGCCGTCATTATCCTGTATGACAGGACAGGCCTTGTATCATTATCCTGTATGCCGTGTACAGGCCCTGTATCATGTAATCCTGTATGACAGGCCTTGTATCATTATCCTGTATGCCGTGTGGACAGGCCTTGTATCATTATCCTGTATGCCGTGTTGACAGGCCTTTTATTATTATCCTGTATGCCGTGTTGACAGGCCTTTTATTATTATCCTGTATGCCGTGTTAACAGGCCTTGTATCATTATCCTGTGTGTCGTGTTAACAGGCATTGTATCATTATCCTGTGTGTCGTGTTAACAGGCCTTGTATCATTATCCTGTGTGTCGTGTTAACAGGCATTGTATCATTATCTTGTATGTCTTATCATTGATAGACCCTGTATCATTATCCTGTATGTCATGTTGTTGGCAGGCTCTTTATGGCGAGGACCTGTCGGGAACAGCCAGGTATCACATCCTGCTCCTGCTCCAGGAATACGCCTCACTGCTGCTCACCTCTGAGACAAGGTACACCTCATCTTCTCAACCAAGGTGACACTGCCGGTTGATATCAGACCCTGTGTCGTTCTGCTGGCAGTTCACCTTCCACGTACATTTTGCCACTCACATGACCTTGACCTATGATGATCTGATATTACGACTGGTCCATGTTGGTGTTTTTGTTTAAGTAATATATATTACTGCTGCCTGAGCCATTTAACAAATCTGATTGATTGAGATCTAGCATATACATGAGTTCTGCTGACACTGAGCACACTTTTGGAATGGGTTGGTTAATTGAGAGTCTGAATCAGATGGACTTGATTTGCAGGCATGTTGTAATGACTTCATCTGAATCTGTTCCATCTGGCCTCATAACAGAGTAAATGACCTTTGATATTGACTCTTGAGTTGAAGTGCTATCATGAACTGTCCTCTCCATGCTACTGTGTGTACATCAGTGTGGAACAGGTGCTTGCTTCCCTCAAGGACATCTACACGCAATGCAGCGACACAGCTCCCATGATGAGGATGTACAGGGGCCAGCTATTGGTTACCATCACCAGCCTCCTGCTGCAGACACACAGCCTGGTGAGAGGGTGCTTATAAGGTCACAGCCTTGTGAGAGGGTGCTTATAAGGTCACAGCCTGGTGAGAGGGTGCTTATAAGGTCACAGCCTGGTGAGAGGGTGCTTATAAGGTCACAGCCTGGTGAGAGGGTGCTTATAAGGTCACAGCCTGGTGAGAGGGTGCTTATAAGGTCACAGCCTGGTGAGAGGGTGCTTATAAGGTCACAGCCTGGTGAGAGGGTGCTTATAAGGTCACAGACTGGTGAGAGGGTACTAATATTGTCACAGAGGGTATCATAGTCAGTAGTAGCTATATAATCTGGCATTATTTACTGTATGGTTTGGTATCTGATGAATTTTCTTGGGGATTTTCGAGTAAATAAGTGATGTTTGTTTATCCCTCAAGATAAATACCGGTCAATCCAAATGCTTCAATTGGTAGTATACCCCAGGTCTACTCGAGACCTTTGCACTTAAATCTAGTGTACTTGTATTTTCATAATTTTTGTGAAGTAGTTGCCAATTCCCTATGTGCCACCAGGGGGTGCTGCCAGCCATGTTCACAAGCTGTGTGGAGCTGCTTCTTGAGACGATCCGTCACGTCAACCGAACCAAAGATACATACATCCGGGGCCGAGCATGTCACTGCCTCCGTGAACTCGAGCTCTCCTACCCTGTGAGATCAATATCTTCTGAGTGCTCAACCAACTGTACAGTATAAGCCTAATGTGGAACAGACTTTGAACAGGATAACTGTGTAGCTTATTGGCTGGTTTCTGTCCTGTGTGGATGGTATCTGTGTTCCAGACCAATGATTTGTATTATCAACCGTTACAATGGCCAATATTTAATCGATCAATGTGAGGTTTCTCCCAACTGCCCTGTATTATTAGTTTTGGTGCATTTAAATTCTGGTCATAAACTCTGACCTGACAACTAAACTTGATGTGTATCTAGGTGAGATAATATAGCAACCACTCAGTAAAGCATGCCCTGTCTGTAGTGTGTTCTGGCCAGTAAACTGGAGCACATCTATCAACTCAGCGTCATGGAAACCAGTCCAGCATCCCAACACTACATGGGGCTCTTCTCTCTGCTGCTGAATCACACAGTCACCAAGATGGCAGCATCCTCTGTACAGTATGTCTTGTTGCATTGAACTGGTGTGTAGTTGTATCGTAGTACGTTAAGCCTGATCAGATGTGATCAATAGTGAGTGTAGTTTATCTACTCGTTGTCTGATGTGTGTCCAGATTGGCCCCCGGCTGCCTGACCGACCTCCTTCTCAACAGGACACAGCCCCTTCTGGTTGGTGCTAACCCTGCTCCACACTGTAATGTAACATATAAAGTGATGGTACCAGTGCTTGTCAGAGATCATGCTTGTGATTGTGACAGCCATTCCATCTAGCCGGGGAGCATGTCCAGTGGGGGCTGGTGCAGAGCGTCAACAGTGAGAGACAAACTCCTGCCCCAGCTCAGGTAACAGCTTGATGATATCTCTGTAATCAATCCACTAAAGGAATATTGTACACTCAAGTCATCTTGTTTGATCTGTAACAATGTGCTATGATATTCATGGTTACAGCATCCAGCTGTCATTAATGTTGTATTGTTTTGTGTCATTTCAGGAGAGAATAATGAGTTCATTACCTCCAGTTGTGAAAACAGACGAACTTAGCAGGACCCTAACAGTCATCATCAAACAACTGTCACTAGCTTCACCCCATTGTGTTGCCATGGTTACTACTCAAATCAGCCACATCCTGAATCGAGCACCTAGTGTGTCTTCTCAAGTTAGTTATTCTCCTTGTCTGATGGCCCTAGAAGCTAGTAGTATCTGTATGTGAATGGAGCTTGCCAGTACAAATCACCATGATGAACTGCATCAGTAACTTAGCATGGTGATAAAGGAAGGCAATTGTGGTGACTTTAGAATTTGTAATATGGAGGCATTGTTTATTGGTTGGTTGAGCAGGTGCTGCAGCCCCTGATCACTCGTCTCAACAGGACATCCAATACAAGCATTCTCCAGGCTGCGAGTCAACTTCAGGTGAGGCTTCTCGTGCTCTGCCTGGCCAGGTGAGGCTTCTCATGCTCTACCAGGCCAGATGAGGCATCCCATGCTCCACCTGGCCAGGTGAGGCTTCTCATGCTCCACCTGGCCAGGTGAGTTTTGCCGTGTTCCACCTTATCAGGTGAAGCTTCTCATGCTCTACCTGGTCAGGTGAGGCTTCCCATGCTCCACCTGGCCAGGTGAGGCTGCTCCACCTGGCCAGGTGAGGCTTCCCATGCTCCACCTGGCCAGGTGAGGCTTCCCATGCTCCACCTGACCAGGTGAGGCTTCTCATGCTCTACCTGACCAGGTGAGGCTTATTATGCTCTACCCGGTGGGGTGGATTCATATAAATGTTGCAGTCTAATAAGCTTTCATGCTCTTTCATGTTAATATTACTAAGGTTACACCTTGTGTCTGCAGGCTGTATTGGTAGAAGGCTACCCATCTTCAGACCTTATCTCACACTCCACTGCCTGCTTCTGCAATAGCTTACTGCCTTCAGCACAGCGTAAGCTTGTGTGCCAGTGGATCAGGCAATGGGCCAGAGATAGCCAGGTACGGCATACCTGAGTTACAGCTGATTAGATCTCCTCGAAAATCATATTTGTTACTTATCTCTGAATCATAAAGTTGATGGGATCCCAATTATTGGTATATTTTCTGATGCGATGTGGGGGCTGTATCATGTTGACTAGCAGGTGGCTTGGGAGAAGCGGTCTGTGTTGACTCACCATGTTGTGTCAAGTCTATTTGACTCGGTGGAATTGAAAGCGCAGAAGCTCTACCTTTTCTCAAGTCTGGCTGCTTGTGATAACCTATCTGAAGATGCTGGTAAATAATGTATTTGTTATAAGTAGGGAGTGGATGTACAGACCTGTCTCTATCTGTTGCACGTGTTTCATGATGATGTATTAACTCACATATTGTTGTGTAGTTTATGTGAATTTGTGGGATTTTCCTGTAACATTCAATTTCTGTTATGATACAGATGATATTGTGATGGAGATGATGAGGATGCTATGGTTGGTGGAATATGAGGCGCTGCTTCTGCCAGACGAACTGACCACATGGTGTCGCCTCTATAGACTTCTCTATCTCATATACTCTGCACACCCCAACACAGCACTCTCAGGACATATACACAGGTAGCTTACAATAGCTCTCTTAGACCTTCCTAATAATACAAGTGGTATATCAGATAATGACAACTGCATTTGAGTCAACTCACCCTGTAAGCTTCCTCCTCTCCTCCTGCCCTGTAAGCAGCCTCCTCTCCTCCTGCCCTGTAAGCTTCCTCCTCTCCTCCTGCCCTGTAAGCTTCCTCCTCTCCTCTTGCCCTGTAAGCAGTCTCCTCTTTTCTTGCTCTGTAAGCAGCCCCCTCTTCTCTTGCCCTGTAAGCAGTCTCCTCTTTTCTTGCTCTGTAAGCAGCCTCCTCTTCTCTTGCCCATGTAGCAGTCTCCTCTTTTCTTGCTCTGTAAGCAGTCTCCTCTTCTCTTGCCCTGTAAGCAGTCTCGTCTTCTCTTGCCCTGTAAGCAGTCTCCTCTTTTCTTGCTCTGTAAGCAGCCTCCTCTTCTCTTGCCCTGTAAACAGCCTCCTCTTCTCTTGCCCTGTAAGCAGCCTCCTCTTCTCCTGCCCTGTAAGCAGCCTCCTCTTTTCTTGCTCTGTAAGCAGCCTCCTCTTCTCTTGCCATGTTAGCAGTCTCCTCTTCTCTTGCTCTGTAAGCAGCCTCCTCTTCTCTTGCCCTGTAAGCAGTCTCCTCTTCTCTTGCCCTGTAAGCAGTCCTCCTCTTTTCTTGCTCTGTAAGCAGCCTCCTCTTCTCTTGCCCTGTAAGCAGCCTCCTCTTCTCTTGCCCTGTAAGCAGCCTCCTCTTCTCTTGCCCTGTAAGCAGCCTCCTCTTCTCCTGCCCTGTAAGCAGCCTCCTCTTCTCTTGCTCTGTAAGCAGTCTCCTCTTTTCTTGCTCTGTAAGCAGTCTCCTCTTTTCTTGCTCTGTAAGCAGCCTCCTCTTCTCCTGCCCTGTAAGCAGCCTCCTCTTCTCTTGCCCTGTAAGCAGCCTACTCTTCTCTTGCTCTGTAAGCAGTCTCTTTTCTTGCTCTGTAAGCAGCCTCCTCTTCTCTTGCCCTGTAAGATGTCGCCTCTTCTCCTGCCCTGTAAGCAGCCTCCTCTCATTGTTCATAGAATGTCATCATCAAATAGAATTCTTTCATAACACATGATGAAAGAGCCCCTTCTATTTTCTTCAAGTCTATTGACAAAATTTGTTTCAATTTGTATTTGGTGTTGTGTGCCTTAGATATCTGATTGAGTTGAGCAGTGCAGACAAGAAGCTAATACCCTATACAGTAGACTTCACAAGTGCAATACAGAAAGCTGACCCAGACAGGTGTGCTGTTGATATTAGCTGGGTCCTCATCTCTTGTCTAAGCAGCCTCTCTTCTCCTATATAGCTCACCTGTCACCATTACCAGCTCATCGTCCTCTTGATCTATGTAAGCAGTAGGGTTCTGTGTTATAGTCTCTCTTCTCTTGCCCTGTAACTATTACCTCTCATCGTCCTCATGAGCTAAGGTTCTGTGTTATATCTCACCTGTCACCATTACCTCTCATCGTCCTCATGACTAGGGTTCTGTGTTATATCTCATCTGCCTGTAAGCAGCCTCTCATCGTCCTCATGACTAGGGTACTGTGTTACATCTCACCTGTCACCATTACCTCTCATCGTCCTCATGACTAGGGTACTGTGTTACATCTCACCTGTCATTTTTACCTCTCTCTCCTCATGCCCTGTAGGGTAGCCTCCTTATATCTCACCTGTCACCATTCCTCTTCTCTCGTCCTCCTCATGACTAGGGTTCTGTGTTATATCTCACCTGTCACTATTACCTCTCATCGTCCTCATGACTAGGGTTCTGTGTTATATCTCACCTGTCACCATTACCTCTCATCGTCCTCATGACTAGGGTTCTGTGTTATATCTCACCTGTCACCATTACCTCTCATCGTCCTCATGACTAGGGTTCTGTGTTATATCTCACCTGTCATTATTACCTCTCATCGTCCTCATGACTAGGTACTGTGTTACATCTCACCTGTCACTATTACCTCTCATCGTCCTCATGACTAGGGTTCTGTGTTATATCTCACCTGTCATTATTACCTCTCATCGTCCTCATGACTAGGGTACTGTGTTATATCTCACCTGTCACCATTACCTCTCATCGTCCTCATGACTAGGGTTCTGTGTTATATCTCACCTGTCACTATTACCTCTCATCGTCCTCATGACTAGGGTTCTGTGTTATATCTCACCTGTCACCATTACCTCTCATCGTCCTCATGACTAGGGTACTGTGTTACATCTCACCTCTCACCATTACCACCCATCATCACCATGATTATTATGCTGTGATATATCTCACCTGTCACTATTACCTCTCATCATCACCATGATTAGTATGCTGTGTTTTATCTCACCTGTCACTATTACCTCTCATCATCACCATGATTAGGGTTGCTGTGTTATAACAATCACATAATTATTAATCATCGAAATGACTAGGATTTGTCACTAATATCTCACCTCTCACCATTACCACCCATCATCACCATGATATTATCTGTGATATATCTATACCTGTCATTTTACCTCTCATGACACACACTAGTTCTCATGTTTTGGTCTACATCAAAATTGTTACCACCCATAAAACATCCATGATTATTATGCGTGTGATATATCTACCAGTTCTATATGATTGTATCATTGACCCCAACAATAAGGGAAACAATTTACAAAAGTATTATGAAAACTGGATTTGATCATAAATATAATTTAATAGTTTTGACTCATAAAACAGTCAATGATGCAGGTCGCCCCCACATGCTTCCATCAAAATCCAGTCGCAGGTCGCCATTATGCTTCCACTCCTCGAGTACATTATGATGAACGAAGCCAAATCAATCCAAGAGATCCATTATGACATGCTGGTGATGATCTGTGCTGCTGAACTGCCACAAGTCAACATACAGGTGCCTAACTTTAGTCAGGTGTCAATGCTGAGTAATCAGATTATTATTGGGTTATGGTCACTATGTCAATGGTCAACAGTGTGTGGTGAGTATTGTATCTGAGTGAGTATTGTATCTGAGTTACATCAACTTTGGTCTAGTAGGGGGGAAATAATATCAGTCTGACGGATGAAAATATATGGAGATATATAACTGAAGTCTCATTTGTATTGAACTATCAATAGAATCATTTATTATACACGAATTATGATTACAGTTATGTTTTTGGTTCCTTATTATAGGTAGACATGATGTAAAGCAACAGAGTGAAGGTATTCTGTCACTTGTTGACCTTGCTCCTCCAACCTAAATGTTATATCATGTCATAATCATGTTGTATTTTGTTACCAGAGACTCCTGAAGCACCTGCAGAAGCTGGTAATGAGCTTAAATAATGTGACCATGGGTGACTGGGAAGTGGGCAGTCAGGTACTAGCCATCTGTAAACAGGTGCTCCGACACCACAATAACAAGCAGACGCTACCAGGTAAAACAATAATAACAAGTGATTGATAATATCCAATAAACTACGAGAATAACCAAAAAAGTATCACAATGACAACAAGCAAACACTACCAGATGTAACAATCATAACCATCAAACACGACAAGGTATAACAATCATGACCTAACAATCATGACCATCAAACACGACCAGGTATAACAATCATGACCATCAAACACAACCAGGTATAACAATCATGACCATCAAACACGACCAGGTATAACAATCATGACCATCAAACACGACAAGGTATAACAATCATGACCATCAAACACGACCAGGTATAACAATAATAACCATCAAACACGACCAGGTATAACAATAATACCATCAAACACGACCAGGTATAACAATAATAACAATCAAACACGACCAGGTATAACAATAATAACCATCAAACACTACCATGTATAACAATAATAACCATCAAACACTACCAGGTATAACAATAATAACCATCAAACACTACCAGGTATAACAATAATATAAGCTAATTCTAACAGATATAACCACAATAACAAATTCTACTACACAAACATGCCAAAAAACCTGGTATAAAGATAATAAAAAGCAAACTGTACCAGGTATAAAGTATAACCACAATTTAGGCAAACTCGGGCAGGTATAACCACAATAACAAACAAATTCTGCCAGAGATAGTCATTGTTACAAGCAGATACTGCTCCAATTACAAGTTAACTGGCAAACACTGCTGCAATTACAAGTGGCAGATACTGCTGCAATTACAGGTAAACTGCAGATACTTTGCTGCAATTACAAGTAAACTTGCAGATACTGCTACAATTACAAGTGAACTGTCAGATACTGCTGCATTTACAAGTGAACTGGCAGTTATTGCTTCAATTACAAGTACTGGCCGGTATAGTCTCGGTAACAAACAAACACTACCAAGTACAACCGCAATGAAAAGCAACTATAAAATCCATATAACCACAACACTTGTCACACTGGTATAACCACAGCACCAAATGCACATTATCGGATATATCAACAATTAAAGTGTGGATATTTTTCCTCAAATGTTCTGCTGTGTGCAGTGCTGGCTGAAGTTCTTTACCAGCTGTCCGTTACCCATAGCAACCTGGACATCAGAAGCCGAGCTAGGATCCTCTATACGCTGAACACCAACCTCTCTGCTAAAAAGGTACAATATTACTCCAGCAGTTAGCGGAAATAGTTGCAATCTGTTCATCTGTAGCTGGGTTGTACAGATAGGGAACATAACGATATGAGTAAATGGCCAGTAGTCTAACAGTCATTTTAATCTGACGTTCATGAAGTGTTGTGCTTAATTGTATGATGATGGAAGTGGAGGATTGTGTTTTAATCACGTAGCCTTCTATTGCCCATCAAACGCAGTTATGATGAAGGCTTGGCAATCCCGCAACATCTCTAGATCACTGCTGCTGTGTTAACGCGTTTCAGATCGTGAGCATCTTATCGCATTCATCAGGAGGCAGTAAGCAACAAACACTGGTCAACATCATGCAAGGTAACGGCAGTAAACGTCCTCCATTCATCACGCGGTATAGCTACGTCGGGTCATCGTCGATTTACTGTAGTGTTTCAAATGAAAACAGAATTATGTCAGTGAACATATTTGTCATTCATTGGCTGCATATCCCAGGTTGATTTTGTTGTGATTCAGGTGGAGGGTTCAGAAGCACCCCCCAGATGACCTTCACCCGCACCCCACTGCTCTCAATCACCAGGTACAGCAGCTTTTCTGACACAGTAAATGTTGTACACAGAAAGGCTGGAACTATCGATTACCTCTAAACCATGAGTGCTGCTGTTCTGAATTGTTTCTTGATGCCTCATAGCTCATTAGCTAGGATCCTGACGGCAACTATAGATCGTACTATGTTTGCACTTGTACTCCTGGACTATATTGTTGAAATAATCTATCATGTGTTATGATGGTATATGTTCCAGGAGAGACATGCATATTGTTAGACAGAATGTTGCTGCAAACTGGGATTCGGGTCTGTATTTGACCTCTGTCCTGTGTTAATATTAACTATACCTCTGACAATTGAAGACTTCAATTTATCTTCTGGAAATGTATTAATGTCATTTAATGTATCCATTAAAGTAATATTCACCACGAGAGTTAAATATTATTTTTGCGATAGGTTTTTTTATGTGATTCGTCACTGACAGACTGAAACCATTTCACATGTATATCCCAGTTACTCTGGTTGGATGTGTCCTATAGGCATTTAGGTGTGACTTAGTTGATTGCATAAAAAAATACTATCAATTGTTGGTTGAAATTGCAGCATTGAATCAGATATCAATCTCATTTCTTCGAGAATTTTCACCAATGAAATCCTGATCCCAATGTTCAGATGACATTGCCCGTGAGTACATGAAGTTCTTGGAATCGGAGGCGTGCTGCAAGGATGTATGCCTGCCCTGCCGTGTCGAGCTGGTTCGTTTCCAATGTTCATGGTTTGTGTTACGAAGCTCCGCTTTTCAACTCGTGACGTGTGCGTGATGGGTCTGATTGTTGTCGTTGTGTGCCTCCAGGAGGAGCGAGGGACAGTGAGTGAAGCTTTTGTGGTGGTGCTCGAGTTTGATGTGGGACTCAACTACCATCCTATCACCAGTGAGTAGTATATATGACCCAGCACCTTGGCACACCTGGCCACGTCTCTTACTGCCACCTATAGTGCTTACTGTTTTATGAATAACATAACAGGATGACTTAATGAGCATCTACTCATTGCGAGCGAGTGGGCAGAAATAAGCTGAAATCTATTGCGGACAGAGTGCATGCTGTTAAAATCCCAACTTGTAAACAGTTAATGTAAGTTGTTACTTCAATGGATAAGGTCTTTAATGGATATACTTTTGGTTGCACCAGATAACATTCTTCTACCTGTAGTTTGCATCTCAATAAGCTCTTTTGCAATTTATAATTTCAATTATGCCCACCAGTACCTACCACATTATGAGTTAAGATATTTCACCAGAAACAAGATTCTGAATTTCTATTGTAATGTCATTCCTACTATTATTTGAGGATGGGTTGTTTTCCAGATATCAGCATTTCACATCTCAAGAAAGGAGATAAAGGTATTGCTCACTGCACAAAGTGATGATTGTATATTCATTGAGTTATATACGATCTTTTATTGGTCTGATTGGCTGGGTGTACTCTGTTGTAAAGATTTGTTGTAGAATGACTAAATACACTAAAGCTTGTAATCTGCGCTATACATCAGCCTATGTCATCCTTTCTAATTGTAATAAAGAAGTCATGATTTACAGGCACTCGAGTCTTAAAATGCTCTCTTTCTGAGCCATTAAGATATAAAGAGGTCTTTATAAATTAGACACACATGCCTTTGATCACATTGATAATTGTTGCCTTGATCATAACCACATGATATATTTACTTGACATATCAATGACTTCTTAATGTGAAGGTCAATTGGACATTTGTCTTCGACCAAAAACACCTCTGCCCACCAGAATTCATATATGGCAAGTCATTTTCACAGTTGAATCCAAATGCATCTAAATATTTGCAAATTTGCATGTATTTCCTTATGTCAAAATGATATTTTCCCCCCCCTTATTTAGTGCTTTCCTTACTGGACAAGACAATCAGTCGTATAGCTCTAACCTTGACCCGCTATCTGTGACCTTTACTGACCTCTGGCAGCCTCTACCTTGGCCATGTGACATGACCTTACAACAGCAAGGTCATCTGGTGACCTCGTTGTGGCGACTGTTGTCTGAATCAGACAAGTAAGTATGTTGTACAACTATTCTTGCTTCATTAACAGAATAGCCGTGGAACCCATAGCCTGTTGCGGCAGTTATATCTTGTTAGTGTGCTGGTGTAGAATGATGTAGGTGTAGTTTATTTTGTGGGCGTGGCAGGTCTGTGGAGTCTGTACTCAGCCTCCCAACAGACAACACAACACTTTCCAGAACCATACTGTCACAGTTGGAGCCATTCCTGGTTGAGAGTGAGGAACCCTGGCAGGACCAGGACGACCGTGTTGACAGAGAGATGTCACCTCCAACCAGTGTCACATGTCAGTCACTCATTCATATTTCATCTCAACTGCTTAGGATATACACACCTTTTCAACTTAGGTTCAATTGCTGTGTGATGAATGCAACAAATCTGTTGTGCTGTTACCAAGTTTCCACCACCCTGTAAAGTTTTACATACCAGAGACTTTGCCAGTCACAAACACATTTATATATGCACCAATGCATGTTTTCATTTTTATGTCTTCAGACACACATTTTCTCGCAACATCTGGCTGGTTGTTTTTTTGGCCTATATGTTCACCGGACTTGTCTTGGTGTGTGTGTGTGTGTGTGTGTGTATAGGTGAAGAGGCATGGTTAGCCGTCTACCTACCGCCATCATCCCATCTACTCGGTAGACTCACGTTGTCACCAGACAGAGTTCTATGTCGACTTATCACTGACACCCCCTCCATTCTACCCGTCACCAGCACCTACCTCTCTCACACCCTCACAGGCCAGTCATAACGCTTCTACACACACTCATCCGTCATAACGCTCCTACACCCTCTCACCCGTCATAACACTCCTACAATGTTCTCCGTGTATCTGCAGTTCAAGCAATAATATTAGATTTAAAAATGAATAGTGTTATGCCAGTGAGACCTTGATTAGGATGTGTTGTTCATGTGTGAATAATGTCACATTATGGTTTGGTTGTTAAACATCTTCTTAATATGTCAAATAAAAGGCTTTTATTTAAAATTTTTGTTAACTGAGATGATGTATGGAATTATCGCGGTTATCGTGTGGATGATGGTACTGTTGTGTTCATGATGCTGGATGAAAATCTCTTCTTTGAGATTTGAACAATGCCTGTGGCAGCACAAACTCTAACATTTGTCTAGAATTCTTGGATATATTCATATCTGACATCAAGAATTTGACAAAGATGAATGAAGTTGATGAAAGGGCTTTGATTCAACCTCATGATAATTTTACCCTCCAAGGCCATGCATGTGAAAATAGCCTGACAAGGAGGGTGATTCACCTTGATGAGGTCATGCCCCCCTCTCCTCCACATACCTCATCTAGGCCAGATTCCACTGAACAGAAGAATCTTCATGTATAAGTATACCTCCGGTCAATATTTTGCCAGTCTCATAATAACCTCCGAGGAACTAAAAGAAAGACTGGTTTATAAATGGTAAACTTTATTCAACAGAAGCTAACGAAGATTACCTGTAACAAACATTCACACTTTAAACTTGTACCCCGGCAAACCTTGCTAACTGCCTCTTTAAATCCATTTGCATTGAACAAATGCTACCCCTGCCCATTTCTACCACACTAAGCAACAAGAAGCTTAAACACAACCATCTTACAAAGGTATACACGTACTGTAGTGTACAATTCATGCGACATACAAATATTACCCCTGCATACATGCTTCTAAAACACGCAATTACGCATTGAATATCATGTGGACCCATAAAAACGCTCACAAGGAAATTGCATAAATATACAATCTAATTGGATACAAAAGACACATTTTCCTTGCGGTTACAAGAATTACCTCATAGTCACAATTGATTAGGCTCACAATAGAAATAGGGATTCGCATGGGAATGAAGATATAACCTCCATCCATTAAAGGCAGGCATGCCATCTGATAGCCACAACAGTCTGTCACAATATACAGGTATTGAATACAATGCAACACTTGATTAGAATAGTGTTGTGAATTTATAAAAACAATCACCTAGTACCAGAACGTCGTTCCACTAGTATACATGACTTCTAGTTCATGGATACAGAAAACATCTATAAAGCAGCTCACTACTGTATCATGACTCGCACCTCTAGATAGTCATATTTACCGGTAATTCACAAATCGCAACAGGGCATTGTTTATTTGGGTTTTAATTAGTTTCCTAGAGTGCCTAAGTTCCTCTTTTCATCCACTATGCAGATGTCATTCGTGTATGATTACCAAGAAGATGTGTCAGCTAGGATGTAGCCATGATAAAAGAAAGGAAGAGAGCCAAGCTCTTTGCAACTACCAGTGCCACAAATTCACAAGCCACCATAGCATTTCAATAGATGGACATAGAAGATAGGATTCAAAATAAACTCAGGCAAATGGCTGAGATTCCACACAGAACTTACTGTGAACAGTACATCCACATGTCAATATGAACTCACCCTCATCACAACTTGAACAATTTTAAGTAGCCTTTTCGTAGATGACAAAATAATCAGAGGACATAGTTTAGAGGGCATAGTTTGCTGAAACATGATCTTATGAAGAGACGGCTTTAACGTTTGATCCCCTTGTAGAACTGATTACCAGAGGTCGCCACACCATTATGTACGAGGCCAGAGCCCAAACTCAGTTTAAAAACCAAATGTATCATTATTATCAGTTCATGATTTATAGGCAGGAATTAATCAGTTAGAGATCTGATTGGGTTTATATGTGATACAGATAGTCATCTTCATGAATATTCATGACATGGGTTCAACCTATAGATCCTCAATAACAGATAAGTAACGTGAGTGCAAAAGGATACATCCACCGGGTTGTAAAAATTTGGACCCCACAATACGACAATACACATACTTAATTAACGTGATAGAGAGCAAATTAATTGAGGAGATGCTTGGCCGACAAAAAGTTCATCGTCAACCCTGCACTTCGCCACCAGGTTGTAAAATAATAGCTCCACGAAAAAATTCGAAAATACATGCTTACACGATTTGCGCCCTGGTGAAACGTCACTGTTGCCAGTTAGATTAGACGAACTCACAATGACGTGTATTGCACTATGATAACTTGCCCAGGCTACTACCCTCATGTTCTCGCCCTCACAGGGCTCCCTGGTCTTCCCAATTGGTTTTCAACAACCTGTCATTTTGTTTTATATCACATAGGATGACACACTGTTTCCACAGACCTGAGAGAGAAGTGTAATACAATTATACAATGTTCACTCATTCCATATATATGTAATACGAAATACCCTGACAGGGGAACTCTAAGGGCGTTGGTATCAAAATATCGATAATCACCAACATTTATATATTAATCTACTTACCCCACCTTGCCCCAATCCAAATTTCATTTATATAGGAGTATAAAGGTAACAACCATGGAGGGAAGGACTCTAATTGTTGTATATGTAACAAGGTCAGATAAATGGTGCGATGAATTAAAACATGGGTGAATATACTGTAGAAGTCCACTGTTCATATTAAGTTAACCAAATATACACACACAACAGCCCCACACCAACGCCATGCCCATACACACTACATCACTGTAAACAAAGCATACTTTCTCCATATCATCTGCTGACGGCCTCTGCGAGTAATTTTTTTATGCAATTTAAACGCATGTAATTCCTTCATTAATACTTCCCAAAAATAAACATCAAGCTTGGTGATGGAAAGACCGGGGACTGTCACTCTATCCAAAGACATTCTCAAATAACTGGCTGGATCTATTTTGGCGGTGATGATAATAATAATGAGAGTAGCACAATTGCTTGTGTCCTCCGAGTATAGATCACATTATGACACGCCATTCACACCCCGCACCCTCCCGCCAAAATTACATGGACGACCCACCCCCGACAGTCATCACCAGGCTTATGTACACCCTCATAACTAATTAAGTATTTACACATATGGAAAGATATAATTTGACAGTTACAAAGTTACAGAGATAATTCACATCGAACACAAGTATGTCACCATCGGTACAAATTGGTAATAACTTTTGATATGACGGTCTGCATTGATGATTGTTACTACAGGGACACTAAGGGACAACACCACATAAAATTTCCCCTCTGACCGGCAACCTTCACAACACACTCGAGAACATGATCAACGCCATACAAGGATCACCTCTACCAAACATAAACGCAGGCAGACCGAAACTTGCGACAGAAGCAGTCTATAGCATGTTGTCAACATGAACCTGCGTGGTCATTTTCCTGAAAAATATTCACGTTGAATCAGAAGTAGCCTGAATGTAGACGTTATTGTAGACGATCACATTTGGTTTTGGGACCAATTACAGCATCATCTGTTTAAGAATGTGTCTTCCATGACTTCAAATACCGCTTGTGTGTATCACTGGAATATAAATATCTTGTTATAAATAACTAGTGAGATATGAACTTATCAGCTGAAAGAGACAACTGGAACAATCAGACAACCACGTCACACCGTCACGTCACAAAGCCATCACCAATGTCACGCCGGCCCAAACAGGTTTTCACTGTATTCAGCTCTACCCATGTCCTCAACCCATGGCAGTGGACATATTCATCGCAAACGGTGCCGAGTTCCAGTCACATGATCACAGTACAAATGAGATCGAGCAAAGCAGCTCACAAGTAAACAGCCACAAAGAGGAGATACAAAACTCACATCACAATGTCCCATATGGAATTAGTACCTAATCTATCATACCCCTTGATGCACAGATATAAAAGATTTTGATTACGGGAGAATTCTCGTGCCATGAACAACTTCAAACATGACAATTCTCTGCAATGTCGTATCTTGATCTGCGGTGTGGATTACTGATACCGGCAACCGTTCCACCACCTCACAATTGACTTATTGACACTCTGGGAAAGAACACATCGACATCACGTCAGAGAGTCAGTCACGCATTAGCTGCCACCTATCAGTACGACATCCACATCCTTAATGCTGGACCATGGGTCACCTCCAACAATTCAGTTAAATTGAGATAATTTGGACATGTTTTAAGTATGAGGGTCTATAATTGAATATAATTCATATATCAGATGACTTTAGTATGTCAGCAAAGCAAATCACAGCACACAACCAGAGGATGCCGTCATCCACTCCTAACCGCACTCTCACGTGACACGGCCACATCGTCCTCTAAACAAGTAACGACTAATCTTGTTCGATCTGGTCTATATCCAGATCGTAAGTCACCTCTAACTCAAAGGGCCCGTCTTCCTTCTTCTCGCAACCACAGCTGTTCTCCGAGTCGACGAAGCCCCCGCGCTCCACCCCCTCATCATTAGAATCATCACAACCACTGTCAGAGAAGTCATCACATTTATCAGCAGTCACCTTGACATCGTCAGCATCCGTTGCCAGGCTAGCAGTGGTGATTTTGTTGCAGACAGACTGTATGGAGGTTTGTGTCATGTGAGGAGGCAAGGCGGGGTTATCAAGAGGAGAGCTAGCAATCGTATTCAAACCCACGATGCTCTCGGGGGGTCCCGAAAATTGATTCTTGCTCCGTGGCCACCCAGTCTAACAACACACATACACAGAGCATCAGACATGTGATACCACCCCGACCAATCTATCTTCTTAATCACACCTTAATTTATCAACGATTATATCATAATATGAGAACGGTAACCTCAATTGGAGCAAATTGAACATTGCGCTGCCTAGTGGCACAAGTGAAGCTGTGACTTCGCTCGGTGCGTGACAAATCACCCCCAGACATTGCCGTCTAGAACAAACCATCAACGACAGATTAAACAGGAGAATTGTGTTGTTACTAATGTAGTATTGTACACATTACTGCGGGTTAGGTAGCGAATTGAGTCGTCCTAGCTCACCATCAGAATGTTGTTTTATCAATTCAATGCAGAAATAACTTCATTAGCCTGTAATGTCAAATCTAAAACAGCTAGCTTTTGTTTGCAGAAGTATCTATTTTTTGTTGCATGTCTTAAATAGACATCACTTGATGTATCTTACCTCCTTCATCTTGCAGAAGTCCAGTGTGGGCCTCTCATCATCGCGACGTCGCTTCATACCCACTTTCCTTTCATGTAGAACACACGGCTGAGATCTGCACCTGGGAACTCGATTTCGCCATGGTGATGATGGGTTGCTTGGAGCAACATGTGGTAGGGTTGGCATGGAAATGGCAGTCTTGGAAGTAGAAGATGGTATGAGTTTAGCAACTCCAGCCTCGTCCATGGAGTAGCTGCGAGCCTTGCAGAAATCGGTGAGTGACGAGGGTGGCAGACTAGCCTCCGTCAACGGGGCATCAGGGCAGTAAGCCAGCAGAGCACTGCCGCTGGCATGGCGTAGCTTGATGGGACCTGGACTGGGGCACGAGTCTAACCAAGGTGTGTAGAGCGAGCCCTGAGAGCTGTCATAGAAGCCGCTGGATGCGGAGGCAGACCGGGGAACTGGCGATGGTGTATCAGCAGGGCTGGCCACTATCTCACTGGGACTCAGAGGCACTGCCATGGGGCTGACCACCGGCTTAAACTTGGTGCTACAAGGCGAGTTACGGCTGGCTCGGCAGCGTGCTCGACCAGCAGACACGGGTCGCCACACACTGGAGGCCTGAGGCTGCCATGATTCCCGACTGTCTCCTGGAATGGACAGCGAGCGACAGTGTCGCTTCTTTGGAGGTGCTGGGTTGCTATGGCAGTTGCCATGGTGACATGATTTAGTTGTTGATTGGTTGCACAGACAAGCTGTTTCAGCAGCTGTTCGCCCTGTAAACGTTGGGCCACCTTTCCCTACAAACCATACAGCTTACGTTAGAGGATTGGCTCAACCTGAAATTTAAATTATCAGAAAATTAACAAGCATGTTTTCTGCTTTTTTTTACCTATTGGAGAAAAGACCAAAACAATCACATTTTGCCAGATTCCTGATCTAACAGGCCACCTTTACTTACACTTCCTAAAATTAGCCATACCTGTTTGCTTAATGTTAACCAGGTGAAGGCAGACATTCAATACCACTGCTTCACATATGGGCAGAGAATTCTCCCAAGTTCCCAAGATATTTCATCAACAAGTCACGGCTTATTATGAGAGTTTAGTCATTATTCATCAACAGCACACCCTAGTTGCCTACTATAGCAAATCTAGCCTGGCAGTAAGCATTAGCTTACAAGGATTAGGTTAATTATTAAATTCATAGCAAAGTCCCCCTGGAATGTGGTATTAACAGAACTAACTCACAAGCTATCGACCAAAGCAAACAGTGGGCTTGTTAATCATGATGTCTCAACCGAGGTAAGTGATTGTCACGCTGATACAATCATGGTGCTACAACAGAAGTACAGATATATGGGAGCCATAAACCATTCTACCCACCATACACTGTGAAGTCGGATATGGCCCCGTGACTTGTCGTCTCTCGACCACTCTGCCATCGGGAGCTCTGTAACAACACGAAGACATATCTAGTTCCTCTTTGCAGTCACATACCAGCAGTGTCTGGGCATAGTCATCCCTCAGAGATACGCTGACAATACCCGGCTGACCAGTTAAGACAGGAATAAGAATGGACATTGGGTGAGAAAGGAACCAGTAAGGTTTGGTGTTCTGAATCCATAAGCCAGAGAAGTGTCATTGAGCCACAGGGTCTGAGCTTTGATTGGGATAGAAATGGAGGTAACAATAAGCTGTGAGATAAAGTGGTCATGTGAATAGCTGATAATGACAGGTAATTGGCCAGCTTATGTTACCTGCAGGATTGGTTCAAACTGAATATCATCGAGACGCTGGATGCGAAGTTTCTCCGTTATAATTGTCACCATGTTGCCTTGTGTCACCAACGATCTTCACTTGGCATCCAGTCCTGTGCAGCCTTCCCATTGGTTGATTTCAAATTAATGTTGGCTTGTCTGACGGAGCTGTAGGTGTGATGGCGGGAATGGCGGGATGGTTAATAGCACCTCTGCTGGGGAAGACTGGCCGCTTTTGGTGCCGGGAGGGGAAGACATATGTACCATCCTCCATACTCTCTACAGCCTCCTGTGACAACATACATCAACAAAACTCAATCAAGCATGAACTTGGTCTGAACAGATATCCTCCTTAAAGTAATGGTTAATTGCTGAGTAGACTTAGACAGCTTCCATACAGTAAACTTTAGTGCCACAAATGAATGTGATCAGAATTGGACAATCTTTTTAAGTGTTGAGCAGGTCAAACAAATATCATAAATATGAATTGTTGTGAGGAATGGGAAATCTTTTTCACTGAAGGATTTGCATATTTCTGTTACAATCCCTAACAAAAAACCCCAGTCTATTCTAGAAGAAACAGACATACAGTGAACTAGTGTGTCATTGCTAACCACCCTACAAGCCATTGGGAACCATAACGCTCAGTCGCCCATAGCACTACATGGCATTCTACCTCCCTCTGTAATATCCAAAGTGGGAGGGGGGGGGGCAGGGGCTTCTGGGGGCGCTTCCAGAATGTGTTGTATGTTGTCTGTTTAACTGCAAACTGCCTGCCATAAGTAGGCACTGGTTGCAACATGCACAACTGCAATCACCACTTGCTATGGGGTGATTGGCTGCAACAACAAGATATTTCCATGCACAAGTGACAAAAACAGCCGTGGGCACATAGCCCTGAAAGTAGTTGTTGTCAGTCTCACACTGGTCCATCCATGAGCCACAAAGCTGAAACAACCAACTCCACTCATCAAACAGGCAGCAGCCTCTGCAGCCTCCACTTAATGATGCAGAACAAACATTGTATCATGATGGAGTATTGGCCGAGTTAAAACAGACTTGTAACAGTACATGAATCAGATGTTTAGGATATGGATGTAATAGGTGATTAGCAATTATTTTCCCAGTAGAAGAAATGGAGTCCACACATACCGTTTTGCAGTGCGCTAAGGCACATGCATGGGGCGCTTTTTTTATCAGGCTTGTTACTTGTTGTAAATAATAAAATAATAATAAAAGGAGATTATTGAGACAATGCTTATGTAATTTGTTGTCTGTTAGTGGGGAAGGCAAAGATGATAGTGCACAGATCTGGTAGTGAGCTTTAATGGGTGCGTAAGTAACGCATAGGCGAGTTGGGAGGGGGCAGCCAGTTAAAAGAGTTTGCAGAAAAAGGGTGGGGGCTCTTGAATTAGGTAAGCGCTTGTTCAAGGTAAAATGCGGAAGGTATACTTTTTCTTTTTGTGAAATAAACACAAACGGATTTATAACTCTGGGTGAACAAGTCACAAGTCACTTGTCAGACAGGCCAAATCACTTGTCCTGGGCAAGTGGACAACTGTTAGTGTTGAACCCTGTAGGTGCTCATGGAGTGGGTTCTACTTGGTGTCTCAGGGGTGCCATCATGAAAGAGCTGGGTCACAGCACATATATTTTAGTTTCTGGCTTTGAATGTTGTTTTAGCCCTGCAAGTGGGCAGAATTCTTAATCTTAATCACAACCGAATAGTTGTATAAAACTTACAAACAGATCTATCAAGAAAGCCATCAGCAATGTCCTGCTTACAGTTAAATCATTTTTAACAAACTGCGACAAAGCCTTTGAGTTGAATATTTTGATGTATGCACGCTTTTGATACAGTTGGATCATGGTAGACATATTTAGATGAAAATAAAGGCACATGTGCCGATAGACTGTGCCCTAAAATGCGGAGTTGAATGCCCACCATGCTTATCGAACTGTGAACAGTATGAAACAACCGGACTCATTGAAAAGATAAACATGCTGACATGTGTTTATTGATAAAGCTACCACGAGCGTAATCTTAAAAGGTAGTCCATGTCAGCTGAAAACTTCACTCATGATTACAGGCACAAATTGTTCATTAACATCAAAACACAAGATGAAACCAAATAGCTCGCTGGGCTTAAGACGTCCAAAGTATCCTTTTTGAATAGAGGAAAATCGTCAATCATTTTGGGCCAGCAGCTGTCCAAAGGGTAAATCGAATTGGTTCTAGTAATTTTAGCACAACAATATATATATGCGTTTGAAGTCAACCCACAGTTACCTAAACTAGTTAACATTAACAATTGCCTCCGTTATCGGAATTCGGTGTCTGATACCCCAGTTAGGCCAGTACCCTAGACGTGCACGACATCTTATTTGTATCACCGTCCGACCGGGTGACGGGTTACCCAAAAGTCAGTACCCCGGCCAGGATTCTGTGACTGTCAAAACAAGCCTAAGAAACTTCGCCTCGGACAGCGCTGTTTATCGTCGATCTCTCATATCCACGTTGTGGGATATCAGACCGTCAACAATTAAGGACGAGGTAACTTACCTATGACATAGGCTATGTCAAGCCAGGCATTTGAACAAATAAATCCAACAAATTAGCAGAACAGAGCACCCGTAAAATACCGAACAATCATTAAAATGCCCTTTTCTGGGAACCATGCATCGGCAATGCATCGTCGAATCTCACCCAAAATTTACCTTAGACTTTGCATGGTGAAGGAGGTTTACGAGAGTAGGAATGGAGCCACGAATTTTGACAGATATTTCCTTAGAATTCTAAGATTTCCCGACCGAGCCAAATATACAGTGCTCAAGGCACAGAATAGCCGTCCAATCAAATCAGCGACTTCATCCAGTCAAGGTATACAAAGTGAATCGATAGCTACTATTTGATCGTGAATGTGAGCATGAAGAGCAGTTTGGAGTTCGCTAATATATGCTCCCATCAGTTCCCCACATAAATCGAAAGAACTATCCGCCTTAGAAAACGAAAAAAATTAGAACCTTGCTTATTTCCCTCAGTGTACCTGACCAAATTCGTATTTTGGAAGGCGGAACCTGCCACTAGTGACTAGAGAAAATAAGCTGGCCAACCAGTGGCGGCATTCCAGCATGCTCGAGCAGAGAAGGAAGACATCTTCCCAGAATAAAATATATAATTTCAAAGGAAAATATTCTACCACGTTTCGTAGTTTTGTTTATTTTGGAAGTCACGTCAATACAGCATGCTAGAGAGGGGTGTCCTCACGGCGGGAATTGAAATGTCGGGGATGACGGGATTGGGTATTGTTGAGTGGTGGTGGGGGTGGATGAATAGAAGTGAAAAATGTCGATTTAGGCTTTCTTCTATGCTCCTATTTTTATATCATCGCTCATTTCCACTGAAATCAATTTCAAAGGGGGTATTTTTTCAGCAAACGGGCGAGAAAAGAAATGAAACATACAAATATCAAATTGTGTTTTAATCAAGTCCTTCACAGTCCTGATATCTCCTCGAACGATAACGTTCGAGATGATATCCCGACTGTGTACATATATAAATATACTCTGTAAGGTCTTTGATTTGGAAGCTGAAGAAGTTTTTGCATAGCTCTTAATAATCGTCCGTACTGGTCAACCGAAATATACACAAATCTATGATGGGCTGCTGCTGGTAAGAAGTAGATAACTGAGTTTGTTCCAATAATTAGAGCTAGCAATTTCGACTGTCTATTCGTTTTTTAAATTTATCAATATTGTTTCTTCAGGTTAACCAAAGGTAATTATAATTGACGCTGTACGTACGTGATGAGGCAAGTGAAGATAAATTTTGAGAGACTGCATGATTTTATGAGATAAAACCAGTTCATGGCGCAGAGCAAATGATTTTCAATGTACCCAATAATTGAAATTTTTTTAATGAGTATAAAGAAGTGTGTGGAATAAAAGTTGTTCATATGAATAAAGGTAACTGCATATGTAAGACTATAGGTTTAGTTGATTCGCCAAGCTGAGCGGGAAACTCAATTAGGATTGGTTAAAACTTCGCTGTTATGGTTGTTGAACCATGTCATGTATTCTCTTTCATGTATATGCATCTGCTGTTCAACAGAACTGATCAAACTCCATTGCTGTGGTGTCTGTGTGTTGGTAATAATGAACCCTGTCTGACCGACCTTTGCCCCCGAGTTATTAATAATAGCTGACGAAAATTCTCTGGTCCAATGTTAACCCCATCAGGCATTGAAACTGTTGGTTTTTGGAAATCAGTGTGGAAATCTAGGCAGATATAAAATCTTGTTGGATATAATTGGAGAATTCACAGACCTTTGCATGGTTCTTATTTTTTCAGAATCCCGTCATCCTCAACGCAGGGATTTTCCAGATCGTTTGAGTAGCTATAATCATAAACTCATGTGATGTTATCTGCCACCTATATATTTTGTGGTGTTATCGGCAACCCACGTATGTGATGTAATCTGTCACCCATATAGGTGATGTAATAGGCCACCAACATGTCATGTGATGTAATATGCCACCCGAATATGGTGTGTTATGATCAGCCATTCATATTCCGTTAAGTTGCCTCTCACATGTTACATGTCAACCACACACATAAACTGGCAGGAAATATGAAATATTACAGAGCTAATCAGCAACCATTCTCTCATGTGATGTAATCCACCACCCACATCATGTGGTGTAATCTGCCACCCACATATCATGTGATGTACTCTGCCACCCACATATGATGTGTACTCTGCCACCCACATATCGTGATGTACTCTGCCACCCACATATCATGTGATGTACTCTGCCACCCACATATCATGTGATGTAATCTGCCACCCATATATCATGTGATGTAATTTGCAACCAGTTACTCCTCTGGTGTAATCTGTCAGAAACACCCCACTTCAACAAGTTGACTTCTCTATGTATTTGTAACAGTTTCAAGGTATTGTTGACCAAGGAGAACAATTGTGATTTACTCATTATCAGTAAACAGATGATAATAATTCACACCACAAGTGCAATGTATATACATATTTTATTGACACAGTAATTCATTAATATTCTTATGTAATAGACAATGGCAAAACATGAGAGCACTTCCTGAATATGTTAAGTGGCAGTATTAGACGAGATATTGGGTGTCATACATTGTACCAGTCAAGGAAAAGCAGCGATAAGGAACAGACGATGAGGAAGAAGAGGATCCACACTCTTAAACCAGCGTTGTTCTTCATAGCCTGCAAGAGAAAATATGGCCATTTATCCATGAGCTTTATAAAACTAAAGAAAAAACTTGAAAAAGTCTACATCCATCCATCAATCAATATACTAATTTTGCACCCTGTATGTATCTGCATACATGGTAATTATTTGAGACTCTCATACATAAACAAGAATGTTAACATTTTCAAAAGTGTTCAATTATATATCTCTGAAAACCACTCAATACAAGTGATATACCATGATTATTGTTCATATGACGCACCTCTCTGATATCCTCGTTAGCTTCCTTTATGTTCTCTGTTGTACCCACCACCACATCGGCCACCCTCTCAATGTCTTTCTCCTGACATACACAACACAATATGGTGCAACTATTCATGGTATACACAGCGTCACATAAGCCAACGATACAGGTAACTATCTCATGGTATACACAGCATAACATAAGTCAACAATAAAGGTAACTATCTCATGGTATACACAGCATCACATTGGAATATGCAGCATCTCACAAGTCAACAATAAAGGTAATTATTTCATAAACATGACCAATTATGGCATATTTTCATAAAACACAGTCCTAAAATTGAAATATGACTTGTTAACTATATAATTAAAATCTATAACATACTGATTGACTGTTCAAGCAACATGACCAACACAGTGAATTGTACAAACCTGTTCCAAAACTTTATCTGCAAAAATCTCTTGAAGTCGTGATATCTCGACCACCTTGCCTTCAATCATTCTGTAACAGTTGCCAGTGGAAGTGTAAGTATCAATAGACATACCTCATACCTAGGAAATGCATTTAACGACCAACCTTCCTTGGATCACATCATTTTGGAAAGCTACATATACTAGTCTGTATACTCGTCATACACACTGTACTGAGACAATTTGGACTTATGGTATTAAGAAGATAACATCACATACCTCTGTATCATACATACCAACAGAGAGGAAAGAACATACCAGGTACCTCTCTGTCATACATACTAACAGAGAGTAAAGGGGGCACTTACTTCACCTCATCCACCAGGCTGTTCATTTCATCAAACATCTGTTGGTTTTCCAACTGAAACTGAAACCATTTCAAAGATATCAAATGTGTTGTATTATGGATACATATCAGCATCCATTCGACACAAAAACTTCATGAAACCATGACAAAGCATTTGGTTAGGAGGGGTGGGGTGGGGGGATGCACATATCTTAATGACATGGACAGGAGTAACATCATATTTCCTCAGAAATCAGTGACATTTTACTCAACATGACTCTTTTAATATCAGCAACAAAGATATCATTCACATTCAACAAAGCAGGGACTCTACAACAAATAATGAATGATACGAACCATTTGTATTTCCTCCGGGGAGAGTTCGTCTTCTATGGTGTCATCATAAGCTGGGGGAGAGCTACTGGGTAAGGCAGCGGTGGTGTCTGAATACAAACATGTACATCTTATATACCAACTCAGTACATTCACAGGTTATCCTTAATCTTAATCACTGGATTACTCCTACTGGGCTCATAGTAAGGGTGACACTAATTCCATGTTTTTTATATTTATCTCGAAATGTTGTATATTGCTGATAGCTCAGGAAGTTTTTAGTGTCATGACTGGTGATGAAGACTCTGTGTTATCCTGACCTGCTTCTTTACTGCCTCCTGTATCATCTGACCCACCAACACCAGACCCTATCACCACCTTGGTTGCCCTCTTATTGTCTGACTCGAGTCTCGACCTGCACAATGACAATCCACACAAAATTAAGACCAATCACAAACAGCCACAAGTACTTTGATACACCAACAACAAATATTCCATGATTTGAAGAAAAAAAATTTAACTAAAGAAACTAGGTTTATAAATTTGGGTTATTAATTAACTCTTCAGGCTGGCACTAGATGTTGCAAAGCAGCACTCAACTGACAAATAATTATAAATATAATCGATGGAGAAATGAGCTTTTGTGAATATAAGGTGTAATGAACATGTAGTTGGTTGTCGTCTCTTACAGTCTTTTGCGATCTACAACCCTTTTCACACGAATGGCCCTCTGCTCACTGAATATTGAACAAACACCTACCACACAGCATGTAACATTATGATACAACGCATAATATAACGTTATGACTTCGACAAGAAAAATCGCATAACGTTATGACATAGTCAGTTCCACAATGTAACCTAATGTTATGACAAACAGTTTCATTGTAAACAATAAATATCACCAACAAAAAAAAACATAGATTAATTGACTGATAACTGCTTGCTTCAGAAAACCCCACACCTTGGGATGTGTAAACACATTCAACACATGAGTGCCAGTGACATGGAGTTATATGACATTGCAAGGTGAGTTGGTTGTTAAATAGGTAGCAGCTGGCTTAGAAAGCAATGGTTGACAAACATCAGCATCTAAAGGGGAATTTCATGCATAATTATCTATATTGTGTAATCAGCTTTAGAGTTGGAAAAAAAACCCAACAATATATATGAGAGAGAGGTGGGGAGAAAGAGATTGAGCAGACAGATGGGCACGGTGTTAGGACTAACCTTTCAGGTATGTCTTGACGAGTTCTATCACTGCCTCTCTGTGCTCTTTAACAGTTGGTGAGAGGCGATTGGAAAAAGCTGCAACCCATTTAAAGCATGCAATTATCTGAACTCACCGTCTCCGTTCTTAAATCCAAATCATTCACACAGTACAAGATATATATGCATAACCGATAGGAAATGAAAAAATTGACTTTCATGATATTTGTTTCCATTAGCGATGTATAAACGGGCATTGAACAATAAAAGAACCTTGGACTGCATTGATAACATAGAAATTTTTAAGTCTCACTTAAATACTAATTTGATCATTGTAGTAGAGCACGTCATCACCAGTTTGTTTTCATTAACTTAGACTACACAAGATAGATAACAATCAATGCATTATTACCTTGTGTACATAGCTGTTTTATAGCTTCTGAAGCAAGTCTCATAAATGTTTGGGCATCAGAGTCAATCTGATCACGGTCAGCATCAGACATCAGTGACCTCTCACTGCTGATACAGCTAAAACAGGAATGCCTCCTTGTTATGAATTATATTTGAATAATAACAGCCCAAACATACATTTTAATGCAGTCAAATGAATTAAGAGGATAAATTAAATACACAGATAAATCAAAGTTAGCATGTAACCTTGAAACATTGATGTAGTCTTTTCTGTGCTCCAGTAGAAATTCCTTCAATTGCCGAATATCTGCTATCTATAAATGAAATAACACATTATATTAGGTCATTTTAACATTGATGTAGCACATGTTTTGCCCACACCAGCAATCAGGCCTTATGTCACGGTTTGTATCAAAACTACCATCGGATTGTCTTAAAAATTCAGAGGTCCTCACTTGCATAATCCCATTGGGTCTGACTACTTATCAATATGTTTCCAAAGGGTACAAATTCCCAATAACATGGGTCAACATATTGCTTACATTTCTTACACACAATGATCATGAATGGCGATGGATTACAATGCACTCTGATGCATTAAACATGGACTTTTTAAACACCATTTTCATATTTTGCAGAAACCTTCCAGTGTCCCTTTAAAAAAATGATTTGACAGTGATCAATCTGGACTTTGAACGAAACGATCATTAACAATTTTATTTCCACCCTTACCCCTAATATGCCAATCCATATATGAATACAAAAGGATTGCACAAAAATTGAATAACAGACAGCTCCAGTGAACAAACATAATCTTGTTAATGATATAGCCTAGGCTATATTATAGGTAGCTCTGGTCGGACATCTTGGTGACAACTCAGACGTGTTTTAGTGCTACATTAAATTATATGATTATAGCCTATAGGGTACTGACAAATGAAAAATAATTTTCGTGTGTGTGTCAAAACATAATTTCATCAATGTGGAAAATTGGACAAAAGTCAGAATTAAAATTCAGAATCACGGGCACGTGTATGCCTCATTGCTTGAATGGGCTATTTCAATTAATTTTATAACAATAATCTCATTCTAACCACTTTCTTAGTTTGAGTGTGGAACTCCCCCCGAGGTTTGGTTGTCAACAAGCTCTTGTCAGTGGGTACATGTTCGCCCTGAGCTCTTTGTCTAGTCTTCAAGGCCTTGACAGTTGCTCGGAATAAATTAGTTATGTCCGACATTCTCCACCTAGTTTATTATAGTGCTATCTATTTTGCAGAAACATATGTGTTGATTTAGCGATAATCGGTGACAAATTGTGACGCAAAGGTTTTATTAGCTTTCACTCGTTAGATGGCGCTGATCGCACAGACTTGTGTAAGGCTCGCCGAGCTGTTCGAATTGGCAGAGAAGTAGCACAAAAAAATGAGATACGGTTCTCAAAATGTCCGTAATCTGTACAATCAAGGAGTAATATGGAATGAAGCATGATGTATAAACATACAAAATTCCTTCACTATTTTGGACCGCTTCTTTAACCTCATTTTGGAGCGTAAATATACCAGCAGAGAAGTATTTGAATTTTCCTCAAGTTGTCAGAAAAGAGCCTTTGGACTAATCGGTTCTCCATCGATTCCTTATATCAAACTAGATCAAGATAGCCTGTTATTAGGCTTGAATATTCATCGCACACTCATCATTCAAACTGCTGGATCCATGTGTTCAACTGTCCAATGTTTACGTTTCGCCATCTGCATTTGTTATAACCTTAATTATGAAAGTACAAGTGATACAGCACCCATCACCTAAGGTCGGATTTCTTTGTAGTCTTTAGTCCACATTAGCCTTACAGATGATAAATTGTCGATCTGCAGTGGTCCGTTGATGCCATTTTGACAGATAATTGACTTTATCAGTATATTATCGCTCTGTCCACGCCTTGATAAAGCGTCATAGACTATGTCAGTATGTAGTCAGATAGTCGTGGCCCCCTTATACAGTTATGAATGAATATTATATTACTCAGATTACTAACTGATTAACATTTTTGCTCTTGTCAGGTAAAAGCGAGCTCAGGGTCTCAGCCAGGATTTCCTTTCCAGCTGAAAAGGGTGTAGGATTGTGGTTGGTTCTGCCCCTTCTGGTAGGACCGTAGGGGTGTTAAGATGTTGCAGTTTGGACTTGGAGGTGTGCAGCTATGTGGTTGGAGTTTGGAGGAGTGTAGCGATGTGGTTGGGGTTTTGAGGGGTATAACGAAGTGGTTGGAGTTTTGAGGAGTGTAGCAATGTAGCTGGATGTAGGAAGGGGAGTAGCGATGTAGCTGGATGTGGTAGGGTGTAGGGTTGTGGCTGGATGTAGGAGGGGTATAGGGATCAGGCCCACTGTCTTGAGGGAATTACTGTTAACCCGATGAAGTTCAGGAATATACATTTAAAATGTTACTTAACTGGATCACTGTTAAAGAGTTTCCTTGTGGTTTGTGATGAAAGGGTCGCTCCCTTGTGGCTTGCGTGGATATAGCCAGTGGCGAGGAATTATTTGAAGAAGAACCACTCGTCAGTGCTCAGTTTCTATGGAACACTCTGTATAAGTACAGAGCCTGTGAGCACTGTCTTAAGGCTCTGGAAACAGCCCAGGAATCGTGTAGACGTTTGGCAAATCAGCCTGCCTTGGAATTGCTGCACCCCGAATGCTGCTCAGTAAACACAGCTGACCATGTCTCGTGTGTACATTGCATGGTAAAAACAGCATCTTAAGCATGTCAAGAAATCATCCAAATCCTGCTTCATTGAAATATTCTTAATTCTATCCTGGTTCATGTTCTTATCAATCAACATGATTGTGTTTGTCTTTGAATGTCCAATCTAAGCTGATGATGTCCTTCAGGTGCCCTACTGCTGTGCTGCTTGTCGGGATAAGGCTTGGTTGACTTACCATAAGACACTTTGTCTTGGTGCTGCTGTAGAAGAAGGCAACCATCCCCTCAACAGGCTTGCAGAAGCATGGAGGTAAGACAGCAGTATGAGCCGGCCATACGACCCTCTAGTAGCAGCCTAGAAGGAGATAAGACAGCAGTATGAGGCGGCCATATGTACCTGTCATAGCAGCCTAGTGGGAGATAAGACAGCTGTATTAGGCAGCCATACGTCCCTCTCATAGCAGCCTAATGGGAGATAAGACAGCAGTATGAGGCGGCCATACGTCCCTCTTGTAGCAGCCTAGTGGGAGATAAGACAGCAGTATGAGGCGGCTATACGTCCCTCTAATAGCAGCCGAGTGGGAGATAAGACAGCAGTATTAGGCGGCCATACGTCCCTCTTGTAGCAGCCTAGTGGGAGATAAGACAGCAGTATGAGGCAGCCATACGTCCCTCTAGTAGCAGCCTAGTGGGAGATAAGACAGCAGTATGAGGCGGCCATACGTCCCTGTCATATCAGCCCAGTGGGAGATAAGACAGCAGTATTAGGCGGCCATACGTCCCTCTAGTAGCAGCCTAGTGGGAGATAAGACAGCAGTATTAGGCGGCCAAACATACCTGTCATAGCAGCCTAGTTGGAGATAAGACAGCAGTATGAGGTGGCCATACGCCCCTCTAGTAGCAGCCTAGTGGGAGATAAGACAGCAGTATTAGGCGGTCAAATGTACCTGTCATAGCAGCCCAGTGGGAGATAAGACAGCAGTATTAGGCGGCCAAATGTACCTGTCATAGCAGCCTAGTGGGAGATAAGACAGCAGTATTAGGCGGAGATTATAAATTATACAACAGGATGAGGCAATGTCTGCGATGTTATTGATGCTGAAGAATGACTGTTATTGTTTGTATACCAATCGATTAGTTGTGCTATTTTATATGTATCATTATTTTTTAGGCACACAACCAAACAGAGCTCTCTCCTAATTACAATAAAGATGATTTATCTATCAGTGGTCAAAACCCTCATTATGGGTGTCATCGGTGCTTTATTATTCTTACTTGTCGGTAGCTGATGCAAGCCACCTGAGCTTATCTTGTCATGTGAGTTGCCTGGTCTAATAACTGACCAGCAACAACAGTGAGTTGCTGCAGGCTGCAGACTCTTTTCTTATTGCCTCCAGCTGCAAGTTTTGCTGAGTATTGTCATCTGTATGGGGAGTTGCTTAAGTTGTGGGAGAAACTGACTGAGGTGGACGGAAGTTATGTCAATATTGTTGAAGGAAACTGTATTTTGCGAAGTTTGTTATTTCCAGAAACATCCACTTCCCTCCTGAATCTTGCAGCATACTGTTATTTGCCAGGATGGTTGCCACGGTGAAACAGGTATTGTTGTATTGCTGTGCTCATCTTGTATTATTTTGTAAATACCTATTTGTGATGTGTGCAATTATTTGCCTGTCCGATCTGTATGGATTATCTTTGGACCCAGAGTGCCTGAATGGCATATCTACTGCTATGTGCTACCCTACTGAGGCATCATTGGTAATTTGAGAGATGATTAGAATTGTCCATTCATGACTTGTTTGATGTTTGTCATTTTATAATGTACATTTAATGTCTAGATTTGTCAGGTGTGGTGTCGATATGGTCACCACTGACATGGCAAAAGCAAAAGAAGCCATATTGTTTGCTCATTCTTTTCAATTGTTCATGGTAATCTGTTCGGCCCTGCAGGCTGCACATCCTGGTGCTGTTCTAGCGCAGTTCAGCCAGTTCTGCAAAGCAACTGTTAATGAAGAGCAGCAAATTGCACACAAGCTCCTGGGAAATGAATTTCAAGTAAGACACATTATCAACTCTGGTCAATGGTTAAACGTACCAGATCCTTTCTTTATTGAATAGCACCATAGTGTTATCGTTTAGCATTGCCTGCTGGTAACATGCCAGTGCTTTGTGTTGGTAGGAAACTAACGTTTGACAGGCGAGCTCCATATATATCTATATAATGTGATGACAATGTATGTGTATATCAGGGTCCCCTCGAGATGCTGAGGACACTCGCTATGGAAGCTCTATATGATGACACAGTACAACAGGTAAACCTGTGCCAGCTCACTGTTGTCACTCTACCATGATGAGGTTGATTGCCTTCTTACCTTGGCTGGTTGGGTGATGTGTTGTGTTGTATGCGTGCAGTGGTTTACTCCAGAAGGGTTCTGCTCCATGTTTGCTCTCATTGGAACCAATGGACAGGGCATCGGTACAAGGTGGGGGTCATCCTGCATATCAGACGTTAGGCCTATTGTATATGACACATGCAACACCTGCTCACAGGTGATGATGTTTCACACCTGCTTACAGGTGCTGATGTATATGCAGTGTATGACACCTGTTCACAGGTGCTGAAGTGTTTCACACCTGCTCACAGTTGCTGATGTGTATGCAGAGTATGGCACCTGCTCACAGGTGCTGATGTGTATGCAGTGTATGACACCTGTTCACAGGTGCTGAAGTGTTTCTCACCTGCTCACAGGTGCTGATGTGTATGCAGTGTATGAAACCTGTTCACAGGTGCTGATGTGTATGCAGAGTATGGCACCTGCTCACAGGTGCTAATGTATATGCAGTGTATAACACCTGCTCACAGGTACCGATGTGTATGCAGTGTATGACACCTGCTCACAGGTACTGATGTGTATGCAGAGTATGGCACCTGCTCACAGGTGCTGATGTGTATGCAGTGTATGACACCTGTTCACAGGTGCTGAAGTGTTTCTCACCTGCTCACAGGTGCTGATGTGTATGCAGTGTATGACACCTGTTCACAGGTGCTGATGTGTATGCAGAGTATGGCACCTGCTCACAGGTGCTAATGTATATGCAGTGTATAACACCTGCTCACAGGTACCGATGTGTATGCAGTGTATGACACCTGCTCACAGGTACTGATGTGCATGCAGTGTATGACACAAGTTTGTGTGAAGAGGATACATTTTGTAATGAGTGGAGACCAGGAAGCCTATAGGTTACATGGAGTATGTATTGTGAGATGTTCCCCATCATGACATTGGTAACAGGTTGCCTGTGATGGCCAGTCTTCCTCACCCTATATTTCACCCATCTAAGGTCCACCTGTGTTTGTGACAGCTCACTCAGTGGTTGGGTGAAGAAATGCGAGGATCTTAATCTCCCTACAGATGAGAAAGCCAAACTCGAAAGCTTCATTGACCAGGTCTATGATGATATAGACAAAGGTGTGTTCATTGGTTTAATCAATAATTCATGATCTTAATCCCTCTTCTGGTGCCTATATATAAATTGTTGACCTGTGTTTGCAGTGACGGGAGAATTTTTGAATTGTGAGGGGTCAGGATTATACCTTCTTCAGAGTGCATGCAAGTATTTTGTCTTTCATTTATTCAGTATGCATGGGCTTCAGGTTGTTTTTATTTATATAGCTACAGCTGAACATTCATCATTAAAGAAAACTAAACCTTCTACAAATTGTCTGATCCATATATTTTTTCCATCCATTATTGGTAAAGTTCTCCAAGACATCTTCCATTTAGACCCGTTTTCCATTTCGAAATCCAGGTAACCATAGCTGTCAGCCTAATGCAGAAGTCACATTCCCTAATGATGATTTCAAGTTATCCATGAAGGCATTACAAGACATCAAGAGTGGGGAGGTATGTATACCCTGGTAACTGGATGGTTACAAGTGTGTCAAAGTGACACTGACATTTGTTTGTTTCGATTCAGTTGCTGTGTGACAGTTGTGAAGATGTTGTTTTGCAGGAGGTGATGATATCTTACCTAGACGAATGTGCCCTGGAAAGAAGTCGTCACTCGAGGCAAAAAATTTTAAGGTAATTTATTAACTTGACTTTGACAAACTACAACAAAATGACTCGTGTCTAGGCAAAGAGCTGTCAAGTTGCACATTCGCAAATTCAAAGTGGCTGTTACATATGTAGTGTGCTCCCTTTCACAGACTTGAACATTTAGCATGTTACAATTGATGCAACTGCTATGATTTGTTGGCAGGGAGCATTACTTATTCCACTGTCAGTGCACCAAGTGTGAGACAGAAGTCAACCAGCCCGATGTAACATCAGAGGAAGAGATGAGATGGATGATGATGATGATGATGATGAGCAGGATGAAACATAACCAGCTCATGAAGAATTCATGGCCAATAAATGTTTATAATTTTCCCTCGAATCAATGTCTCTGCAATGTCCACCAAAATACAATCCATTATCAGTACTGATGTATCATTGTGGAGGAATGTTGTAGATATAATCGATTTGGATGCCTCTTCCCAAATTTCTAATGTCTGTGAATTAGGATGACCCCATAGACTGACTGATGCCTGTCAATCAATACCACTTGTACTGCTCCTTTACTGCTTGCATCCCCAACTTGGGCCTTGATGCAGCAGTGCGGTCTAATTATAATCCACTACACACATCGACATGCTGTCTGCCATGCGGCATCAATTGCAGCCTTCAGTAATAAGGCACCCAGCTGCTGTCGTCTGCCGGCCGTAGTTCTCCTGTCACCAGTAGGATGACGTCTACGATCCACCACAGTCCTACACCACCTAATGTCAACAGCTTACCCACAGCAGTCCCTGTAACAGACACACAGGATGCGCTATTTACTGAAACAGTACAATTTCTATGATGATCAACAGACTCTTAAGGACTTCACAATGTTATGCATATTGCGAGGAGAAGCCAGTGTCATCAATAACGGAACGTTAACCAACATTTGTTGTGTTTGAATGTGATGAGAGCCGGGTTTGGAAGTAAGAGTTTCACATGCCTGTATGTCCCAGACAGAAGCGATCCATGCCTAGAAATCCAAGCAGGACAGAGTAGATCAGAGTAGTCACAAAGTAGTGACCATTGTACCTGAAAAACAATTTCCACTAATTCAAACAAATGTCATATTATTCAAAACACGGAATGCATACCTTTTATCCTTATTAAAACCACATTGTGAATAACTAACTTTCAAATTAACATGAATTAACAGCATCCAGCCAATACCAATAACTTTAAAAACTAAAAAAGTTTAGGTTTCAAGGAACAAATTGGTTCTCCCCTTCACATCTGCACTGAGTGGCTTTTAACCAAATCAAACATTATGCCAATTTAAACAGGGTGAATTAGTTAATAAGCCTCATGAGACCTTTCAGTGATCAATTCGAGAGAGACCTACTTGATGCAGGGATACGTTTTGAGGCTGAGAAATCGTCGCTGGCCGTTACACTCGATGCCATCCAAAACCTCGCACCACGTCCTCGACCGCTCCACATCGCTGTGCTTCTGACCGCCCCACTGCTCACACAGCGTCAGATGATGTCACTGTATGTCTCTCATCATATTACCTCACCATTATGTCATCAAACATTGTTAGCACATCACTACAATATCATTATGCATTGTGGTCTATGGCCCCACAATGTCCTCAGTAATTTTAACCTCCATGTTACCAGTGAATTCAACCATAATGTCTGTACACAATGAACCAAGGTGACAAAATGTCATGCATTTTGTCAAATAGCAAGTCAGGATTCGGTCAGGTCACCAATCAAATCCACCTCGGAATGTCACCATACAACACAAGCAGTGCTTTTACTGTGATGAATACCAGGGGGGGGGGGGGGGGGGGGGGGGGGGGGGGGGGGTGGGAAAGGGGGAAGGGTGGAGAGAGTGGGGATAGGGGAGTGGGTGGGGATAGGGGAGGGTAAGCATGATGAGTGAAGGTTTGCTTACCTTGACACAGCCATACCCCAAGATTCGCTTAGCAGTATCATTCCCTTCGTGGTCAAAAAGTGGCACCTTACACTTCATGAACTCCTCGGGTCTGAAATTAACAACCAAATACCCAGCTGCTTAATTGCACCAATTCCTGGACTCAGCTATAATCGTTTGTTGCACACCATACAGGAGTTGAATCAATATATATGTAGGCTAGTGACCTGGGTGGTTATTGCTGTACACAAATCTTACATTACAGGTTTGGTTAAAACTTATTGGTACAAGAACATGAGTTGGGGTGGGGTGCCATGCAGGATTTTGTGGGTTAAATCGATATTACCTCATGTCTGCCGAGCAAACAGGAGTTAATGCTCTTGAGATATCAAGTAAATGGTTGGCCTTTCCCCATAATATCAATGCAATCAGTATTTTTATGTGCTGATTTTAAGAATCTCATGTAATGTTGGGTTAATGGTTGTTCTATTTGTATAAAGAGTCTGATATCAACGATGTTAAGTACTATTTCCGGGAATTCAAAATGGCACTCAAAAGTGTCTGTTGTTTCTCCAATCTGAAAACCACAGAATTCATGGATTTTACAGAATGTCATTCTGCTATATCTTGGGGCAGTTAATGGAATCAGTTTATGAGTGGGAATGTTAGAATGTACGTTTAGCTCAAAGACTGCGCTGCATGTACCGCTGACATTGAGTCAGAGTCCAACCCTGTACACTGTAATGGTGGAATAAATGGGATTTCGACACACATATCATAAGCTCTTTTAAACCAAGTGGAGCTTGCGCTCTCTCTTGGTTCTCGAGGATGGCCTCGCCAATATAGAAAATTCGATGATAAGACCTTACCTTACGGCTCGATGTAACAAGTCCAATTTAAAAAGTAATTGTTATTATGTACAGTGAATGAGTTTCAGCAACCCCAATAACTTGTAAATATGCATAATCGCCTAAAATGTGGGTGGTGATTAACTTTTCAAAAATGCTGAATAAAGGAGAGAAAAAGGCAACTAAGTCGGAAAGTTATAATCATTTGTAAAGGGAACTAAGTGTGTATATGCGTCTTGTTCAATTATTTATTCTTCTAAAATACTAATCATATATCAAAGGTGGCTGTTACCTTAAATAAAGCTGTTAAAATGCAAATAATTTATCCTAACCAATCACAATATGCCGATATATATCGCACAGACTTAAGTTGGGTCAGCCATTTACTTGCCCCAACTTCAAATATCGATAAAGGTCTGAGATCAAACTTCGCTCCGCGAGGCGTGTTAGAGAGAGCAATGGAGTGCTATTGAGATTCATTTATTTCTCTATAGAATTCGTCCTTGGTACGTGACCATTGATCCCTGAAGGCTTCATGAAAATCCATTCATAACTTTTCGATATATCTTTGCTAACAGCCAAAAAAAACAGATGGACATTGGATGAAGACATATTTCTAATGGGCGAAGGTAAATTCAGCCTTACTGGTACATCAGCGAGCGCTAGCTGTATCGCCATGCATTGCGATATACTTAGGGAGTTTGGCACAACAAGCCGATAATGTAATAAACGCGCCGCCGCTTCCCATACCAGTCGTGCCTGCCGTCCAATATTAAAATAGGTCAACCCAACTTGAAATTTCAAGTTGGGTCAGGACAATTTTAAAATTGACCGGATTTCAAGTTGGGTCGTAACAGTAATACCCGGGCCGATCGACTGTTGTTTTGCTGGGCTAAACAGCTAAATATCATTGCTGACAAGCTCGTGAGCCGACAACTTACAAATAGGAACAGTTCACCAGCGGACTGTAAGAAGATCTACAACTCTCATTGTGACAATCGTCGTCTCCTTGCGCGCTGGCTACTTGAAGGTTTAAAGTAAATAACGTTACAAACTGCAGTAAAACAACCGAGATGCACATCAACAGCAAATAAATATTCATGGCTGAGCGGAAATGGAGTATTCGGAAATAGCGTAAAAAGGAAGAGGTTATTCGCACGCCGGCGTGGGAATAGTGAACGTTGTCAAGCTTATTTGCAAGTCGACGTGCGAATAGTAGAGCATGATCATGGTATTCGCACGCCGGTTTGGGAATACAGTGATGCGCTCAACATATTCGAGCGCCAGCGAGGGAATAGATAAGATAAGATAAATTATCTGTCATTTAACAAAAGTGGAATTTGTTTGCTTGGTGCTCGGTACACATCATAACAATGTACATATAATGCATATATATATTGTCTGATATATTCTCTCTTAATTACTAGCCCTACAAGACGTCTGAGTATTCATATTACCGTTCGACCGGAGCTACTCTCTTACATGCTCACAAGTGTTTATCTATGTATTTTAAAAATATTTTATTTTGTACATAGATATAAAGAATGGTTAGTGTTGCGAGTGAAGGTTGCTGTTAATCATTAATGTCCATCAAATTTTGTGTTTGCATCCGTAGGTGACGGAGCTGAATTTGAATTTTTCGTCATATTTGGCTTTTACCTCGCTAAAGTTTTATTCCACTGTCTTAGATCCAATCTTGATGAATTTAACGAATATATCTTCCTCATTTTTCTCCAAAGTTTTCCTGAACGTTTCAAAATTTTCAAACTCTTTATCGACATGTAGTTCCAACCCCGCGTATACCTCACTCTCCGCCTCCAATGCTGCTTTACGCTCCGCACTACTCAAGCGAAAACGAGGCATGCCCACCCAAAGCGCATGCGTCCGGCGTGCGAATAAGGAAACCTCCAATTTTTGTTCGTACGCCGGCGTGGGAATAACCATCTCGAAATAAATATATATATATAAAAAAAGAAGTGTTCCTTTGCCACACTGATAAGCTAATGACGAAAAGAACCACTTTTATCGTGTCAAACGTAAACACTTTAGGTCGTTTTGTTAACTGAGCGAATGCTTTCGCCAAGTTATCTTGATTAGTCCCGTTGGTTTGTATGTATGTTGCCCTTTTGCTGATTTCTTCAGTGAGTTAAAAAAAAAAATTCTGTGAATTAGATTTAATTTGACAGTGCTGTTAATGACATGATTCCGCAGTTGTCTGATAAGATTATATATTTTTCTCAGGTGCAATTTTATATACTCATTTGATTATTTTTACTCATGGGAAAAATGTATTTACTCATGGGGAAAAATGAATTATCTCGCAGTTTAGTTTATGTGTCACTTGAGATGAATGATCCATCTCAAGCGACAATTTGTCTCATGGGTGCAATGATTCATATGTTTGATTTTCTTTGTGAGAGAAGTGATCCTTCTCGCGAGATAATACGTTTGGGGAAAAATTCGTCTCATTTGATATATCCATTTTTATTTATTTACCAAAACCTAGCGTCATATTATTCTTGGCTCAGACAAGTACCCAAAGTCGCAAGCAACCCGCGCTATGGCGACAAATGGGTTAAGCGAGAAATGGCCTGTCAAATGTCTCTCCGCAGATGGTGGTTATTGAAATTCCAATACCCACCAGCCCCAAAACTGCACAATTGAAAACCGTCAATGATTGCACAGGGAATGAAATTGTAGCTCACGGCACAATTAAGGTTCGTCTCAAAACTGCATCCGTATACTGGCTTAATTGGTGTTAAATTGGAGAGGAAAATATAAATAATCGCTGGATTTGAATAATCGCTGAATAAGTCCCAATTAAGTACTGATCAGCTGATCGACAATTTTTCAGACTCGATTAGGTAAGATTTTAAAATCTCATACGAAATTGACATTCATTCTGTAAATATTTAGACTCAGCTTCTAATAATTATACGAATACCAATTTAAGGCACAAGGCAATTTGTGTCGATTTTTCGATGTTTTGCAGGGCAGGACATTATTGTTAACAGTCAACTGACTGCCCAGGGCAGGTATAAAATAGGAAGGGGGAGGTAAATTGATAATTACACCTAGTTTTTTTAACCCTCGTCATTCTCAATATTCTAACTTTTCCATGAGTATTCTATATTGAAACTGAGATAGATCGCCGTGTCCGCCATCTTGCGTAAACGATTGCGCAATCAGTGTTTTGTGGGAACCAATTCACCGTGCAGCCCTCGGGGCGGCCGGTTTAAGATTTTTACGAACGCTCATTTATTATTTTATTTGTCTGAAATGGGGTTGTCATAGGGGTTAGGAAAAATTGTGGTGGTGGCAGGTAACTTTTATAACCTACCTGTCCCCTGGGGAGGTGTGAACAAACCGTAATGTCCTGCCGTGTATTTGATACGGATTAATTGGATAATAGAACCCCATTACATCCTCTCTAGTAAGCTCTTACTCACTGCAGCATCACGTTTAGCTCGCCTCTTTTTTGTTGTAGTTCAAATTGACAAGTCATGATTTGAGCTCTTGCACATTTGCAAGAACATCAAGCTTCTTAATAGCTTATATTATTTCCTTGGAAATTAAAGATTCCTTTCTCGCCTTCCCCTGTGGGTCCGGGGGTAGAATTGGCCTGCTGTATCCCTCTGCATTTCGTAAGAGGCAACTAACAGGGTACAATCGTGGGTTGCGACTGTGTCGGTAGACGATTGGATCCATGGTGGTTAATTGGAGCGATCCTTGGATCCTTGGAAGGGCCATTTATACAAACATCACTTTGACCCGGATTTCACCTAGACGAGAGGTCGAAAAGGCCTGGTCCAGTCAGTCAACTGGTTGTGAAATGCCTTGATACAATCGTTCTCATTTTCTTTTCCACCTTATTGTTCCTTTTCATGCAAGTGAATTCCCCAAATTTATCCATTTATCCTAGAAGGCCGCTTCTCAATCGGATCGATCTTGTTAGTGTGCCATCAAACCCTTGTTAACCTTACCTTAACTTTCTCGTCAATTCTATATCCGATCTATACTATCTGTCTTGCGTGAATGTAGATTTGTATGCATGCATTGCATGTTTGTCCAATCTGGACAAAGCTTCATCCAGAGTTTGTAAATGCTGCTCATCATTGGGAGATGAAACGAGAATACAATCATTGCAGCAACAGCTAATGGATTGCAAAATATGAGCTATGGCATTCTGGAACAGCAATGAAGCTATTCTAATACCCACTTGCAGTTTAGATGAGTTCATTAATTGAATTTCACTATCAGATCTAGATCTAGTCGAGATAATGCATTTGCCAAATGAATTTTGCTCTCCATACATTATAGAAAAGAGATATTCTGGAGTCAAACAGCTTCCGTGTATTCGCCCCTTGTACTGACATCAGTTTTTGATTATGGTAATGTCACAATTTGTGACTACGAATTGCTATTTAGGAATGAAGTTTGAACACCATCATATATTCGCAGCCAATTTCTTTGTGAGGTATTCTCTTAAAGCACAATATATTGATCATAACAAAATGTGCGTCTTCTTTTATCTTCAGCAAGACCTTGAAGTCTTTGATGAGGTCAAAATTTACACAAAATACTGCTTAGCATTTCGATAGCAATTTTGCTTGACATCTTGTTAATGCAAACTATTCCGGGCTTTCTAACTTTGTGTTAAATATCTTCTGATCAGGTTTGCTTGATTCCTCTTACAATAATAAGTAGAGGGATACATTTGTGATTCTTGAATTTAACCGTTGTTTGCACATGTAGAACACCAAAACACATTAATAATGTATTGTGGAAAGTGATCACGCTAAATTGAATCCCCAATAGTCGGACTGTGACGCTTTTTCCATAGAGGGCTGCGATAGAACGGTCCTCAGGTATATTTTCTCGCTTATTAGTTGTTTCCGAGAAGTCGTAGAAGTGATTTAACGCATCTTGCTCATCAAGGGATAACATCTCAGTAATTCTGACAATAGCAGGGCTGAGGCTCTGAGTGTTTTGTTGCGACGTTTGATGTCAGCCTCATGGTAAATGCTGGACGAACCTTTCCAGACACCGACTGTTTTAACAGATTTCGTTAACTCAGAGCATGACTTTGACACACACAGCAACTATGTTGATCATAATGTCGCACTGTCATTTCCTTATAACTCTTGTGATTAAACCAGGTGCCGTGGTTAAACCTAGTGCCACAACTGACAAGGAAACCATTCAGGTCATCTGTAACGATACAAGAGGCACAGCAAAATGGAGGATGGCATTGCTGAGCCAATAGTTCAAGGTGATGAATTCTGAGTGCCGTAGACATGTAGCTATAAATTCCACTTCAACAAAGACTAATGGCATCAGCTTGAATACAGCATTGACCGCGGTTGTGACGGGGTTCCTATTCATTATCCTGTTAATTGTAAATTTCAGGAAGTGACGCGTCTGGTCCAGTAATCTCAACACGCCTTTCAGATGCATCGCTATCGATGGTCAGTTGCTTTAAGATGTATCCTTTGTGATCTCCATTAGTTTGGTTTTGATTTCGTGTTGCTGTGTTGCTAATATGACGAGATTGTGGTCATTGTGGGGTATTGACCTCGTCATCGCAAATGAATAAACACCAGTGCCTTGAAATCAGCGAATAAGGGGAATAATAACGCATGCTCAATGATTAGCCCTACAAGACGTCAGTAGAGGTATAAATTCATGTTACCGTTATGACCGGAGCTAGCTCAATGATATACTTTATTAGTGTAATTGTCCAAACCCATGTTGCATCCTCGATGTCTCATTAAAATCAAAGATTATCTATTAAGGACCATCTCTGGTATTATATTGTTTTTCTTGTGACATGTATGGTTGATTTATCACATTCCTTAACATATTAGCAGCTGGCCTTTACATACTTTCACTGTGACATTGGGGTTTAGAAATTTTGGCAGCGCCATTACTGAGTTGAAATGATGGTCCAACCCTCATATTGAGCTTTTTTACACTCATTGTGATTTCACGTGGTCCGCAGCCTGCAAGCATCACAACACATAGGTGAATTGGCGTCCATGCAAAAATATGCTACATACCATTTTAAGATTTTTCGGCGATTACGTGAATCTTTATTTTGTTTTCGTTGTTATTTAGTTGCTGAAAGACTCGATTGTAAATACCATTATATTTGGAACACCATCCTTGAACTTAGTTTTCACAAATACGTAACTGCAAAGCGAATGGGATGATAACGGCGCATATGCAATTCAATATTTTCGGGTATTATCACCCGTTCAGCTTCTGATGTTAAAAATTGTCATCCGCTCACCATAGTGGTGTATTTGTGCCTCCCTACAACAATAAGCAACGAGGCTCTACTAACAACGCACAGATAGCCGGGGTCACCGATTGCATTAGCTATGGGGAAATTATTTCCAAAAGTAGTTGGGGGTTTGTTTCACAGCAGACTTTTGATGATTTGTTGTTGTCGAAATGCACCTTTAAATAAATCATGTCAGATTGAATGACGTTGGTTATAACCTTGACAGATCATTAGCGTTCTACTCTATCATTTGGCCATATCATGGCTTAAACTGTTAAAACATAAATACGCTATCCACCTTGTGTCCAGGGCGCCTTCGCCACACACCAGCGAACCAGACACCAGAACAGATGGGGCCAATACGAGGGTCATGTCAGTGACCCAAATGTTAACAACCCTAAGTTTTCTACAGCCATGGTCAGTCACATGAATTGAACACAGATATAGATTGATGAACAGTCGGTCATTTGCGAACATCTAATTGCCACGTTTCTAATGATTGTGAGGTACAACAGCCCGTTACGTTGCTGCTATTCTCAGTTCGCTATTCAAGCTATCAACATCTTGTTTACAAATGCCTGACCCAGTCAATCATTCAGTTATATTCATTCTTCATGAACTGGGATAAAGATGGCAATTAACCTCTTAAGATGAGCTAACACAGAGAGTATGGCCTACAATATCTTCCATGTTATTTACATTTGCAGATGACTCGAGAACAAGTCATAGGATCTGGGGCTTTTGGCCGTGTTTACCTGTACAAGACGCCCTCTGGTGAGCGGTATGCCGTGAAGGAAGCCAACACTGGCGGCGACCATGACGGGATAATCAAGGTGGCCAATTTATATCGTTACTTTCTCTATGCACTTGGAGCAATAATCTGACGTTTTTTTGTCAAAATCGAACATGTTCCGAAATTATGCCTAGGTCACATGAGACCTACAGGTGCTTACGGGTCCCGTACGGCCATGAGGGCCCGTAAGGAATCATCCCCCGTACGATGTTGTGGTCACATGCTTTATGGTTGGTCTGCTGGCGTTATATGGGTTGTTGATATACTCTTTAAATTTTCTTAGATGTATTAAAATATTATTAATTCTGACAATTGTTAAAAGTGGCCACAGTTCAGTTATTGTAATTCCTTGGTATTATCGAATAGCTTCAACACATATATTGTGAACTCCATGCTTGTTTTTATTAGTTAAAGCATCTTCAGACAGTTTTTTGTATATAATGCTGATATAATAGACAAAAGAAAATAAATACTCTAATTAAATAACCGTGTATTATAAACACCGACAACATACGTAATTATGTAAATAGACATACGTCACATGTGGTAAATTACAATGTATACACAAATAAAGTTTTAGCATTTCGGTTAATCAAAAAGGACCAAAGTCTTTATCAAAAGTCCATACCTGAAGTGACAGAGTTTTTGATCACCGACAATTTTTTTACTAGGCTGGAACCCCGGGGCCTCAAAGTGTTGGCGATTATATATACGCCGCAAGGGAACAAAATGGCCGTGTTGATTTATGGGGACCGTAAGTTAATGGGGCCAAGAACTTTGACCTGCGTGGTGAAAACGATAAAGGGCTCTGCTCGGGCTCTAAACAGGCTTACACACCCAGGAGCCCCTGCCTGAAAGTAGCATTGTGTGGCCACACCTCACTGAGCCTGTACGTCCAAAAAACGAACTCCCAGGGTTTAGGCCCGTACGGGGCCCGTAAACAGCTCATAGACAGCCACAGGTGTTTAACGATGATCTGTTCCATGGTACGCCTCACCGAGTGGCCTGTTCTCCGGTTTTTCCGTTGCATTTCGGTTAATTAAGGGCTTTTAACCATATGTATGACCGAGTTTTTTTATTTTTCTTAATGACCTCTAATGAGAGACCTCTTCCCAGATGGGTGACTGGATTTAATAAGTTAATGAGAACTTTATTCGTGGTCAACGATAGGCTCTGCTCGGCTCCACAGCACCCAAGTGTTGTATTTACACCTCACCTTGTCCCGCTGCTCCACCGCACCCAGGTGTTGTATGTACGCCTCACCTTGTCTCGCTGTTCCACAGCACCCAGGTGTTGTATTTACACCTCACCCTGTCTCGCTGCTCCACAGCACCCAGGTGTTGTATTTACACCTCACCTTGACCCGCTTCTCCACAGCACCCAGGTGTTGTATTTACACCTCACCTTGCCCCGCTGATCCTCAGCACCCAGGTGTTGTATTTATGCATCACCTTGTCCCGCTGCTCCTCAGCACCCAGGTTTATTCCTTACGCCTCACCTGGTTGCCTGGGTAATTTCATTCGTCTCTTCAGCAGATAACTGATGTTGTAAGTTGGCTATGTCAGCGAAATAATCCCATGGTTATTGGTCTTTGTATATGTCAGTTGTTACTGACTGATCATGATAGTAGCTGTCCGTGACATTCGTGATGAAAGTTTTAGTGTTTGTACCAACCAGTGTATCTGATGATATTTTGTTGCTTTCCAATCTATATCCAGGAAGTCAAGGCCTTACAACAGGAGATCCGATTGCTGCAGAATCTAGAATCCCACCCGCGGATAATTAAGTACTATGGTTGTGAGTGCAGAGAACAAAGACTCTCCATATTTATGGAGTTTATGCCCAAGGCTAGTATTTAATCTTCTTTCTGCTGACATAGTACGCTATAGCACGTGAAGTGTTTTGTTACAGAACTGGAATTAATATGTTATGTACCAGGGTTCACTTTTATCCTTCATCAAAAAGGAGAGGAAAGCGCCGTTGGACACGTGTGCAACCAAGAAATACACGAAAGAAATCCTTGAAGGTTTGGAGTATCTGCATGGAAAGTCGATCGTCCACAGGGACCTCAAGTGTACGTAAAGATGTCACATTTTATATGAATTTTCTAACATTATTCAGGCAAAAATCAATTTGCCCAGATTTCGGGTGATGGAAATTTGTTATATATATACGCGACAATAATGTCTTGTTTTGTGATTGACATGAGTACTAAATGCGTCTTGAACATTTATATTTGTTCCAGGCGCAAATATTCTGCTGGACAACTCCGATAACGTTAAGTTGGCAGACTTCGGGGTTTCGAAGCAGTTACAAACGCTATGTTCGATTGCTGGCGCACAAACCATTGCAGGTACTGCGCACTGGATGAGTCCAGAAGTGATCAAAGAAGAGGAGTACGGCACACGATCCGATATCTGGTGAGTTTGTCTATATCCATGGACAAATTATGAATATTCATCGTTTTATTTCAGCCCTTTTGCAATTTTGAACTTTCACGGCAATGCAACACTTTTTCAGGAGTCTGGGGTGTACATGCGTTGAGATGTTGACCGGAAATCCTCCATGGCACAAATCTCGATTTCCACATACAAAGATTGCTTCTGACAAACCACCGGAATATTCACTGCCCAATTGGTGTCGAGATGTAAATGATTTTCTTGAGCTGTGCTTCTGTAGAAACCCACCTGACCGTCCAGCGGCTCGCACCCTGCTGTTACATCGCTTCATTGGTCGGAGATCAGAAATGGATTCTAGAAGGAGGCATGGTATTTATGGCCGGTCGTCGCAGATATAACGTTCAACTGTTTCGCGCAACTTAAGCAGCCAATCGCAAATCAGGAATTAGTGGCGCTTTAAAATCTGCATTTCAGCTCGGTTTTCTGCATGTCGTTCCAGTCTTCTATTCGGGTTGAACGCCTCACACAAGCGGTCAGTCCTTTAAAAAAGCCAATCAGTTATGTCGCATGGTATTGCCGAACTGCTTTACCTTTAAATAACAATTTTAACATGTCGCAGGCATTATCAGTGACGCAAGGCGAGCGAACGGCTCTTTCAGTGGTCGCTGGCGGTGATGATGGATGTGAGCTATCTGTCACTGGCCAAGACTTAATAGACCGGACAGTTAATGAGCTGCTATGCTTTATCATGAATTCCATGCCATTCGACTCTTTTGCAGTTTTTTATGTTTATGTCGGTGATCTTTCAAGTCTATTGTTGAAATTATGCACGGGCTGTTTTATTTTATGATATTTGTATTAACCATATTTTATGCCAATGGGTTGCCAAACTTTTTGGTCTTTGTTCTAGATTCGGAACCATGATATAGTAGCCACATATTCAAATTCAGGCTACTTTGTGACACCCAGGTTCAGAGTTGCCATATCAATATACTATGACTACTCCCATGCTGAAAGTAGCCACATCTATAAACTCAGGCTACTCTGTGCATGCCAGTATTCCCCTGTGCTGAAAGTAGTCAGACATATATACTCTGGCTACTCCCAGCATCAAGTTTATAAAATGTTCATTTTAAGTTAAACGTCTTTAGATATCAGGTCATTGTACCAAGTGTGGGAGACATTACATATGATGGATCAACATCTTAAGTAGCTTTGGATGACATGCATCAATACAATAATAAACATTTCATTATGTTCAAATAAACACCTTTAATTGAACCTGCACGTAACTCAACTGTACAAAGAAATATCCTCGTCAAAACGTGGTAGCAACCTACACAACAAGGAAGAAGAGGCCATTGTTTGGTGGGAGGAGCTTGTGGCAGATCTACGAGGTATATGCTCATTTCTAAATCTCTTACAGTTGTTGCTCATCTTAGGTTATTTACATCGGGGGTCACTGTTATTATTTGTTGTGATATTTGTCCACAGGTGTGGGTGCAATGGCCCAGCTGATGGCTTTCTTCATTGGAATGGAAGATAAACCAGTTCTTGGTTTTGAAGAAAATCTACTTATTACCTTTGGCCATACTGAATTCTTTGCAGTGCCCATCTATGCACCAAAGACTTTTCATTTGGGAGTACCTGCAGCTTGCAACTAAGGCTACCCATACTGGAGGATTTTGAAACATTCTTTTCAAACGTTAGGCTTGCTATCACGACAATCATCACATTTACCTCTACGTGAATATTTTTTTATTTGGGTTCATACTAAACCAGTGAATGTCTAATTTCAAGGATACTTTTTTTGTCTTTTTGTTTTTTTAGATCTCATGTTGTGCTTGCAGGGTTAGGTTACAGAAAGTGTGCATATCTGTTTAGATTCACATATAAACTAGTCTGTTAGATGGTAGAATCTAATGGTTTTTTATTTTTTTTACATCTTAAGTCTTATTTTTAGAAAGCTTGTTCAATTTGTGCTTCACCTTAACCTACAAGAATGTATAATTTACATTTGTTTTGATTTTATTTCCATGAACTTAATTATGATTGATAACTCATCAACTAATGCGTTTAGTACAAAAAAAAGAAAAAAGATTGGCCGCATTTAAAGACTCGCCATCATATGCTAGCTGGTACAGAGCAAACATAGTAAAGCACAAACAATGACTCAAATACATTGAAAATCATTCTAATCCATTCCGCTTCACCTTAACCTATATTCTCATTATATTCATCTTGAATGAGAGCTTCACGTATAAGTCCATACAAAGCGGCTGAGTCCCAAAGAGGATCGATAGCTGAAACTATCCTTCATTCAACCAACAATGGCATAACATTGCTTTTGGCTCATCAAGTTGAGTCCTTCATAGCAGTAAGGTAAGAGTTTGAGAGCTCAGGGCAATGCCCAACAAAGATCTGGATAGGTGTTTCGCTGTGCAGTACGCAGTTCATGGTTATTCCATTGTAACAAAAGACTAATTCACGTTTGAGTCTGGGGATGAATATGTAGTGCCATATGTATGTAGGTTGTCGTCGATGTCAAGGGAACCTCTATCTAGAAAACTGAAAATGTCCAAAAATATATTGGAAGTGACATTCCAAACATCGACCCAAGCCCTTTTTAATCCTTTTGGTTATGCACACTTCTGCTACGTATTGCAGAACCTCTGTTCGGCCCTCTTGTGGACATTTTCTCAACATTATCGTCACTCAAATCGTCTTAATTTACAGAACTGAAAGATTCTTTGCGGTTATTTTACTCATTCAGTCCGTTCGTTGCTTCTGTGAATCGAAGAAATCATCACGGTCCAACATTTATAAAAGCCTTACGTCCATTTGCAACAATAAAAACGGGAATAAAACTCCAAACACAATATCTCCCGCGAAGGCAGTTGCGACCGATTTGAGTGGGAGATCTAAAGGGCGGTTCTGGCCGACTTTTGTGGTATAGGGCAAATTAAATGGTACATAAAATGAAATAGGACCTTGAGGCAGGAATATATGATCGGTAAAGACACCATTATGGCAGGTACATACCGTATTAGCTTATGGTTACAATCCACATCCCATACTGAGTTTGGTCCAGCGACTCGGTATTCCGACAAGTATTGCATGGGGCAATACGAAGGCAGCTCCCCCAGAATATGTTCGCAGCACATTTTCCTTCATTCTCAATCTCTCTACCTTGTACCCTGGACTCACCAGACGCGCTTTTATTGTATTTGGTGCAATTCGCTGGTTGATGGTTATAATACCTCTCACTAACTGGTCAAGGTCAATGTCATTCACACCAGAAAAGGCATGACCAATGTTTAAGTCAAATTCTCTGAAAGAGAGGAGGTAGCATGTTCATCATGTATACACTTAGGTGAAGTTTATGCCACCTGGAACGTGTCAGTGTTATTCCTCTTCTACATTCATCTTTGTCTACCCTCAGGAGACACAATGAGCTGGTGCAATGATAAGACTCTATTTAATGAAAAGTGTGCTGATTGTCTGCAAAAATGAAAATACCAACTGCTACCATATGTACGTGTCAAAGAAAATGAGTGTGTCATCTAGTGTGTATATGCTTATGTGTGCTGGGCTCCTATGTGATGTCATGACAATCTTTTTTTATGAATCCCCCCCCACGACCACAGTGACTAAGGGGCTAGGCAATATAAATATACCAAATGAATACCGTAAATATCTAAAGATGGTCCTTTTGATGTTTCAGTGATATCTATATATCCAAAAGAAATACTTAAAGACACAAAAATCTGGTCATGAAGCAATCATACTAGATCTAAAACTCACCATACAGAAACAAGATTGTAACCTGTGCGATCATAGACTACGTTATTCAATTGATAATCACCAAACAGTTATATCTGAGAACTAATTTGATGGCCGATTCCTAAAGTCTACTAGATTTATTCATAGAATAAGGTTTATTCAAGGGTCGAAATCTACAAATATCTCGTATTTTGTTATTGTCTCTGGCAAATTATGTTGTACAAAAGGTTGTATGACCAATTGGTCTCGTGTTTGGTTGAGTATCGTGATGTTGATGAGAGACGAGAGACGATTATTCGTTGGTCGCCGACGTGATTGTAGGTAGCTGAGGGTTGATGTCCTGCTAAATAATACCCGAGACTTTATATGAATTTCTATTTTTCTTAATTCGTCTCTGCTGGCTGGCACGTTGGATTCTGATGCTGGTATCTTGTTGTGGGATGAATATGTCTCTGGAATACTGTATGATTTTTGTGGAATTCTCTCGTGGAATACTGAATGTGTGTCTGATGCTGTCGTATTTATAGTGAAAGATGGGGGTGGCGTGATGTGGTGAGCTGTGATTGGTTGATCGGGGGCTTGGGGTCATTCGGACTGACTTGTAAATATCAAGAGCTTTAATTGGAGATCAAACGGGGCAAGTTAATTCTTAATGGAATTGACGCGATTCGAATGTTTTCATCGAAGAGTTGGATTTGCTAAACCGGGACTATATAATTTGGAAACTGACCCGTTCGGAACATTGACTTAAAGGGATTCAAACGGTCTACGTTAATTGGACAACAATTAATCTGGTACGAGTGAAAAGGGGTGAATTTCATTAGCCTAAATTGGTTTAGTTTTCATGTCCCGAGTGGCCGAAAGGTTGTAAATCTAACTTAAACTTTTGGGAGGGATGGAGAGGTGTTGGGTGTATCTGTTCGTAAGTGTATGTGTGTATGTATGCGTTTGTTGGTGGGTGAAATGCCTTAGATGATGTTAAATGTACAATCAGGTTTTCAAATGTGACCACCTCACTCTACCCCCTGCCCCTGTGACAGTCCAAACCATGGTACCAGAGGAACCCTAATGACGTAGGGGCAGATAAACTGTGACTTATTGTGAATTATTTTTTGAAATCCTCCAGTAGCCAACATTTAACTGTACCCAAATATTCTTACCGCGCTAACTGATCTAGCTATAAAGTCACAAAGTATTAATTGATGCAGAATACCATGACAACCCTCTCCTATAGTTTTCAGCATCGTGCGACGAGTTGCCATGATATACGCTATAAAGAAGCTTTCGTGGCTAGTACAGTGCAAGTTGTAGTCTCTTAGAGATCGACCTTAAAATTTTCGTACCACTGGTCGATTCTGATTGGTAGTTCATCTGACACACCGACAAGGATAACGACAACAAGTGAGGAACATTTGGGCGATAATAGGATGGTTAGCCTTTCCTACTGCGAAATTGGCGATTGGCTTATTAAGTTGCGCGCAACTAATTCCTGTGCTGTGATTGGCTGATTTAGTTGTGCTCAACTTATTCCAGTTCTGTGATTGGCTGACTTAGTTGCGCGCCACTAATTCCTGGCTGTGATTGGCTTATTTAGTTGCGCTCAACTAATTCCTGTGCTGTGATTGGCTATTTAAGTTGCGCGCCACTTATTCCTGTGCTGTGATTGGCTGATTTAGTTGAGCGCAGCTTATTCTAGTTCTGTAATAGGCTGATTTAGTTTCACGCCACTAATTCCTATGCTGTGATTGGCTGATTCATGTTTCGCGCCACTAATTACTGTGCTGTGATTGGCTATTTAAGTTGCGCGCCACTAATTCCTGTGCTGTGATTGGCTATTTAAGTTGCGAGCAGCTAATTCCTGCGCTGTGATTGGCTGAATTAGTTGCGCGCAACTTATTCCTGGTCTGGGATTGGTTGCGCGCAATTAAAAGATGCCTCTCTGATTGGCTGATTTAGTTTGCGCTCAACCACATATTTAATTGCGCGCAACACAGTTGAACGTTACGTCCGCGACGGCCAACCAAAGGTATTCATGTCGATATGCGTTTATTGTTATGTCTTGTGGACTGACATTGACCAACTTTTTTTCATTTAGCTGGATTGGTGCATTGAAAGTAAATCTACATCAATTTATTTGTGGTACTGTTGAACATTGTGTTTCTATATGGAAACGTTGTGGAGCATTGTTGCCATAGTAAATTGAGCATTAGTCAGAATTATTTACAAATCCTTTACAGACGCACACTGTACTGTCTTCAGATGTTATCAACATTGCACAGCTGTCGTATTAACACCGTACGACTGCCGCATTACCATCGCACGATTCGTGCTCACTAAGCTCAGGCTCCAACTTGTTGACCCTTCGTGCCGAAGCATAACACTTTGTAAATTTTATTCACATTGTAATCATGGAATGGTGCATTCACCAACTGACCTGCATATAAATAAAAACGGTATTTTATCGGAAGGTGTTGACATTTTTACTGGAACACCAACGGATTAATCATATGGTACAATTAGCAATGTGCAATGCAATACAGCATGAGCGATCCACGTGAGAGGTTCTGACTCTGAGATAGGCACATTAACACCCGTCATTGAAAGTAAAATCAAGCACAATCTGCGCGGAAACTGAAAACTCAGTCAATCCGACAGAATGTCTAAATATCTTTCTACCTATTATTACCGAAATAGTAAATCGATTAAATGGTCGCGTTTTTAAGTCAGAATGCTAAGTCAGAAGGGCGAAGAACGACTTCTTAGGAAGAACAAATCGGTGATCCTGAATAATAGAATAATAATTACGAACTAATGTAGCGATCGGTGTGGACCTAGGATCAATCATTATGCCTCACATCCACTCTGGGCGATTTTATAAATCATGGGCTACATACGTACGCATGCACGGGTGGATGTATGTAAGTTTGTATGAATGCATGTATGTATTGGAAATATAGAAATATATGTATGTATGTATGTATGTATGTATGTATGTATGTATGTATGTATGTATGTATGTATGTATGTATGTATGTATGTATGTATGTATGTATGTATGTATGTATGTATGTATGTATGTATGTATGTATGTATGTATGTATGTATGTATGTATGTATGTATGTATGTATGTATGTATGTATGTATGTATGTATGTATGTATGTATGTGTATGTATGTATGTATGTATGTATGTATGTACGTACGTACGTACGTGTATATGTACGTATGTATGTGTATGTATGTATGTATGTATGTATGTATGTATGTATGTATGTATGTATGTATGTATGTATGTATGTATGTATGTATATGACCTGTTACTTTGAACATCCTACTGTTGTTAACAAGTCGTTGTGAAACAAAGTGCCAACCATAACAACGAGAAACACTTCCAAACGACTATTTAAATGACACAATCGCGGAAACCTGCCTGACGTTTTCTTACTTTCGTTTTCACTTTTGTGGTTAATGACTTGCTCTTCCTGGTTTGACGCCGCTGTATATCGTACAAGTAAGGTCAGTAAAGTGTCTTTTTATCAATTAAGATTTGTTCACTAAAGGTGGGAACAATAAGTGAATCCGCGGCCCGTCGAAGGTATCAGTAACTGACCCCAGTTCTAATGACACCTCCTGGCTGACTCCAGCTCTAGTGACACCACCGGGACGACCCCTGCTCTAATGACCCCTCCTGGTTGACACCAGCTCTAAAGACATCTCCTGGTTGATCCCTACTCTGATGACACAACCTGTCTTACCCCAACTAGTGAAACCTCATGGTGACCTCTACTCGAATGACACCTCCTTGCTGACCCCAGCTCTGATCACACCTTCTGGCTGACACCTCCTTTCTGACCCTAACTCTAATGATACCTCCTGGTTGGCCCTAGCTCTGGTGACAATTCCTGGCTGACCACAGATCTAGTAATAACTCCAGGCTTACCCCAGCTCTAATGACAACTCCTGGTTGACTACAGCTCCAGTAATTCCTCCAGGTTGACCCCAGCTCTAATGGCACCTCCCGTCCTCCATTTCTAGCGACGTCTCTTGGATGTCCCAAGCTCTGATGACATCATCTGGCCTACCCCATCTATAGCGATACCTCATGGCTGACACCAATTCTAACGTAACTTAACTCAGTCACGATTAATCATGTTGTAGTGAATTTTCTTTACCTTCACAATATAAGCAACGGCGCCAAGATACATATTTTGTATTATTGAATATAAAAAAGCACTTCTTGATAACATAGCAGATATTGAAAGTGCCCCCAAAGCGCACCAACGACAAGGTTTTTTTAGAGATAAACTCTCCGTTTTATGCGCTAAAGTCAAGTCATAGACCCAGTAAAATGCGAATTCCAACGGTCAAACAACAAAACTCGACAAGGAGTGTTTATCGCGAAATAATAATGTTATTTGTGCAAGCATATTTTATTGCATTATATCCCATATCGTGATGATTAGCCGTGATTATATTGCTGACTATTGGACATATGGAAACGTCTTAATCGTCTCCAAAAGTAAGAATGGTTCATGGTGCCGTTTGGCGTTGTTGTCATGTGCATATATAACAATGCTGTACGGCCCGTAGCTCGGAGTGCTGTGGAATATGTCATTATGTGTAAGTTAAACTCATCTCTGATGTCTCCAATATGCCGGTAATCAGGTTTGAAGTCATCACCCTTGATATTAATAGAAATCAATCAAACCAAATCAAATTTAAACAAGATGTGCAACAGCCACATTAAACTACATTTGGGAACACATTTATGTATGTGAATTTATGGGCAATAGTCTACAAGGAACAATAAATGTCATAAGGTATTATTACACGATATATCAAATATAGTTACTTTGAAATCGATTAGCTGATCGGGCTTGTTTGGCAAACAGTATTACGGATTCGGGTCAACACCACTAGGTAACATGACTACATCCCATCACCACCACCAGGTAACTATATCCTGTAACTGGGGTTCCTATATCTCTATTGATATACTGTCCTGTTTAGCTTTTGCATGCTCTTAGTTATTCGGCCCAGATCATCCAAACTACTCGTATCTTTTATGAAGTCAGCAGTTCAGTTTCGCTATCAGTTTTTCGGATTCAATGGCTGAAATGTCAACCATTGGTAAACACACTGGCTTCTGTGACAAGATTTAGCAATGCTTGGTGAGTTCATTATTTCATAATATTTGCTCGATCTCTTTTCATCAAGCTGTGATCGATAGCTCTTGTCATTTCCGCTTGACACACATCCCTTGTCAGTCACTTGGTCGCTATCAAAGATCGAGGTAATCACATCCGGACAGGTACGTTGATTAATTAACTGCGATTATTTATCAACAACATACCACAATTCCCTTTGCTATACGGGAAAGATGGTGCCTCACGTGGGGGTTCGTGAGGCCAGAATTATCCCACCCTTTCTATTGCCCTGTTTGGTCTAATGTTACACGATGGGTCGCTGCACACTTCGTGCATTCACTTCCCTGACAATCCCCTGAAACTTTAACTTGGTATGATTAGTTTACATATTCGCCGCCTTTAAATTGGTTGAGTCATCTTGTGATTGTTCATGCAGTAGCAAGTAGAAGACCGATCCCACGTTTGTCCTCTACCGGAAGTGGGGAAAATGGAGGAAGATAGGAAAAAGGAGGAAGGAAGGGAGATTCACGTGAAAATGTCACACATTCCAGAGGACAGCGCTGGTACGATTTTGTGCATATTAATGACGTTCGTAGCATTAGTAAAGGGGGCCAGGACCAGTTCTTCGCCCCCATCTCCTATTAGCGGTTTGCATTGTCCTTACTACAGGACTGGACCACCTGCTTCTGGATCCCACTTCGATCCCTCGGTGATCTCCACGCATGAGCTGGACCATACCTTTCCCTAACAATGATCAATGGGGAGCTGTTGTCATTGGGACCCCTAGGCCCCCTTGGAGCCCCCTCAACCCTCGGAACACCAACCCCTCTGGGCCCTCGGCAGTGGTTTGGTTTTGTCCTCACTAAAGAGCTAGCCCACTCACTTCTAAGCAAACACTCTTGGCAGGCTCCCAACAGGAACGAGATTACGCTCTGCCCGCTAAGATCAATAGTGGAACTGGCAAACGTTATTCAATGTTTCTACGACCTATTATTTTTAAAGCACCTTTTATGGGTGTATGTAGGGAGAGCTATATATCTAAATGAGCGTTTTTTATGTACCTAGGAGCTGAGACTCACCTTGTGTTGAAATAGCGTTCGGCCAGGCAAAATGTTCTCTCTGAAAGGGCATGCATCAAAGCATAAGCGTTAAAAAGAAGGAAACAAATCAGCCTTTTAGGAGAGCATAAAAAATTGCCTTTGGTAAACTTTTATTCATGCCTTCCGCGGCTGCGTAATTTTGTGTTGGTCTTCTACAAGCGCTGTTTATGTTAAGACGGCAAATAGTGAATGAACCTGAAGTAACTCACATTTTCAAAAATGGAGTAGAAACAGGTGCAACCAGACTGTTCGTACTTCCCAAGTTTAATAAGTGCATTATTTTCATCGATTGAAACAGCTTCATATGCTATAACAGATCTAGCCTTAATATACCCCTTCATTCGGGTAAGTAAAGTAATTATAGTATTAAACGGCACACAACCACTAATGTGTTAGATGGGGTAAATATGAATAGATGCAATTTATCTGATTGAGTACCTCGAGGCGAAAGACGCAATTGAGAGCGCTGTTGCTGTGCTTCCACGTGAACGCCCTGGGTTGCCGATGGCGTTGGGTTGGTTTGGCTTCCATGGTTGGGCAGAACACATGCCAGAACAGTTTCCCGCGTCTTATATTCAGACAAGCAAGTTCCATAGCTGTTTGTGTACTAGGTTAGACAGACTTTTATTAGCGCATACTTTATCAGGGCTACCAGGAGTTTCAGCTACCATTTAAATTTTTGTCCAATCCCGCATTGCGCTATTTGCCATGAGTTGACCTCATTGTTAAGTGTCTGTCCTGAACAATGGGGCTACTTGCTTGACTCGTATAAATTCAGCATGTGTTATAAAAGCAGACCTCCTGCTTGTGGCGGCGATAATGGGGCTGGTGAATTGGCTCATATAGGATGTTCTGAACAACACCCTGGCAACTTGGTAGCAAAGAGATCCAAAGCTCGACGGAGCTTTTGGTGGGTTAAATGATCATAAGTATAAGAATATGCTTTTTATGGGAATAATCAACGAGGTGTTGGAGAAAATAAGAAAATGTATTGAACTTGTGTGTAAATGGCAGAAACAAACTGTTTCTGATATGACAACAGAAAATGCAACAGTTTACAAAATAATTTTTGAAAGGCAAAGATATGACACAAATTTGGAAAGGAAATGACACAAGTTCAATGACTAGTTTTAAAAGAACTTGAAGGTTAGGTGTTACACAAATTTAGGTAAGTAGTTATGGCCTGATTTAATTCAAACAACGTAAAACAGGTGAACAATAAGTGTTTACAAAATAAACATGTAAGTAAAGGAGAGGCTTAACTATAAGGATGATATACAATTTGTGGGGTGTGATACGTAGACTGCTGATGTAGACTTATATTATATTTGATCCATGGTTTGGGAACTGATAGGGGAACTGCTAAAGCAGATGCTCCTATTCTGTTGTGGATCTAGAGTTTGAGAACTAATAGGAGAACTGCTAATGCAGATTCTCCTATAGCACCATGCACTAGGGTTGAGAGTGGGTTACTCTTACTTGTATGGAAGACTAGTTTTTAATTGAATATCTCTATGTGCCTTAAAAAATACATTCATCTTGTGTTGTAGAGCACGACTGAGTTCCTGCTGAAGGGGGATTTGTGGCAGGCTTTTTTTTCTGCATAAAACCATTTCTGCCTCAAATCTGGTGAAAAACCATGTTTCGCTGTGCATAGCAACCCCTTACTAGCGGAAAGAATCTGGTATTGTTATCCTCTGCCTCTGTTGAGCGCCAGGGGACCTACATTGCTCGAACACACGCATATTACGGTATGGATTCAGACTGTCCATCTTGAGCCTTACCGTGATCATTTTTACCCAAGCATTAGACTACTCGCTTTGTACTTGGCTGCACGGCCTTTCAGAGGCTGCGTTGTCTCTTTCAGACGCTGCGTTGTGCATGACTGCACTCATTTTCAGAGGGTGGGTTAGGGGGTAGGGTATGGTCCAGTTCCTGCTTCAAGCCTGCCGACGGGGCTGGGGCTCTAGATAGGTAATGGTAATATTGGTCACCTTTACCAACGAGGTGATAATGCGACGGTGATGGATGAAGATGATTGTGATGCTTGGGCTGCTCCCCTTTAGTGCCAGCGCCCACTTGGCACAAACCTGATCTAACTGCCCCGTTGATCAAAATGAGGAAAAGGTGTGGTCTAGTTCCTTCTAGAACCCCGCTCAAGAATCCAGTCCTGTAGTAAGAATAATACAAACTGCTCCTGGGTAGGGGTGGGGGCGAGGGGTGTGTGACGTTCTGCTATATAGCAATCACATATCTGATCCATGAAGTTTTACACGTGTTTATTCTCAAACTTACAGAAACGGAACCGACTATAGCGCCTCCTGGCGAATGCTATCACAACTAGTGAAAAGTAGTCATTCATTATGTCAATAATGCGGGGATATCACAGGGTAGAAGACCGTTGGGGCTGGTCCAGGCTTCCCGCTACGTCGCTAATGATATTCCATGTGTGCATCTGTGTATAGCAGCCTTTATGCACTGTTTGGTGACAATATGGCCAACGAGAGCGATGTTTCAGTACTTGAGATGCTGCTTTCTATAACAACAGGGATTGACATGGAGGCATTATTCATGACTATATTCCTATCGTGTCTTTAGGTGTCGATGTCGTCTCTGGTCCAGAGGTGCCGTCACATTTGTCTGATGTCATGATGTCGATGGTAAGGAAGTTGATTCACATCATTCACTCGATATCCCATAGCATCCTTACCGCACCTCACCTCCAATAACTCCCCCACGCCATGTCTGGTTTCCTTATTCATTTTGTTCTTATCATACGAATTTGTGAATATTAAGCGAGCATTCTTAAACAAATATGGGTCATGTCCAAAGGGTGCCATAGCAACGCACCAGCGATACGGGTATGAAGAGAGCAGACCAGATGGCGGTACCTTGGCCGCAAGCAGCCTTCACTTGTCAACGGCCACAGTCAGTTATATTTCATATGCTTTTTCACTACCTTCCGATTCTAACCATACAATTAATGTTAACTGCCGCCAGGTCCCGGTCAGGTTTATTCCAAAAACCACGCTGGATCCGATTGATCCTATTATTTGATCTGGTTCACTAGTATATATTGGAATAACAATTGCTCATACACATAGATGTTGCGATGTTGTGTCTTTAGATGAAACAGGAACGACTGTTAGGCTCGGGTGGATTCGGTCGAGTGTATCTGTATCGAGACACCAATGATAAGGTGTATGCTGTGAAGGAAGCTAACACTGGAGGAGACCACGAAGGTGTACGTAAGAAGGGGTACTTAAGGTGATATATTCAAATGAAGGGGTGGTATTATTCAACTTAAGGTGTATATAATTCAAATAAATTAGGTCCCTTCATAATATATTGTAACGCTCCTTGTGTCACAGTATTGACACTTTGGGAGACTTCTTCACGCCATGTCATTCACGTAATATCATAAATGGCCTTCATAACAAAATGGCTCCATGTAGCCATGCACATAACATGTCTGATACCTGTGACTGTGACGCATGACAACATAACTTAAACAACATGCCAGAATAAGCAAGTTTATAAACAAGCAGGTACGCTTAACCAATATATGAATATAAGTTTGCGCGGTCGGTGACACTTTTGCAGGAGGTCAGGGCGTTACAGCGCGAGATACAGTTGCTGTCGGACCTGGGTTCACATCCACGGATCATCCGATATTTTGGATGCGAGTGCAGAGAACAGCGACTCAGCATCTTTATGGAGTTTATGTCGGGGGTAACCATCTCAGCATATAAATCTGAAAATACTATTCCCTGATCGAACAATTACTATGTACTGAAAGGGGTATGCATATTTTGTACCAGGGCTCTTTATGGGACGTCATGAACAAGGAGCCGAAAGCTCCATTGGACGAGAATACCACCAGGAAGTACTCGGAGCAGATCCTTGAAGGTCTTGTGTATCTACATGACAAGCGAATCGTCCACAGGGACCTCAAGTGTAACTACTTTGATGGTTTGTTATAAGATTTCGCCCCAGTGCACGCGTTATTAATCATTTCAATTAAAGAGAACACATAGTAAACTTAGTCATAAGCACACCCTTAGATCGCTAGGTCTATGAAAATATAAAGCACGACGATGAGGAACCATCGTTAAATCTGTTATCTCCACGATTTACGGAGCCCCCTTAACGACGTTGTACCTTACCTCGAGCTGAAGAACGCATAACCATTCATCTCGCCATCAAAAATGCCTAAGTGAGGCGTGAATAACACATAAATGGTCATAACAATTCATAAGTGTCAATTATAAATTGGTTATTTATATTTCGTTTTATTTTAGGCGCCAACACTTTGCTCGACAACTCGGGTAACGTTAAGTTGGCTGACTTTGGTGTGTCAAAGCAGCTACACACGTTGTGCTCAGTGGCTGGTGCACAGACATTCACGGGAACATTCCACTGGATGAGTCCTGAAGTCGTGAACGGGGAGGAATATGGTACTCGAGCCGATATATGGTGGGTTGGCATCCTGAACAAATAAAGTAATCTAGGAATGAGGACCTGTCAATGCCCTATTTCCATCGACACTGCTGTCTTTTTTAGGAGTCTAGGATGCACAATTGTTGAAATGCTGACGATGCATCCTCCGTGGCATACACACAAGTTTCCTTTTCGGATGATAACTTCGGAAAAACCACCCGAATATGAACTCCCGGCGTCTTGCAGCGAGGCGGCACATGACATCCTAAAGCGGGTTTTTTGCAGAAGCCCCTCTGATCGCACCGCGGCCAGCTCACTGTTGCTGCACACATTCATCACGGGCTCAGCGTGTCCGAGCAACAGTTGCATTGTAAGTGTCATTAAGATACATATATGCATATATATATATATATATATATATATATATATATATATATATATATATATATATATATATATATATATATATATATATATATATATATATATATATATATATATATATATATATATATATATATATTTATATATATATATATATATATATATATATGTCAACACATATATGCACACATAATAATATATATCTATCTGTGTGTCTACATATATATATATATATGTAAAACTAAATTCTTGTACATTTATCTGTGTATGTATACATGTATTTGTAAATTAGTTGGTGTTTATTTATGTTATATATATATGTTTTATATATATATATGATACATATATATAAATATATATGTATATATATAACAGTATATATATACAGATATATGTATGTATTCATATTTGTTTACATTAATCAATATAAATATATGACAATTTACACAAATGTACATATTTATAGATAAAGATGTGTGTAAATATATATAGATATACATATATATGCATATATGTATATGTATATATAAACAAGCATATGCATATATTCATATATATTTATTTATATATTCATGTATATATATAACTGTTACACATATATATGCATGTATTTACAAACAAATATCTTTATAAGCATACATTAATGTATATGTATATGCATATATACTCATATGTATATAAATATATATATATGTTAAGTACATTTATGCATGCAATCAATATATATATATAGATATGCCTACACATATATTTACGTAAATATGCATAGATATACATATGTTTTTGTACATGTACATGTATATGTATGCATATATCATATAGATAGCCATATTTAGAGATATATACGTATATTTTTATACATATATATATAGACATACATATATATAAAAGCCATTTATATTGAATATGAAATTTACATGTATGCATTAATATATATATATATATAAATTTATATATGTGTATATATATATGTAGACACACACACATATATATATAAATATATATATATATACATGTAAATATAATTGTGTATATTCATGTATATATATATAACTATTACATATATATGCATAAATAAAAATAAAAATAAATATCTTAAATATATATATATATATATATATATATATATATAGTATATATATATATATATATATATATATATATATGTATGTATATCTATTTATAGATATATATATATATATATATATATATAAATTTATACCTATATATATATGTATATATATATATATGATAATAAATAAATATATGAATTAATAAATACATATTTATTTACATATACGTTCATAAATTAATATGTATACATATAGATGTATATATATATATATACTCATTTATAAATATGTATATATATGTATATATATAAGAGTATGTATATACAGATATATATATATATATATATATATATATATATATATATATATCTACTTATATAGGATACATATGAATGTTAACTAATATAAATGAGTTATGAATATGTATAATTGTATATGTATATGTTCAGAAGACATTTAAATATTTATATATAGACATATATGCATGTATGTATATACATGTATATAGATCTGAATATATTTAATTATATATATGTATATATATATATATATATATATATATATATGTATATATATATATATATCTATATATATATATATATATATATATATATATACACATACGTATTTATTTATATATGTAGGTGTATATATTTATATATATATATTGCAAAGAATATTCATGTTTAAATTTAATATTAATTGCCTGCATATTTATATATTCATGTATTTACTTAATATATTTATATATGTATACTCATATACATCGGAATATATATTTGTATATTCATCTGTTTGTGTATGTATGTATGTGTTTGTATATCAGTTTTGTTGTTGTTATGGTTATCTTCATTTTTTTCGTCGTCGTCTCCTCAGAAACTTCCTCAGACGTGGATGCCGGGAACAGTTTCATTGATTGCGGAATCATCGGACCTTGTAATGATGACCGTTCCTCATTGAAGGTGGTTATTTTTTATATGAAGCTATTAATTTATTTGACCAGTTACTCCTTTGACAAATGTGTCTACATCAATATCATTTGTTATACTACTATGAATATATAACTTTTTCTTGCTAAACCCCTTAGGAACCCACAAAGGTACGCCTCAGAAATTCTCGATTCGGCCCTTATGGAGACGTAAGTTGCTTAGTTATACACAGTGATGTTGCTGCTGCAGTGCCCTCGTACACACCACTTTCCAAGTGGACACTCTCATGTAATTATAAACTGGTTAGGATATTGAGTGTGTACCATACTGAACGATGGAGCAGTATCAAATCATTCCCTAACATTCTTACTCGTTATTGGCTATAGCGTGGATGCAGCAGATACCGTCCGCAGAGGCCTGTTCTACAAGAACCGGGTGTCGACTCCTCGACATTCTCCTTCCAAGACTTCTCTAATATTGAAGATTCCGGTTATTCCCAGGAGGACTCTGATGTTTCTAATGATTGTGATACCGATGATGATGGTGATTACGATGATGGTGATGACGTCTCTATTTGTGATGATGATGATGATGATGATGGTGATGATGATGGTAATAACGATCATGGTGATGACGTCTCTATTTGTGATGACGATGATGATGATGATGGTGATGATGATGGTAATTACGATCATGGTGATGACGTATTTATTGGTGATGACGACGACGATGATGGTGCTGATGTCGCTAATAGTGATGACGATAATGATCATGATCACGGGTGTTATGAAGATGATCATGGCGCCTACCACGATGACGATCATGGCGATGACGACGATGAGGATGATGATATCAGTAATGATGACGATGATGGTCATGACGATGATGATAACGACAACGTGACTGATGATGATGATGATGATGATGATGATGATGATGATGATGATGATGATGATGATTATTTTAAATGGTAACTATAAAATCAAATTGAGATTGATGACGATGATCGTGGAGGTTGTTTGTTTTTTTATTAGTGATAAGGATGAAGATAATATTTATTATGTTGATTGTGATAACATGGTGGCACCTATGCTTGCAACGGGATGCCTTGTGACATATCCAGGTTGTTACACGGTCGTAACGACACCCCAAGGTTTTCACTAGTTTTTTATGACGTCTCCGGGTTGTCAATAGCTCGTTATGACCAACGCTATTGGCTTTAGACGCTATGTAAAAGTGCGTCGACCACACAATTCATTATTTTGTCTCAAGACGGTTATCCGGAAGAGGGCAGGAAGATTAAGGAGGAAAGGTGGTACAGGTAGAACATTTTTAAAGGTCGGGAGACGACTTGGAGAGGTGCTGACCGAGGACTGGAATACAGGTAGGCTGGTGCTAGAGGCTGGGACAAATGATTTCGAGAGAAGTGTTGGCCCAGAGCAGGAACTGGCGGATTATTAAAAGCTGCCTACAGTCAGCAAATCTTGGTTCACAAACACTATTATTTGGTCCCTTATTCTACAATGACTGTTGCTGTCACAGATACCTTCACATATTTTATCGACGAACCGCACTTGGTTAGAGACAGGTTGCACGTCACTTCTAGAGCACTGGACATAATTTTCTCAGAGAGTTTGACAAGTATTCTATTCCCGTAAACTAGATGGGCGGGGGTCGTAGTTCTCAGAACAGATTTTATGCAGATAACAGGTATCTAGTGACGAGATTGATTGAGGTAGTGACGAGGAACTACTTGACAGAATACAATTTAGTCAGAACGAAATCCTAAAATTGTCAACTTCCTTAAACCCCCCAAAAAGGCACCTGGGCCACGGAAATATCGCTATCACTATTTATAATGTTTAATCAGTCCATCAATGAAGGGACTGTTCCAGATGTCCGGAAATGTGCTTATGTTACCCCATTTATTCAAAAAACAGAAATCGTTAGGAGCCAGCGAATTACAGATCGGTCAGCTAAACATCCGGGGTGAGGGAATTAATAGAGACACTTGTGAGAGGCAAACACAAAAAAATTTACTTAAACATAGCTCTGTGTAACCAAACTCCTCGAGGGTCGGTCTTTTCATTATCTACATAAATGATTCAGACTGTGGTGTTGACATTATTGCAGATGACAATTAACTTTATTCTATAGTGAGGACCAAATACCAGGCATATAACTTGCAACAAAGATTACATAACGAGTTAGACCTGGGAAACGATTGGCAAATGCTTCTCACCAAAACAAAATGCACATAACTACATATTGATCGGACAAACGAAACGTTTGAATACATAATGGGCGATGTTGCTCCAAATGATGTGTCCAAGGAAAAGGATTTAGGTGTCATAATTGATCAGTCATTCAAGTCCAGCGAATATATTTTCCTACCAGATCACTAAACTCGTTTACAAACTAATTCGATGTATATTTTAGGGACAAATGTTTTAGAAATGCTTTAATACTACCTAATTAGTAGTCAATTGTTGATAGCCATTGGCATGGCACCTATTGACCTAATGGTCTTTTTGCCCTGGCCATCCGTCACCCCAATATATTGAGTGGCCATTATTGTATATTGTAAAATATTGATGGATGTTATTTTGACAAACAACGCAACTTAACACTAGTGCACACTTGTAAAGTAATATCTATTTATAAATATAACCTGAACCTTTGTGTTAAGCAACACGCATTTAGTCAGCAGATGCACACAATGATTTATACAATGAATACTAACACGTTGATGAGTCTGACTTTTCAAAAGCAGCATCACTCATATTGTCACGACAACCTCAGGAACATCCCCCTGACAGTCACAACCATCATATCTGTGCTCTATAGTTAGCTTATTCACAGACACATTAAGAAACCACATAAAAACGATATATGCATTTATTTCTATCAGTGCCAACCAACCCCTGTTATACTAGCAGACCGCATCGAGGTTAAGCGTCAGACAGTTGACCTTGTGAGACCTCAAGGACACAAATAGCCATGTCAACATAGATTTTGATGTATGTTCTGTATAAGTCATTCACATTGCCCAACTATTCACTGCACAACCATGACTCATTTACATCGCTTTTGTCTTTCCATATTGTGGCTGCTTGTCACGGCTCGTGACTGGTTGTGAGAGCTTGTGACTGGTTGTGACTGATTGTGGCTGCTTGTGACTAGCTATTCCACGCTCATCTCTCCCGTCTTTAAAGCACCTACCAGTTTACGAACAATTGATACCTTGATAAAAGTTCAGGGAGGTTATTCTTATAACAAGTCATATGTAAAGGTGTACAATGTAAAACGCCCCTTTCCTTATACATGCAAGAGTTTGTTTGGAGCATTATTTTGGGTATCGAGAATTCCCTGTTGCACATGTTCTCTTTCTGCGTGGGTACTAGCTATCGTCCCCTGCACTGGGTTCTGAGGCTTCTTAAATAGCAAGACAGTGACCAAAAGGCTTCGTAATAAGCAAGACAGTGATAAAAAAGGCTTTGTAAATAGAAAGATAGCAATTAAACAATCTCCGTAAATGAAAGACAGTGATCCAAAAGGCTTCGCAAACAGAAAGACAGTGATCAAAAAGGCTTCGTAAGTAGCAAGACAGTGATCCAAAAGGCTTCATAAATAGAAAGACTGTGATCAAAAAGGCTTCGTAAGTAGCAAGACAGTGATCCAAAAGGCTTCATAAATAGAAAGACTGATAAAAAGGCTCAAAAGGACTTTGATCAAAAAGGCTTCGTAAATAGACAGTGATCCAAAAGTCTTCCTAAATAGAAAGACTGTGATCAAAAAGGCTTCGTAAATAGAAAGACTGAAGGTATGTAGTACGCCCTAGTATCTAGCAGCGTCCGCCTATTTCATACTGTTTTTGACCTGGCTATAATACAAGCGCCAACCTCAACGTGTATTTGGTGGTTTCTCTATTATGCTACCAAGCAGTTCCACCCAAAGCCCAGGCCACTGCCCTGCCACGAAGCGGCGGACGCTATCAAGTGTCCACGGGAGACAGATATGGTAGCTGTGCTGCACAACAATATTCGTCTGTTGAATAGGCAGGATTTATTCCCATGGATCACACCGGGGTTTCAAAGCAGAACGTCCCCACATCTACATCCATCACGTTCAATGTAGCCATACCTATTGAAGCAGTGATTATCACTGTTAGACCAAACATACTGGCAGCAACTTCCTTTGCACAGCTAGATGAGCCAATACTGACAGCATTTGTGGCCTCTGATGGCTTATTCAAGCGTAACACACTACTGTTCGTCCTTCTGCAATCAGAGCACGTGAAAAACTCTCGATTTACAAACACATTTAAAAATTCAATTTCCATCATCCAGTTGTTATTTGCATTGTAATGGTGGAAGTCGTCACTTAAGTGCTCTGAGCTTTCTCTTTATGTCAGTTTACAGTGATGTGCTACGATACGATCCATTCCAAGCCCAATATTGGCGGTCAACTAAAATTTCAGGGGGTTCCAAACATATCAATGACAAATTGACGGAAATAGATTAGTTCCATTAATTAGTATATTTTATTGGAATCACAGCCCACTTTTCCCCCCCTGCCCCCCAACCTTCCCCCCAACATCCACTGGTGAAATCCAGGTGCCACGGGGGAAATAAGCTCTTCTGGATAACATAACTGTTGGTTGGAGCTTGGTACATATTCTAAATGAGCACTATCATATGACATATAATCAAAGTGGAACTTTAGTTAATGAAAACATGCGACAATATTGTACATCGTTGGTTTGCATTCTAGGTTTATTTCATTTGGAGCCGTCATTTGGGCCAACTGTAGTTTAGGGAAACAGGTCCAGCTCCATTCAGACTTCGACGAATGAGCGAGGGTTGAGTGCTAGGTGCGGAGGGTCCGGTCCCAATAGACTATTCTCCATCATCTATACTGCTTTGTCACCAAACGCTTTCTGGTGGCCTGCAACTGTGAGCATATCCAGGTATGCAGTCATCCCATCCACCAAAATGCATAAGCATATGTCATTAATCTGGTTGAGGAGAGGGAAGAGGAGCCTGGGAATTCACACGATCTGGTTGAGGTGAGGGAAAAGCAGGCCTGGATGTTCGCACGATCTGATTGAGGTGAGGGAAGTGGAGGCTGGAAGTTCACACGATCTAATTGAGGTGAAGGAAAAAGAGGCATGGATGTTCAAACGATCTGATTGAGGTGAGTGAAAAGGAGGCTTGGATGTTAACGCGATCTAGTTGAGGTGAGGGAGAAGGAGGCTTGGAAGTCCACGCGATAATACTGTGGGTACGTCTTGATTGTACACGGTACATTACAAATGTACAGACGTCCTCACCAACAGCAGTACACGTCTTCTCCCCGCACTGACACAGACATCCAATGCATTTACCTACAAACAGATATGCATGCACACATATACGCTCCCAGTCCCCAGTCACCTACATACACACGCGTCCGGGCACGCATGAAGACTCACACACAAACATACCCGGGGCACACGCCCAGACACCCCAAACCCCACCTCCCCACTACATCAGTCAATCCCTTAATTCAAAAATTGAGCAAATTCACTAATTTGTTGATATCTTGCAAGATACAAGACGAACATGTTAATTCCACGTAACTTCACCTACATGGGTACCATCTGATAAATCACGCTAAGTAATCTTCTGCTCATGGTTGTCCTGATGTTTATATAAAAGAAGATATTTGATACCAATTCAAAAAGATGGTTGTAGGACACAGTTAAGAGGCTATAAATTTACCATCAATTCACGGATAAGTCTGTTCACATATTGATTTAATAAGGATGCCCGAACACCATCACTTCAACGAATGTTTAAAAGCGACTATTGATAATGGTTTCCTCCACAGAATAATCATACGAGATTTTCGCAAAACAGTTGGTTACTAACTGACAACTTCTTTTGCAAAATACCAAACAAATGTGCGCAGCACCACAATAAAGTATCTGATCACAAGCCATACTTAACTAATGTCTCGGAATAGACTAAGTTAAAAATATCAGAAGTAAACCTGATATAGGATCAATACAAACCTTAAACTTCATTATAACAGCCCTGCGAGTATACTAACCTATGGAATCAAAATGCATCTACAATGCTCAATTAGGGCAATAAGGGCAACACTAAAAAGTCCCCATGGATCGATTATGGTATTCTACTGGAAACTCAGCAGAATTTAACCTTCATAATACAAACCTACAAGCACACATAATAATACATAGATGAGCCAAAAGTAGTAATTTATCAACATGTCTTCAATAATATAAAACCGACTGAAAAACACTAGGACAAATATCGGTTATTTAGTAAACTAAACGGCTGATAAAAAATATTTCCCCAGCCACGTCCTTAAAATATAGCTGAACAAAGACAAATAGCAAATGTATTGAGCAAATGATTTGTCCAAGTTAGGACACAACTCTCTAATGAACCAGTATGTTAACAAGAGCACGTAAAACAAATTCCAATTTCATCAAATTGATTCGTTAAAGGAAACCAACATAATTGATGGTCTTCAATAGGAATCAAGTACAGAAATTGATGGAATATCTAAGATTCTGCTAAAAACAATAGAAACTGACACTTGCAATCGCCTAGCATTGATTATGATTCCATCATATGAAAAATGGAATATAGCGTAGTTATTTATAGACCTATCTCATTATTACCATAGCAAATTATCCAAACGACCCGTAAATAAGCAAATAATAACTGAGTATTTGCCGAAACGATAGTTGGAAATGTAATATTACTTTGCTATATATTTTTATTTTCTGACAAATATATCGATTTGTCTGTCACTCACACAAACAACAGCAGCCACTGTAATTCACAGTTTCGCAAAGTCGATTATGTCTTTTTTGTATTGAACAGTCTATTCAGCATAGGTACTTAAGTCACTGTTGATTACTTTTGCGGGTTAAATTATGACTAATGGCATCAAATATCGATATAAACTGGCTTATTCATTACGACATAGGGGAAGTTTTACATGAAACCGTAACCTTTTCACGTCGCTGCATCCATAACAGCTGCTGATGAATGCGTGCTCGTTATTGATAAATGTGCAAACAATTGCTCTAGAATATTCTACTAATTGAGTGCTTTAATAGCCGGTGTTCGCGGGCAGGTGGGTGAAGGTGTGCTAGTGATCAGTGCAAGCATAACAGTGCAAGGTTCGGACCATCTTTACTTGTTTTTTGTTCGTGCTTCTGAATCTCGATATTTTCTTTCTGCTTGGTCTATTAATAGGCGCATAATATTGTAACAAATACCAAGGTTTCAAATAACATCACGTGAGTCTATCTCGGAAGCCGAAGCCCGGACTAATACACAACCGTTTTTTTATCCATGTTCCTCTGCAATGGCAGATTACCGAGGACATCCCCGTTTATCTTGTAATGTCTACCATGTCATTAACACACCTGTAATACGCACCAGACCACAGTGCATCAATTATGAGGACCATAAGTACACCTGCAATAAGTATCATGGCATTGCTCTTCGGTCTGGTAGTTTCAAACAATTATTTTTTTATCTCAAACACCGTTCTCTAGCAAACAATGACACACAAAAAGTTTTAACTCTAGCAAAACATTCTCTAGAAAATGAGAAATAGAAATCACTTCCCCTTCAATGACACACACAAATAGTTTCTTACTAAAACCATCGGGCTTTTGTGCCAGATTTCGGTGTCATGTAGACCCAACTGGTTGTATTGCCGGGCGGTAACTTTGGAGTTATTTTGATACCCGGTGTTAGCCATCCTACCCACCAGCTGAACGTACCCGCGCTGAGAATCACGTGATCACAGTTAAACAACAGAGTGAAGTCTAACGAGTAATCCGAGAAAGGAGAGTAAAAGATCTGGGTGCCATTCTGCGAAAGGATGTGAGTTTTAGCCCACGCCATGTCTTCACACGTCACAATGAACAATGCATTGATATCCCGAACTTATCCAGACAGTAGTCGATACTCATGGTGTAATATGAAGGAGGTAAAACTCGCCTTCTGAATAAGCTGTACCTGTGGTTGACATAGTCTCCTCGCCGGACGTGAATCCCAATACGCACGGCGCCGGGATGCTCTCTCATAATGGCGCGCATATAAACATCAACTGTATTTTGGTGCTCGTCGAGCGGAATAAATTCTGACCTTATGAAATCCTGAATGTGACTAAAATAACGATCCCCTGCTTGGAAGTAACCCATAAGCTGCATATTTCCAAGGTGGCCTACCTTGTCTCGCATGTATCGCCTCAGATCTTCCGTTCGATTGTCATAATTACCTTTTTGCGTGAAAAGTTCAAAGTTATTGACAACTTGTTCATCAAGACTTCTTGGTTTCATGGACATTTTAAATGTTCGTAGAATAGTCTGTATTTTTCGCGCTCTAGGTATAACAGGGGTAAGTCCATTCCTCGAAGCGATTCCCATGAGTGCGGCATACTGACACATCATATTCCCCATACGACCACGTGGCTTGAGCGATAATAGAAAAGAATGGTCTCTTACGTCCTCTCTTGCGACAGTGGCCTTGTTGATGCTGCTTTCAGGTGTGATCGAAGATAAGTTAGACGGCCATAAGGGCTCCAATTGCATGTTATTTTGTGAGATATTATTAGTCATAATTACATACACTGGTATGCAAAACGTACTCAGAAATGTTGCAGTTACAAACAGAAACTGGAAACGCACGGCTGTATTCCCCATTTTAGGCCCGGCGTTAATCTGTAGAGCTTTGATCGATGTGGCCGAGAACTGGTGCGCCAAGATCAGAGAAAGCATAAACGGAAAAGTAGTATATTAAATGGGACTTCTGGACTAAACCGAAAATATAGCTCCTATTCACGTACATTTAATCATGACATGCATTTGACGATGAAAAGGGGATGTTTCACATTTACTAAAACAATTTATGTACATGAAGTCACGTCACAAATGGGCATTAAATCACCTTTCTCACAACAGCACCTTATCACATCTCATTACGCGGTTTTAACATGACATTACATTGTAAAAAGATCTATCAGGCTAATAACATATGCATAGAATCACCTGCCAAAATAACGTTCAATATAATTGTTGAACTATGGAGAAATGTAGGAAAGTCGATGCACACTCAAACACCAAAGTAACTGTCATAAAAATGTGTCTGTACCCCTCCAACATTGCAGTCAATGGCTCCCACAGCAGTGGAATATCTGAATGGCTGACAAAGTTATCTACACTAGGATATCAGGCGGTAATGTCAGTCATCGGGTACCTTTCATTAATATTCATTTGAATCTGAGAGGCAAAATATCATAGGAATAATTGCTATATTGTATATTACTTTGTCGTTATTTTGTTGCTAAAACTTGCTGTGCCCCCCCCCCCCCACTTTGCGGGTGTTTGTTAATTCTGGTATGATTTGAATACAAATTTTTGCTTGATATATCATGACTGTTTCTCACCAGGGGAACAATCACAAACTACATTTACCTGCCACCTTCTCAGGAACTATTTGCAGCATGCTTTCCCCCACTCTCCATTTCTGCACCTTGTACCATAGACTCACCAGACGCACTTTTACTGCATTTGGTCAAATTCGCTGGTTGATTGTTATAATAGCACTAACTGGTTAGGGTCAATGTCATTGACACCAGAAAATTATGTTACGGAAAAGGTTGCCTTATATGATATTACATGTACTGTCAGGTTTTCGAATGTGACCACTTCACACCTACCGTGAGACAATCCAAATCATGGCACCAGGGGAACCATAATGAAGCAGATAAACTGTGACGTGAAAATGATTTAATCCTCTAGTACCAAACATTAAACTGTACCCAAATATTCTTATCTTGCTTACTGATATAGCTATAAAGACACAAAGTGCTAATTGATGCTGAATACCATGACAACCCTCTCATATTGTTTCAGCACATGCCCAATAAATATGGCCTGAATATGGTAGTGAACCCCATAAGCAAGTATATACTGTCAATGTGTAGTACTTGTTTCTATTATCGCCCATACAATTATAGTTGATTTTCTTAAGAGTGGGAATGCAATTGAAATATAGAATCAGAAAATAAATAACAGGTGATGCAAGACTCCCAAGTGGCTCTCGACACATCTACTGATATCACTAGTTTGGCGCAGTCATTCGTCACTCTGCAAAATCGTCTGGAGAAGATCTCCACAGAGGCACCTTCTCGTCGCCTAACCCTAACGCTACATATCTAGCGACGAGATGCCATGATACACGCTATAAAGAAGCTTTCGTAGCTTGATTTGATAAGTATAGTCTCTAAGGGAGCGACATAAAATTGATGTACCACTAGTCGTTGCCGATCTTGTCAAAGGTCGGCGATTTTGATTGGTAGTTCATCTGCCATATCGACAAGGATAATGACAACAGGTGAAGAACATTTGGGCGAAAAAAGGTTTGCTAACCTTTCCTGCTGCGAAATTGTCGATTGGCTGATTAAGTTGCGTGCAACATATTCCTATGCTAAGACTGGGTGATTTAGTTGTGCGCTACTAATTCCTGTGCTGTGATTTGCTGATTTAGTTGCGTAAGACATTCTTTGTCTGGGATTGGTCGGATAAGTTGCGCGCAATTAAAAGATGCTCTCTGATTGGCTGATCAAGTTGCGCACACACACATTCAATTGTGCACAACAGTTAACGTAATGTCCGCTACGGAAAACCATATGCATTTATGTCGCTATGAGTTTATTGTTATGTCTTGTGGAATGCCATAGAACAACTTCTTTCATTTAGCTGCAAATATTTAAGGTCTTTGTGTATATGATATATTGCCTACAGCAAAAGCACCTTAAAGACATGGTCTGTTGCATGTCGATTGTTTATAAGGGAATATTTGATCAAGCTATCCACAAAAGGCATTTCCCTGGCAGTGTCAGTTTTCTAAGGGAACTAATTTGATGGCAGATTCCTAAAGCCTACTAGGTTTGTTCATAGAATAAGGTTTATTCAAGGGTCGAAATCTACAAATATCTCGTATTTTGTCTCTGGCAAATCATGTTATGGAAAAGGTTGCCTTAGATGATGTTACATGTCCTGTCAATTTATTCTATATGCTGTCAATATAAATCGATTGCAGACGAGTGACAATGTCTGACTGGTTCTCCCAAACAGGGGGATGATTTTGACACTGAAACGTCCAATCCTACATCAGCAAAAAACACCTGTGTTACGACGGTTGTCAATGAGCCATCCCTGGTCGTCAAACAGCTACACAAACTATCAACCCAGGTAATTATGTAGAATGATCCTAATTTACCAAGAAACCATTCATAGAACTGATTACTAGTACGGTATTGCTGATGAACCATGATTAAGCAGCTGTTTTTGGACATGGCGTTTTGCTGATTTTAATTTTAAAATGTATCATGTATTATGCTCAGCCGAGATAATGCCATTATAACATTATAAAAATAAAAAAGCAATCATTTTTTATCATGCTCAATGTAACATGAATAATCGCATTCAGGGTGCAACTTAAGTAATTAACAGTCTATCGTGCTTTGTAAGTAGATCTGCATCAAAGTTGTGGTACTGTTAATCATCGTGTTTCTATATCAAAATGTTACCATAGTAAATAGATCAATTCTCAGAATTATTTGCAACTCCTTACCAAACGCACACTGTACTGTCTTCAGATGTTAATAACGTCGCACACTACTGTCGTTACCATCGCACTACTGTCGTATTAACATCATACTACTGTCGTATTAACATCGCACAACTGTCGTATCAACATCATACTACTGTCGTATTAACATCGCACTAATGTCGTATCAACATCATACTACTGTCGTAATAATATCGCACTACTTTCGTATTAACATCGTACCACTGACGTTAACATCACACTACTGTCGCATTAACATGGTACTACCGTCGAATTTATATCGAATTGCTGTCGTATTAACATCGCACTACAGTCGTAATAACATGGGACGACTGTCGTATTATAATCGTACTTCTGTCGTAATACCATCAAAATACTGTCGTTTTTACGTCGTACTGCAGTCGTTAACATCGCACTACTGTCGTATTAACGTCGGACTACTGTCGTACTAACATCGCATTACTGTCGTATTAGGATCATACTACTGTCGAATCAACATAATACTACCGTCGTATCAACTTCGTACTAGTGTCGCTAACATCGCACTATTGTCGTATTAGCTTCGTATTACTGTCGTATTAACGGTGCACCACTGTCGTATCAACATCGTACTTTTGTTGTTAACATCGCCCTACTGTCGTGTTAACATCGTACGACTGTCATAAACAAAGTACTACTGTCAAATTAACATCGCATTACTTTCGTTATAACATAACATTACAATATATATCAATAGGTGGAAATGAAATGGTGAAGCAGTGTACCAGAAAACTCGACCTGCCAAGCAAGATCGAACTTCGCCGTCACTTATCATCAAATTACTGATTGCCCACTTTCTTGTGTCTTACAGTTGTGTACAAAAATCTCCCAAATCATCTTGCCTCGATGATGCTATGATATTATGTATGTATGTATGACGCAATTGTGATGTACCATGTATGTATTATGTATGGTATTATTTAGTAAGTATTTATGTATGTATGTATGTATGTATGTATGCAATGCGATATGTATCCTCGAAAGTAAAATTATGTATGCGCAGATGTAAATATCTTTGTATGTTACAGAAATAGTGAATGTATGGTATGTAAGTCCGTAGCGTATGTATGTATGTTAAGTAGAGTATGTATGTATGTATGTATGTATGTAGCGATCGTGTGGACCCTAGAACCAATATGTGCTTGTATGTAATATGTATGTATGTGAGTACATATGTACGCATGTACGGGTATGTATGTATGTAAGTATGTATGTATGTATGTATGTATGTATATATGTAGGAATTATGTATGTATGTATGTATGTATGTATGTATGTATGTATGTATGTATGTATGTATGTATGTATGTATGTATGTATGTATGTATGTATGTATGTATGTATGTATGTATGTATGTATGTATGTATGTATGTATGTATGTATGTATGTATGTACGTACGTATGTATGTATGTATGTATGTATGTATGTATGTATGTATGTATGTATGTATGTATGTATGTATGTATGTATGTATGTATGTATGTATGTATGTATGTATGTATGTATGTATGTATGTATGTGTGTTTGTAACAATACCATATGACCTGTAACTTTGAACATCCTACTGTTGTTAACAAGTCGTTGTGCAACAAAGTGCCAACCATAACAAAGAGAAACACTTCCAAGCGACTATTTAATTGACACAAGCAATGCAATCGTTTTCTTACTTTCATTTGCTCTTTGGTGGTTAACGACTTGCTCTTCTTGGTTTGACGCAGGTGTTATTCGTACAAATAAGTTCAGTTAAGTGTCGTTTTATGAATTAAGATTTGTTCAACTAAAGGTGGAAAAAGTTAGTGAATCCACGTCCCGTCGATGGTCTCAGCAGCAAATATCCCCCAACCTCGACCTACAATCAGCTGGTATACAGCAGCGACCTAACACAAATTCAATGGTAGCCATTTAGCTCAAGCTGCAAGTCCAGCTCACTTTAGACACTAGTTTTGAGGCCTAGTCTATATTTTTCTAGATTGTTGACTTCTATGAAATATATATGGTGTTACAAAATCAGATCGTTAACCATCAGGAACGAGGAAACTTGCCTAGCTTTAGTCTGGCTGCATGAACTGGCCGGTACCCTATCCGCCATGGTGGAATGGAATGAAGCTTTTGATGCACACGCGATTGCGAGTGCGATTGCGATCACGTTTGTTCGATTGTCCGTCACTGATGATGAATTGAGTGATACATCAAACGAAAGTTGCCGAACAGGAATATTGATTTGCTTATGTTCAGTTCTCCAGAATAGATTATTTATACCTCCTGGTTGACCCCAGCTCTAGTGACACCTCCTGGCTGACCCCAGATCAGGTGACACATTCTGGCTGACCCTAGCTCTAATGATACCTCCTGGCTGACCCTAACTCTAATGATATCTCATGGTTGACCCTAGCTCTAGTGACACCTCCTTGCTGATCCATCACTAATCAATCCTCCAGGCGGACCCAAGCTCACATGACACCTCCTGGCAGACTGTAATTCTAATAACATCTCCTGGCTGATCCCAGCTTCATGGATACATCCTAGCTGACTCTAACTCAAAAGGCTGACCCCAGCGCTTTTGACACCTCATGGTGGCTACACATGTGGCTGACACCAACGTTTTCATCTCCTCCTGACTAAACCCAACTCTTATGAAACCTCCTTGCTGACCCCAACTCTAGCGACGCCTCCTGGCTAACTAGGCTGTGATGACATCATCTGGCCTACCCCATCTATAGCGATATCTCATGTCTGACACCAATTCTAACGACACTTAACTCATTCACGATTTGTCATGTTGTAGTGAATTTTCTTTACCTTCACAATATAAACAACGGCGCCAAGAAAGTGCCCCCAAAGCGCACCAACGACAAGGTGTTTTTGGCGATAAACACTCTGTTTTATTCGTCAAAGTCACGTCATACATAACGCATAGTGACCGAGTAACGCGCGAATTCCAACGGACTGTCAAACAACAAAACTCGGCAAGGAGTCTTTATTGCGAAATTATAATGTTATTTGTGCAAGCATAGTTTATTGCATTATTTTCCATTTCGTGTGGATTAGCCGTGATTATATTGCTGACTATTGGACATATGGAAAATGTGTAGACGTCTTAATCGTCTCCGAGAGTAAGAATGGTTCATGGTGCCTTTGGCGTTGTTGTCATGTGCATATATAACAATGCTGTACGGCCCGTAGCTCGGAGTGCTGTGGAATATGTCATTATGTGTAAGTGAAACTCATCTCTGATGTCTCCAATATGCCGGTAATCAGGTTTGAAGTCAAACCAAATCAAATTTAAACAAGATGTGCAATAACCACATTAAACTACATTTGGGAACAGATTTATGTAAGTGAATTTTTAGGCAATAGCCTACAAGGAACAATAAATGTCATAAGGTATTACACGATATATCAAATATAGTTTCTTTGAAACAATCAGCTGATCGGGCTTGTTTGGCAGACAGTATTATGGATTCGGGTCAACACCACTAGGTAACATGACTACATCCCATCACCGCCACTAGGTAACATGACTGTATCTAATCACCACCACCAGGTAACATGACTACATCCCATCACCACCACCAGGTAGCATGACTGAATCCAATCACCACCAACAGGTTACATGACTGTATCCAATCACCACCACCAGGTAACATGATTGTATCCAATCACCACCACCAGGTAACATGACTGTATCCAATCATCACCACCAGGTAACATGATAATATTCCATTACCACCACCAGGTAACATGACTGTATCTCATCGCAGCCGCAATGTATCATGACCCTACATTGTCGTTCACATGTGTATTAAAGGTAGGATATTTATGAATATCGATATCTGCCCAGGTGTGACATCCTGCAGATAAAGATTAGGCGTACAAGCCATACGGAAAAGTAATGTTGACTCCAAAACTCCTAAATGATATTTAAAAACTTGAGATATTGGTATAAAACCACCACTTTGTTTGGCCTCGCATCTCAGCTTAATTTAATTGATACTGAAGGGAGGCGCAAATGAACGTTCAGGGGCCTTATTTTGACTTTATCTGCATCTATATGTTCATGAGTCGGCGTCTGAACAAGATCAAATTGGGGTTCCTATGTCTCCATTGATATATTGTCCTGTTTAGATTTTGCATGCTCTTAGTTATTTGGACCAGAGCAAGCACTGTCCAAACTACTCGTTTCTTTTATGAAGTCAGCAGTTCAGTTTCGCTATCAGGTTTTCGCATTCAATTGCTGAAATGCCAACCATTGGTAAACACACTGGCTTCTGTGACAAGATTTAGCAACTGCTTGATGAGTATACTTGGTCATTATTTCATAATATTTGCTCAATCTCTTTTGATCAACCTGTGATCGATAGCTGTTATCATTTCCGCTTGACAAACACCCCTTTTCGGTCACTTGGCCGCTATTAAAGATCGAGGTATTCACATCCGGACAGGTAGGTTGATAATTAGCTGCGATTATTTCTCAACACCATACCACAATCCCTAGTGCTGTACGGGGACGATGGCGCCTCACGTGGGGGTTCTTGAGGCCAGAATAACTCCACCCTTTCTTTTCCATGAAGCACGCTTTTGCCCTGTTTGGTCTAATATTTCACGATGGGTCGCAGCACACTTCGTGCATTCACTTCCCTGACAACCCCCTCAAACGTTAACTTAGTATGAATAGTTTCCATATTCGCCGCCTTTAAATTGGTTGAGTCTTCTTGTGATTGTTCATGCAGTAGCAAGTAGAAGACCGATCCCACGTCTGTCGTTTACCGGAAGTGGGGAGATTGGAGGAAGTTAGGAAAATGGAGGAAGGAAGGGAGATTCACGAGAACATGTCACACATTTCAAACGACAGCACCGGTACGATTTCGCTCATATTAACGATGTTAGTAGCATTAGTAATAAAGGGGGCCTGGACTAGTCTTTTGCCCCCACCTCCTTGGAGCGGTTTGTATTGTCCTTACTACAGGACTGGACCACCTGCTTCTGGAGCCCACTTCGATCCCTCGGTGAACTCCACGCATAAGCTGGACCATACCTTTCCCTAACAATGATCAATGGGGAGCTGTTGTCATTGGGACCCCTAGGCCCCCTTGGAGCCCCCCGCCCCTCGGAACCCCAACCCCTCTCTGCCCTCGGCAGTGATTTGCTCTTGTCCTCACTAAAGGGCTGGTCCACTCACTTCTAAGCAAACACCCTTGGCAGGCTCCCAGCAAGAACGGGACCACGGTCTGCCCGCTAAGATCAATAGTGGAACTGGCGAATGTTTCTACGACCTGTCATTTTCAATGCACCTTGCTATGGGTGTATGCTGAGAGAGCTATATATCTTAATGAGAGTAATGTTTCAGTGCTGTCAGATGCTGTTGTCTATAGCAACCGGGATTGACATAGAACCATTATTCACGACTATATTCCTATCGTGTCTTTAGGTGTCGATGTCGTCTCTAATCCAGAGGTACCGTCTCATTTGTCTGACGTCACGATGTCGATGGTAAGGAAGTTGATTCACATCATTCGCGCGATATCCTGTAACATCCTTACCGCGCCTCGCCTCCAATAACTCCTCCCACGCCATGTCTGGTTTCCTTATTCATTTGTTCTTATCATACGAATTTATGATTATATAGCGAGCATTCCTAAACATATATGGGTCATGTCCAAAGGGTGCCATAGCTACGCAGCAGAGATACGGGTATGAAGAGAGCGGACCAGATGGCGGTACCTTGGCCGCAAGCAACCTGCACTTGTCAACGGCCACAGTCTGTTATATGTCCTATGCTTTTTCACTACCTTCCGATTCTTACCATACAATTACTGTTAACTGCCGCCAGGGCCCGGTCAGGTTTATTCCAACAACCACGCTGGATCCTATTGATCGTATTGTTTGATCTGGTTCACTAGTATATATTGGAATAACAATTACTCATATACATAAATGTTGATATGTTGTGTCTTTAGATGAAACAGGAACGACTGTTAGGCTAAGGTGGATTTGGTCGAGTGTATCTGTATCGAGACGCCAACGATAAGAAGTATGCTGTGAAGGAATCTAACACTGAAGGAGACAATGAAGGTGTACTTAAGGTGATATGATTCAAATGAAGGTGTACTTAAGGTGATATGATTCAAATGAAGGTGTACTTAAGGTGATATGATTCAAATGAAGGGGTACTTAAGGTGGTATGATTCAAATGAAGGGGTACTTAAGGTGGTATGATTCAAATGAAGATGTACTTAAGGTAGTATGATTCAAATGAAGGTGTACTTAAGGTGGTATGATTCAAATTAAGGTGTACTTAGGGTAGTATGATTCAAATGAATGGAAACTTAAGGTGATATGATTCAAATTAATTAGGTTCCTACATAATATATTGTACCGCACCATGTGTTACAGTATTGACGAACCACTTTGGGAGACTTCTTCACCACATTTCATTAACGTAATATCATAAATGGCCTTCATAACAAAATGGCTCCATGTAGCCATGCACATAACATGTCTGATACCTGTGACCGTGATGCATGACTTCAACAACATAACCTAACCAACATACCAGAATTAGCGAATTTATGAAAAAACAAGCAGGTACGCTCAAACAACATATGAATATAAAGTGGCGCGGTTGGTGACACTTTTGCAGGAGGTCAGGGCATTAGAGCGGGAGACATAGTTGCTGTCGGACCTGGGTTCACATCCACGTATCATCAGATATTTTGGATGCGAGTGCAAAGAACAGCGTCTCAGCATCTTTATGGAGTTTATGTCGGGGGTAACCATCTCAACATATAAATCTGAAAAAACTATTCCCTGATCTCCAAATTACCATTTGCTGAAAGGGGTTCCAGGGCTCTAAGCACATCCTTAGATCGCTCGGTCATCAGACGAGCGCTCTTTAAGATAGCTTGTCATGAAAATGTAGAGCACGACGATGAAGAACCATCGTTAAATCTGCCCGAGGCACGGAGCCCCCTTAACAACGTTGTTTTAACTCGAGCTGAAGAAAGCTGATATGTGGTGGGTTGGCATCCTGTACAAATACAGTGATCTAGGAATGAGGCCCTGTCAATGCACCATAACCATCGACACCGCTGTCTTTTTCAGGAGCCTAGGATGCACAATTGTTGAAATGCTGACGATGCATCCTCCGTGGCATAAACACAAGAAGCCTTTTAGGGTGATAACATCGGATAAACCACCCAAATATGAACTCCTGGTGTCTTGCACCGAGGCCGCACATGACATCCTGAAGCGGGTCAGAAGCCCCTCTGATCGCACCGCGGCCCGCTCACTGTTGCTACACGCATTCATCAAGGGCTCAGCGTGTCCGAGCAACAGTTGCATTGTAAGTGTCATTGAGAGATATATATATATATATATATATATATATATATATATATATATATATATATATATATATATATATATATATATATATATATATATATATATATATATCTATATATCTATATATATATATATATATATATCTATATATAATATATGTATATCTATATATATATATATATATATATTTATATATATGTGTGTATATATATATAATATGTGCGTATATATATATACATATTAATATATATTCGTATATGTACATATATGTATATATATATATATATGCATATATATATATATATATATATATATATATATATATATATATATATATATATATATATATATATATGTATATATATGTCAACATATTTATGCACACACATATTTATATATATAAATGTATATTTATATATAAATATATATATATATATATGTGTGTTTACATATATATATATATCTTATTTTTATGCATTTATCTGTGTGTATGCATGTTTTTGTATATGAATTGGTGTTTTCTTTTGCGAAGAGCCTTCAGGCTTCGGAGATCCAAGATGTTCATGACGATGGTTGCCATAGCTTAATAAACAACAACAACATCGTGAACCTGTACGTCCGTTGACATTCTCCACATTGCACTCCATCGTAGATTACAATGGTGATGGTGCTCACGATGTTGCTGATGATCTATTTTTGGTGGACCTCAGTGGTGATGGTCATGTTAGTTTTGACTATGGTTATGATGCCTACGATGATTATGGTGCTTACCACGATTATGATGATTTTGATGACTATTACGATGGCGGCCATGACAGCTTGGGGGCGGGCACTGAGCTTGGGGGAAGACAATTAGCTTGGGGAGGCGCTGAGCTTGGGGAGGCACTGAGCTTGGGGGAGGACAATGAGCTTGGAGGAGGCACTGAGCTTGGGGGAGGCACTGAGCTTAGGGGAGGACAATGAGCTTGGGGGAGGCACTGAGCTTGGGGGAGGACAATGAGCTTGTGGGTGGGCACTGAGCTTTGGGGAGGCACTGAGTTTGGGGGAGGACAATGTGCTTGGGGTGGGCACTGAGCTTGGGGGAGGCAATGAGCTTTGGGGAGGCACTGAGCTTGGGGGAGGACCATAAGCTTGGGGGAGGCACTGAGCCTTGCCTAAAACATATCATGTTTACTAGCATATATCTCACACAACTTTTTTTGACATTGGGATTTGTCCACAATTTCATGATGGTAATAGGCCCATCTGGCAACATCCGCCTGTTTTATACTGTTTTTACCCGGGCTATAATCCCAGCGCAAACCTCAACGTGTGTTGGTGCCTACAACACGTTTTCTCTATTATGCAACCAAGCTGTCCCGCCCAATGCCCAGGCCATTGCCCTAACACGAAGCGGCAGACCCTATCATGTGTCCACGGGAGACAACAATAAACCTCGCCCCCTGTGGTGGGATCCCCATAGACTATGGCCTAGTGCAGACATGAGAGATCGAATGCGGTATAGCTAGACAACAAGTAGCTCTCCATACCCAACAAACATTGCACGCTAAGGTGAGGTGAATGAAAGGAGCTAAAATACAACACGGGGTGAAAACACATGAGTTAGTGCAGTATATATGAATTGAGATGTGTTAGTGCGTAGACGAGTCATATGAGAAACTGCTCGTGCGTCGCCAGAGCAATCTAAGTTGCCAGATCAATTCTCTTGACAGTTTATATATTTCTGTCCTAACTTAACCACTACTTTGTTTGGCGAGAGCTCGGTTACATTACATTGGACACACTGATGTTTTGTTTGATTAAATGGTTTAGAAACATTGCTCTGTTGTGTCTATTCACATTGAAGTTACCAGCATAAAGGCGAGTCGTTGTGGTTTGCGTCGGCCTCTTCCAACACTTTAGGGTGCGTATAGAGTGCTTAAATTTACATCCTCAACCATGGAAGACACTCTCTTCGCCTGTTGAAAAGGCAGGATTTATTCCCATGGATCACACGGGGGTTATAAAGCAGAACGTTCCCACATCTACATCCTTCACGTTCACTGCAGCCATACCTATTGAAGCAGAGATTATCACTGTTAGACCAACCATACTGAAAGCAACTTCCTTTGCTCAGATAGCTGAGCCAATACTGGCAGCAGTGTGGCCTGTGATGGCTAATTCAAGCGCAACACACTATTATTCGTCATTCTGCAAGAGAATGGAGATCCCTCAAATTTTGCAACGGCATTTTAAAATGATTTATTCATGTTTATGCACGACGATTTTTCGATAACAAGGAAGAAATGTAGCAATAATATACGCACGTTTCCCAGAGAAGTAGCAACGTTCCCAAATCCTGAGTTGACAACCTTTCCTTGTGAAACGCTAACTAATGACGTCATAAGGATTTTCCTAGTTATACGCTCGCGTTATGAGAGACCGCGTGTTTTCGAAACCTCTCTAATAACTGAGTATTTAGGTGTGAAAGGTGGCTCCTTCGATAAGAATATCTCATTGTATTAGAAGGCGCCCCCTTGCCGAAACAATAGATGGAAATGTAGTATTACTTTGCTATGTATATTTGCTTTCCGGCAAATATATCGATCTGTAAGTCTGTCACTCACACAGCAGCGACTGTAATTCACAGTATCGCTTCCGGTTTTTTTGTATTGAACAGTCTATTTAGCATAGGTAATTAAATCACTGTTGATTACTCTTGCGGGTTTAATTAATGACTAATAGTATCAAGTATTGACATAGAGGCAGCTATATTCATTGTTGATTGCTCTCGCGGGTTAAATTAATGACTTATTGCATCAAATATCGTAAGGGGCTTTTAACTAAATATAACCTTACCACTGCCGCTGCATTAATGCGTGTTCGTTATTGATAAACAATTGTGCAAACAATAACTATAGAACATTCTACTAATTGAGTAATTAAATAGCAGGTGTTCACGGACAGGTGTGTGAAGGTGTGCCAGGTAATCAATGCAAGCATAACAGTGCAAGGTTCGGACCTTTTTACTCGGCATGTCCAATCTTTGTTCCTGCTGCTCTGAATCTCGATATTTTCTATCTGCTTGTTCTAGTAATTACGACAATAGGCGCCTAATATTGTAACTAATACCAAGGTTTCAAATAATCACGTGAGTCTATCTGGGAAGCCGAAGCCTGTACTCATACACAACCTTCTTTATCCGTGTTCCTCTGCAATGGCAGATTACCGAGGACGTCCCCGTTTATCTTGTAATGTCTACCATGTCATTAACACACCTGTAATATGTACCAGACTAGCAATGCACCGATTATGAGGATCATTAGCACACCTGCAATAAGTATCATGGCATTGCTCCTCTGTCTGGTGGTTTCAAATAATTATTTTATATCTCAAACAACGTTCTCTAGAAAATGAGAAATAGACATCACTTCCCCTTCTTTGACACACGCAAATATATTCTACTAAAACCATTGGTCTTTTGTGCCAGATTTCGGTGCCATGCGGACCCAATCGGTGGTATGTCCTGGCAGTAACCTGGGAGTTATTTTGATACCCGGTGTTAAATATCCTACCCACCAGCTGAACGTACCCGCGCTGAGAATCACGTGATCACAGTTGAACAACAGAGTGAAGTCTAACGAGTAATCCGAGAAAGGAGAGTAAAAGATCTTGGTGCCATTCTGCGAAGGGATGTGAGTTTTAGCCCACGCCATGTCTTCACACGTCACAATAAACAATGCATTGATCCCGAACTTATCCAGACAGTAGTCGATACTCATGTGTAATATGACGGAGGCAAAACTCGCCTTCTGAATAAGCTGTACCTGTGGTTGACATAGTCTCCTCGTCGGACGTGAATCCCAATACGCACGGCGCCGGGATGCTCTCTCATAATGGCGCGCATATAAACATCAACTGTATTTTGGTGCTCATCGAGCGGAATAAATTCGGATCTTATGAAATCCTGGATGTGACTAAAATAACGATCCCCTGCTTGGAAGTAACCCATAAGCTGCATATTTCCAAGGTGGCCTACCTTGTCTTGCATGTATCGCCTCAGATCTTCCGTTCGATTGTCATAATAACTGTTTTGTGTGAAAAGTTCAAAGTTATTGACAACTTGTTCATCAAGACTTCTTGGTTTCATGGACATTTGAAATGTTCGTAGAATAAGCTGTATTTTTCGCGCTCTAGGTATAACAGGGGTTAGTCCATTCCTCGAAGCGATTCCCATGAGTGCGGCATACTGACACATCATATTCCCCATACGACCACGTGGCTTGAGCGACAATAGAAAGGAATGGTTGCGTACGTCCTCTCTTGTGACAGCGGCCTTGTTGATGCTGCTTTCAGGTGTGATCGAAGATAAGTTAGACTGCCAAAAGGGCTCCAATTGCATATGTTCTTGTGAGTAATTATTAGTCATAATTACATACAATGATATGCAAAACGTAACTAGAATTGTTGCAGTTACAAACAGAAACTGGAAGCGCACAACTGTATTCTCCATTTTAGGCCCGGCGTTTAATCTGTAGAGCTATGATCGAAGTGGCAGAGAACTTGCGCGCCAGGATCAGAGAAAGCAAAAACGGAAAAGTAGTATATTAAATGGGACTTCTGACCCTAACCGAAAATATAGCTCCGATGAAAGGGGGATGTTTCACAATTTATGTACATGAAGTCACGTCACAAATGGGCATTAAATCACCTTTCACACACCATCACGTTATCACATTTCATTACGCGGTTTTCCATGACATCACATGGTAAAAAGATGTTTTATCCTAATAAGATATAACTAGAATCACTTGCCAAAATAACTTTCAATATATTTGTTGCACTATGGAGAAATGAAGGAAAGACGATGCGCACTCAAACACAACAGTAACTGTCTGAAAAATGTGTCTGTATCCCCTCCAACTCAATGACTCCCACAGCAGTGGAACATCTGAATGGCTGACAAAGTTATCTACACAAGGATATCAGGCGTTAATGTCAATCATCGGGTACCTTTCATTATTATTCATTTGAATCTGAGAGGCATTATGGCATTTTTGTCGTTATATTGTTGCTTAAACTTGCTGTGCCCCCCCACCCCCTTTGGAGGGTGTTTTGCTAATTCTGGTATGATTTGAATACAAATTATTGCTTAATATATCATGACTGTTTTTCACCTGAAAAAACAATCACAAGCTACTTTCCCCCAGGATCTATTTGGAGCATACTTTCCCTCACTCTCCATTTCTGTACCTTGTACCCTTGACTCACCAGATGCATATGCACTGCATTTGGTCCAATTCGATAACTGATGGTTGTAATACCTCTCTCTAACTGGTCAAGGTCAATGTCATTCACACCAGAAAAGGCATGACCAATGTTTAAGTCAAATTTTCTGAAAGAGAGAAGGTTGCATGTTCATTATGCATACATTTGGGTAAAGTTTATGCAACCAGGAAACCAAGTGCCGGTGTTATTCTACTCCTGCATTCATGTTTGTCTATCATCGGGCAGCACAATGAGCTGCTACAATGATAAGCCTCTATTTTATGAAAAGTTTGCTGCATTGGCTGCAAATATAGAAATACTTACTGCTACCATGAGTACGTGTCAAACTAAATGAGTTTTCATCTAGTGTGTATATGCTTATGTGTGATGGGTTCCTATGTGATGTCATGAAAATATTTTGTATAAATGCCCCCCACACCCGATGCCAGATACTATAAAGATATCAAATGAATACCACAAACATGTACGGATGGTCCTTTTTAGTAAGGCAACCAAGCGTGGTGCAGACAAATTTAGTTGCGGTTCAGTGATACTGAAACGAGGAGCTCCTGCCGTCAATTAGCCCTCTGAGACTGATATCACGTCTGCACTGTAACACACACAGAACGACGACACACCACATGACATCAGCTACCCAGCTAGTTCATATGAAAGAACAAGTCCCAATAAACAACACATTTTAAATGTATATTAGTAAAAACTATTCCCCTTGCCTATCCCCTTAGCCCACTTATGAATTCTTCGAGCACAGAGGTTATTATCTCATTGTATTCCTCGAAGTCACCCCAATCAATATTGAGACATTAGCACGGAGCAAATTCCTAATAAAATGCCTCTGATCTTAACCAGCAGAAGAAGGTTTGAACAATAAATAATATTATATATCCAAAAGCAGTACTTGAAGACTCAATAATCTGGTAATGAAGCAATCACACTATCACACCTACCATACATCTCACTCACCATACAGATTAACACCGTTGCAAACTGTGCGATCAAAACATCGCAGAACTTATTTGATGGCAATTAATATCGCACTTGGTTTGTTCACAAATAACATCTGAAATCTACTAAATTTTGTGGGCAAATCAGATTCCAAATAGCCTACTAGGTTTGTCCTGTCATAGAATAAGGTTTATTCAAGGGTCGAAATCTTGGCAAACTACTGTTATATTAAAGGTTTGCCTTACACTGCAACGTCCATGTCAGCAAAACATGTCCTGTCAATTTATTCTATGTGCTGTCACTATAAATCGATTGAAATCTGCATCAAAGTCATGGTACTGTTGAACATTGTGTTTCTATATCGAAATGTTACCATAGTAATTAGAGCAATTATTTACACCTCCTTAACAAACGCGCACTGTACTGCGTTCTACTGTCGTATTATTATCGTACAAATGTCCCATTTACACCGTAAGACTGCCGCATTCCCATCGTACGAGAGTCGTCCCCACCAAGCTCAGGATCAAACTAATGGTTCCTTCGTGCCAAGCCAAAGCACATAGTAACTTTACCGTGACCATTCTCTTGACAGTGAAACATTGGCTCATAGAAACATTTTGTACGCTTAGTGTTTGCTAGTAGATCTGTCAGTGAAATGGTCCTATGGTGCAGCATGGCCGAATGCTTTATTTTACTTCTCTCCCTGGAACCTATCCATTACCATCTGTTAAAGAAATGGTCCCATGGTGCAGCATTGTCGAATGCTTTATTTTACTATCGCCCGTTTCAGCCTCTGATGTCACCGATTGGACTGTGGAGACATACTTTCCAAAAGTACCGTTGGTGAGGTTGTTTCACAGCAGATGTTTGATGTTTTGGGTTGAACATATAAATTGACTCATCAACAGTCAGTTATTCGTGAGTATCTAATCCCAATTTGTGCTTTGTTATAAATCGCCACGTATCTGATGAGGTAGTACAACATTTGGTTTACAAGTGTCTGGCCCAAACAGTCAATTAATCAATTGGAGTCATTCTTCTTGATCTGGAATCATCGTTGACTACTGTCGCATTAAATCGCACATTCGCACTACTGTCGCATTAATCTGGAATCATCTGTTGTATTAATGACCTACTTACGATCGTATAACATCGTACTACTGTCGTAATAGCATCGTACTACTGTCGTAAAACATCGTACTACTGTCGTAATACATCGTACTACTGTCGTATTTTTATCCCAACACTTTCGTTTTAACATTGCACCATTGTCGTATTAACATAGACTACTGTCGTATTACATCGCACGAATGTCGTACTAACATCGTGCTCGTATTAACATCGTACATATGTCGTATAAATCTCGAAATACTGTCGCATTAACATTGAACTACTGTCGTATTAACATCGCACTTCTGTCGAATTAACATCGCACGAATGTCGTACTAACATCGCACTACTGTTGTATTAACATCGCAATACTGTCGTGTTAACATCGCACTACTGTCGTTTTAACATCGTGCTAATGTCGTTAACACCGCACTTCTGTCGTATTAACAACATACTACTATCGTATTAACATCGCATTACTGTCGTATTAACATCGCACTACTTTCATATTAACATCGTACTACTGTCGTATTAACATTACGTTACAATGTATATCAATAGGTGAAAATGCGATGGTGATGTTGTTTGAGTCCCAGAAAACTGGACCAGCCAAGCAAGATCGAACTTTGCCGTTACTTATCTTCAAATTACTGATTGCCCACTCTCTTGTGTCATTCAGTTGTGGAAAAAAATTTCTCCGATCATCATGCCTCGATGACGCTATGACGTTATTCACATTATGATCATGGAATGATGCAATCTTGATTTGTGACACCGCTTATAAATAAAAATGGTATATGATCGGAAGGCTAACACATTTTCATGAACACTAACAGATTAATTATAAGTAACATTATCAATTTCAATGCGATACAGCATGAGCGATACACGAATGTAAAATTAAGCACAATATGCGCGGAACCTGAACACTAAGCCAATCGGGCAGAATGTCTAAATATCTTTCTCCCTATTATTACAGAAATAGTAAATCGATCAAATGGTCGTGTTGCATAACGGCATAGAACCACTTCTTACGAAGTGCAGCCTTGATTCTGAATAATAGAGAAATAATTACGAACCAATGTAGCGATCGGTGTGGACCTAGGATCAATCATTGTGCCTCACATCTCCTCTGGGCGATATGATTATCATGAGCTACATACGTTCGCATGCACGGGTGGATGTATGTCAGTTTGTATGAATGCATGTATGTATTGGGAATATAGGAATATATGCATGTACGTCACAAGTATGAACGTGTAAATACCCCTCATCCTCGACCTACAATCAGCTGGTATGTCTACAGAAGGGACCTAACGCAAAGTCAATAGTAGCCATTTAAACTCAAGCTGCAAGTCCGGCTCATTTTAGACACAGGCATAGTCTATTTTTTACGACGTTGGATTTTAGCCAAAGCCAGTTTCTTGTTGATTTAGTCTCTTAGATAAAGCCGCTATTCTAAGTTGTAGCCTCCATGGGCAAAGAAACTTTGCTCCTGACAGCGTCAGTGCTGTTTGCAATATATGTGGTGTTACAAAATCAGTTCGTTAACCATCAGGGTTGAGGAAACTTGCCTAGCGGACTCAGCTTTCGTCCGGCTGCAAGAACTGGCCGGTCTTGCATTGCGCCATGGTGGAATGGAATGAAGCTTTTGATTCGCACGCGATTGAGATCACATTTGTTCGATTGTCCATTAATGAAGATGGATTGAGTAATACATCAAAAGAAAGTTGCCGAACAGGAAGATTGATTTGTTTATGTTCAGTTCGCACGACCAGATTATTTCCCCGTGCGCCTACTCCACTATATCAGGTGACGTTCCATGTCACCTAATTCAGGGACAGGGCAGCACTTAATTTTCTATGAGCCAACAGGCCGTGTGGGCTATTTTGCTAAATCAAAGGGTTTGCTGATATTCATAATTTGCCTTATGTGTGCTTAAGTTGAATGATGTAAATATCTTACCTTCAACTATTTCACAGGCCACAATCCTTCAGTAACCTCACTTATTCCACTCCGCACACTATTACAACATCCGTCCCATCTCTCCCATCTGTAATTACACCTTCTGGCTGACTACGACTCTAATTACATTAGTGACAACTCCTGGCTGATACCGGCTCTAGTGACACCACATAACTGAGCCTAGCTCTAGTGACACCACCTGGCTGGCACCAGCTTTAGTGACATCACCTAGCTGACCCTAACTTATGTGACATCACCTAGCGGATCCCAACTTCAATGACACCTACTAGCTGACCAAAGCTCTAGCAACACCCCCTATCTGACCCCAGTTCAAAAGACCTTCTGGTTGACCCTAACTCTAATCAAACCACCTGGCTGACCCCGACTCTGATGAAATCACCTGACTGATCCCAGTTCTAAAAGACGTGATGTCTGAACCCAATTTTAATGACACCTCCTAGCTGACTGATGACATCTCTTTGCTGACTCTCACTTGAATGGCACCTCCCGGCCAATCTCAGCCCGTATAATACCACTCTAATTGGACCTCCTGTTTGATCACCTGGCCTACACCCACTGTAGCGATACCTCCTCACTGACACCAATTTTAATGATACCTTCTGGCTGCCCAAAACACTATAGCGACAACTTATGACCCATGCCACCTCCTGGCTGACCCCAACTCTAATGATGCCTCCTGGCTGACATCAACTCTTATGACACCTCTTAGCGGACCCCAAATATAACGACACCTGATATCTGACTCTAACTCAAAAGGCACCCACGGCTCGATTGACACCTCATGGCTGACCCCCACTATTGCGACTCCTCCTGACTGAACACAGCCCTTATGACAGCTCCTAGCTGACCCCAGCTTGAGGGACACAACCTGGCTGACCCCAACTCTGATGACAACTTGACTGACTTCAAATCTAATGACATCACCTGGCTGACGCAAATTCTAATGACACCTCCTCGTTGACCCAAGCTTTATCTACACCACCTGGCTGACATCAAATCTAGGGTCACCACCTAGCTGACTCCAAATCTAATAGCACCTCCTGGCTGACCCGAGCTCTAGTGACACCGCCGTGATAAGGCATCATCTAATAACACCTCTTGGGTTATAGGAGCTCTAATGAGACCTACTGGCTGACTCCAGGTCTAGTGACACCACTTGGCTTACCCAAGCTCTCATGACATCTCCTGGCTGACCCCAGCTCTCATGACACCTTCCACAATGACCCCAGCTCTCATGACACCTCCCGACTGACCCCAGGTCTATTGACACCTCCTGGGTGACCCCTGCTCTAATGTCATCTCCTGGGTAGTGGTCCTAGGAAGCTGACTTAAAAGTGGCAGTTCAACGGTAATATTTCCAGGAAAATGCTATCATTGATATGAAAAAAAACACGTATGTTTTTCAAATGAACGAAAACATAATCAGCCGTTCGTTATTTATGACACATATTATTATATTTTTGTCGGAATATTCAAATTAATTAGTCTACGCCGCAGGCTGTTTTCGTCCAAACGAAGCGGGAATTCTTCGCAAACAATAGGGTCCCAGCGGATAGGGTGTTGTTACCAAATGAGCGAGTTAGCTTGCAGTGGATTAGAATAAGAATGGTTTGTGTGATGATCATAGTTGGTGGGATTTTCTATATGAATAAAGCAATTATTCACAATTTGTCATGTTAAAGTGAATTTTCTTTACCTTCACAATATGAATAACGGCGCCAAGATTCACATTTCGTATTATTGAATATAAGGAAAGCAAGCACCAAGCCTGCAAGTCTATGAATCCACTTCATGATAACATGGCAGATAGGCATTATGGCATTCCCATTCGTGTGGATTAGCCGTGATAATATTGCTGATAATTAGACCAACAGTAAGTGTGTAGACGTCTAAATCGTCTCCAAAAGAAAGAACGGTTCATCGTGCCGTTGGCGTTGTGGCCATGTTCATGATTATCAATGCCGTTGCTCGTAGTGCTGTGGAATATGTCATTCTGTGTAAGTGAAACTCATGACCAATAGCTAAACCATATATTTTCTTGATATCATATAATATTGTACAGTCTGATTGAATAAAGGTGATTGATATATTCATACACAACCAGTTTTAAGGCTGTTCGTTTTTGTATTGACAAACGATAACGACGCTAGACCATTTTGGAATAATCTGTTATTTTAATTCCTTCGTCTTAATCAATTATTCTTCAACTGAGTTCGCTTATATTTTGGATACGCCTGTGTTTGCAGACTCAGCTGAGCTCGCCGACTCAAGTTAAAACGATTTCAGTTAAGATTCGTTATAAATACGGTCCCAGGTCTTTATGAATTATGTAGATCATTCAACTTGACAAACTCGTGTGACCGCCAGTCGTCTGTTTTTATGCTTACCGAACATTACTAACTAGCGTATAATTTCTTATGTGTGTATTAGCCACAGTATCCAAGATGGTGTCTGTAGAAGCTGTAGACTGGCGAATCGGCCATACCCTGTGCCAGAGACAGCAGTACATGTTGGAAGGACAGTACAGAAGTGACGTCACACTGCTGGTGGGAGACGGTGATGGCCGGGAGATAATCCAGGCCCACAGATTACCCCTCATCGCTGGTTCAGCTGTGTTTGAAGCGTTGCTCTCAACCTGGTCGGATGCTGATGAGGCACCTGTCGTCATCAGCGACGTGGATCCTACAGCCTTCAAGGCAAGGCTGAGGTGGGGATAATCCAAGAGACATCCAAGTTCCTGAAATATATGTAAGAGATCCTTCAGAGCGGAAGGGGTAGGGATGGAGTAGGTCTTATTGGATCTCACAAAATGACACCCCTCATTACGCCATCATATGTGTTCAATAGCATGGCGCTCTTTGGGTGGTCAGGTTCCTCTTTAATGACCAGGCAGAGCTCACCGCAGACAACATCTTGTCGCTGTTCCATGTCTCGAACAAGTTCTCCATTTCCCAGCTAACTGATATGTGTATTAAATTTCTTGAGAAGACATTCACGACGGAGAGAATATGCAGGATTATGGAGGAGAGCATTCGACACAATGAGGCCGACCTAAGCACGAAATGCCTCGCGTTCATCTGCAAAAATGGCAGAAGTGCTTAGATCCAACGACTTTTTTTATTTGTCTAACAAAGTGCTGCTAAAGATTGTTGAGTTAGATGAGTTGCGCGGAGCACAGGAAGTGGATGTGTTGTCAGCGTGTATGAAATGAGCTGATGCTGAGTGCGTGAGGCGAGGGAAGGAGACGGACGATGGGAACAGGAAGGCTGCTTTAGGGGAATTCCTCTTCTAGATTCGCTTCCCAACGATGAGTTCCGCTGATTTCGCAGAAGCAACCCGTCGTTCAGAGCTATTGACATGCTCCGAGAGAGCGGAGATATACGACCACATGACGCTACACGGCCACTGCCCCGCTAAATGTGACCGCGACACAAAGTTCGACACCAAACAAAGGCTTTCCTCATGGAAAGTCACCATCTGTCGCTTCAAACAGTCAAATATTCCAAAATACTATTATAGTACACCAGGTGAAGTATGTGCTGTAGATTTTACCTGCAGTAAGCCGGCGTTGATAACAGGTGTTAGTCTCTATGGTCCTAACACGGCGTGCAGTTACAGTGTGGACTTACAGCTGCAGGATAACGCAGGAAAGGTACTGATCAAAGTGGACGGGCATTAGTTCACCTCAGACGGCAGTGCCCGTGTTTACTGCCTGGATTTCCCCCACCCGTGTCCATCATGGCGGCTAAGAGGTATTCTGTACTGGCCACACTCTCTGTGGAGACTTACTACGGTGATCAGAGCGCTACTGATGTTACTGAGCTTGGCCTCACAGTTACATTTCATGACTCGTCTCGTCATGACACCTGGTGGTGATGGGATAGATTCTGGCGATGGTAATGTATATAGTCATGTTTCCACCACCACCACCAGGTAACATGACAATTTGCCATCACCATCAGCTAACATAACTTTATCCATCACCTCCATCAGGTACTATGATTATATCCAGTTACCACCAGACAACTTGACTATATCGCATCACAACCACCAGGTAACATGATAACACCCAATCACAACCAGGTGACATGGCTATATCCCATAACCACCAGGTACCATGACTATATCCTATCACCACCAGGTATTATGGCTATATCGCATCATCGCCATCAGGAGACATAACTATATCCCATCACCTCCATCGTATGACATACGGTATTTATGAGTATCGATAAAGGATAAAGTAATGTCGAACTAAAAACTGCTAGTAATATTCATAAATTTGGGATAGTGGTATATCCCATAACCACCATCAGGTAACATGACTATAACCCATAACTATCACCAGGTGCCACAATTGTATCTAATCGCATGGTATCACGATCTACACTGTTGTGAGCAAGTGTATAAGCGGATATGTGACATATGGTATCGATATTTCCTCAGGTGTGACATTCAAAGATTGTCAAAATATCAATATGATCCAGTAAGCAAATATCAGTTATACGGCTGCTATATTATTTCTGCAGATAAAGATGATGCGTCAGAGCCATACGGCAAAGTAATGTTGAACTAAAAACTGCTAGTGATATTCAAAAACTTGAGATAGTGGTATGAAATCATCACTTTATTTAGCCTCGCATTCCAGGTATCTTTAATTGATACTGATGTAGGCGCATTTGAACGCTGAAGTGCCTTATAATGACTTTATCAGCATCTGTATACTCAAGAATAAGCTCTTTCATAATATCAAATTGGGTTCCCTCTGTTTCTATTGATATATTTAGATTTTTATTTACTCTGGATATTTGTACCAAAGTATGCACTTTCCAAACTACTCAGACTTTAAATAAAATCAACAGTTCAGTGTCGCGCATGCAACGGCTAAAATGCCAACCACTGGCTTCCGCGACTATATTTAGCAATTGCGTGGTTAGTATACTCGGTCATAACTCCATTACATTTGTACGATCTCTTTTTAGCAAGCTGTGCGCTTTCACTGTTGTATTTTCGACTTGACACACACCCTTGTCAGTCACTCGGCCGCTATCAAAGATCGAGGTAATCACATCCGACACCACAATTCCTAGTGATGTACGGGGAAGATGGCGCCTCACGCGGGGGATCGTGAGGTCAGAATAACCCCATCCTTTCTTTTCCATGAAGTACGATTTTGCCCTATTTGGTCAAATATGCTCAGGATGGGTCGCCGCTTACTGCTTGCATTCACTTCCCTGACCCCGTCAGACTTTATGTTAGTATGAATATTCGCCATATTCTTCTGATTGTTCATGCAGTAACAAGTGGAAGACCGGTACAACGTTTGTCGTCCACAGGGAGTGGGGATATAACGGAAAATAGGAAGGAGGAAGAGCGGGAGATTCGCGTGAAAGCTCAGACA
>CM067351.1:61689823-61754985 GCA_034190875.2 Urechis unicinctus | reverse complement strand
GACAAAGCGAGGGCTACTCCTACGCAAAGGTGTCTTCCCCTACGAGTTCATGGACAGCTGGGATAAGTTTCATTCTCCCCTTCCGCCACTCCAAGACTTCTACAGCAAGCTCTCGGAGCAGGGCATGTCAGCCACAGACTACGCCCACGCGCAAAAGGTCTGGAGCACGTTTGGCTGCAAGAACATGAGCGACTACCACGACCTCTACCTGTGGACAGACGTTCTCCTCCTGGCCGACGTGTTTGAAACCTTCCGGAAGACCAGCCTAAAGCAGTACGGCCTGGACCCAGCCCACTACTATACCACAAGAGCACAGGGGTAAAGCTCGAACTCCTCACCGACTACGACAAACACCTCCTCATCGAGAAGGGTCTGCGTGGAGGGATAATTAAGGTCTCGCGGCGCCACGCTAAAGCAAACAATCCCTATGTAGGAGACTTCAACCAGGACAAGCCCACAAGCTACATCCACTACCTCGACGCCAATAACCTCTATAGATAGGCAATGAGCCAGGCCCTACCCACCTGAACATTGAGTGGGTGGACCGGCCAGAATCGCTCTCCAGAATAGTCCACACCCACCCTGACGATGCTGAGAAAGGGTACATCTTTGAGGTCGACCTGGAGTATCCAGCTGAGCTTAACGACTACCACAACGACTACCCCCTGACATCAGAGCGACTACTTGTCCAGAACGAGTAGCTCTCAGACAGCCAGAGAAACCTCCTGAACGAATATGGCGGCCAAGGGGTCGAGAAGCTGGTCCCGAACCTGAAGAATAAGGAAAAGTATGTACTCCACTACAGGAACCTCAAAATGTATCTCGACCAAGATCCACCGCGCCCTGTCCTTCACCCAAAGAACCTGGATGGAACCCTACATTCGGAAGAACACAGATCTCTGCAAGGCCGCAACCAGCGACTTCGAGAAGGACCTATACAAACTAATGAACAACTCCGTTTTCGGCAAGACCATGGAGAATCTCCGCAAGCGGGTTGACGTGAAGCTGGTCCGAGCTGCAGACAGCAACAAAATAAGAAAGCTCATCGCCAACCATGCCATAGCACGCGAGAAAATATTCGACGACTACCTAGCCGCCATCAACATCAACAAGGCCCACCTGGTCCTCAACCACCCAGTCTACGCGGGGATGTGCATATTCGATCTGTCCAAGCACCTCATGTATGACTTCTACTACAACACCATGAAGTCCCAGTACGGCTGCGGGGTCAACCTACTCTATACCGACACTGACTCCCTCCTCCTGGAGATCCGCACACCAGGCATCTACGCCGACATGAAAAAAGAGAGTGACCTATTCGACACCAGCAACTACGACCCAGCCCACCCACTCCACGGCAACGAGAACAAGAAGGTTCTAGGAAAGATGAAGGACGAGTGCGGCGGTATACCCATCAGGGAGTATGTAGGCCTGCTCCTAAAAATGTACCCCATCCTGATGTCGACCCGGGAGGAATATGCTCTGAAGTGACTGTCACAAGATATGTGGGCTGCACGTTAATAAGGTGTCTCTATCCCCCTTTGATACAAAGCGATGGATATCTTCGGGTGGTGTACACACCCTAGCCTAAGGGCATAGCAGCACCCCAGCTGTTATGCCTTTCCAGTAGCCCTTAGGACTATAATATATCTTCTGCATGCGACAATCCATACAAAGTAAACGCCCGAGTCTCCAAATGACCTACTAAGCAAGTCTGTATGCAACCAGTCCAGTCGCAGCCATACCCATTATAATGAACGCCACCTCGCGCCCTTTTTGACCATCTGAGGGCTCGTAGAAGTCTGAAAGCTGTGGCTCAGAGCCCAGCGGGTCAGCAGTTTTATTCGTAATCAGTGAGTACTCACGCATAGCCTCGTCCGCATCCTTAAAAGTATGCTCGGCATGGTCCTGGCGGTGCAGTTGCTCATTGATGAAAGTCTAAACGCTCAGTTCTCTTCTTGGCCCATGCTGCCTGAGCAGATTGAAGCTGCTCGATTGCCATATCATGGCGTTTACGTTCTGCATTCACTTGACTGCCTCGTAACTTAGAGAATAAAAAGTTGCTCCCAGAGAATGCAAGGGCGTTAACAAGAGCGCCTCCAACAAGCAGCGCGAGTGTGGCCATTACTTCAGTTTATCAACTGGTAAGATTCCTTGTTTAATTAGCATATCCTTTGTGGCCATAGCTATTGATACATCGGCAACAGCCATAGCCAGGTCTCGGGGGTAAAATCAAGAAGTGGCACCCCACCACCCAAAGCCATCTTAGCAAGCTTGGCATAACCTATGGATATATTGGAAACAACTGGACCATGGTACAGAGCGTTAACGAGCATTTTTCCATCATTGGTGTTGTCATCTTATTCCATATAAAACGGATCCTTTAAATGAGCGTTCGTAGGCTTTTGTACCACAACCTGTTTAGGGTGTGAGGCTACCATCTGGTGCCTGTAGCAATACAATGCTAGTCCAAACACCCCAAAAACCAAAGGCGCGACCCATCTTCCCCACGCCCACCTTTCCAGAGGCTTGCTGGTTGATATTGGCTCAACAGCTTTGTCTCTAGCATCTGTAAGCGTGGCCTTAGCCTCTCGGAGCTTATTTTGATTGGCTTTCCGAGCTGCAGCACCCTTTCATTCTGTCGCAAGCCTTTTAGCGTTTTTTGTAGTGAGTCACTGACGTTATCTCCCCTGGTGTTGTCTCCTCTTGATTCGTGTTCGTTTCTTCCATGTTTACTTACTAAATTTATTTGTCCAATTGACAGCTCTTAGTAAGCACCTGTTATAGCGGAGTTAAGCACCTGTAATAGCGGAGTTAAGCACCTGTAATAGCGGAGTTAAACACATGCTATAGCGCACAAGTGTCTTCCTCTCCCCCAGCCCTGTTGATTCAGTGCTTGTTTTTCCTAATTGACAGTGCCTAACTGTTGTTAAAGCTGCGGTTAATGGAGCTAAAAACATACCATAGCGATGATATAGCTAACAAGTGGCAGTGCTTAGCGCGTGTCCAACAAATGGGTCAGTCTCGAGGTCTGTAATTCGCTCTGGCTGGTGTTCTGGTGGGATTGGTAGAAACATACAAGCAATACCTGAGTATAGCTGTAGCAATTATTGACCTAGAGTGCGCGTCATGCTGGCACCTAGCCGAGCCTCGTATCTCACATACAGCTTTATGATCTCTTCATCAGACATTGATTCAACCTGGTCAATTGTAAGGCGCTCCAAACCAAGGTACTGAAAGACCTGACCGCCGCCTATGACGGCAGCAAGCCTATCTCTCTTAGAAGACATATCTACACCAGGGGGTGCAACTAGGTTCAGCTCCCCCAGACTTTGTCTCCACTAAGCTAGTCGTGTCCTGTTCAAGGAGTTCATCAATAATGGTATCAGGATCCATGAATATATGAATACGCCTTCGAGCTTCAAAATACTCCACCGCTACCCAGATGAAGAAACCTAAATTGGTTACTGAGGCAGTGGCTGCTATCAAGGCCAATATCACTTCAATCGACGGCATATGCAGTAGGTTGATCAGTCTTTAGCAGTTTTGCGTGCTTGGTCTTTGCTAGTAGTTGGCGTACTGTGGCACGTTCCTCCTTTGTTGGAATTACATAATTTTCACGTAAGGTGTCTTCAAACGAGTCACGGTCCTTGGTGTGAAAGAGTACCATCCAGCCGTCCTTCAGCACAGAGTTGTACTTTTGTGTGAGGACCCAGACACGTTGCAGCTTCTTGGTTAGGGCCTTTTTTGACGAACAGTCATCAATGATGTAGAGGGTAGACTCGCCCTTGAAGCAGTGGTAGAAAGCCGCTCCCCCGGATCAACGACATAGACCTCACAATCATCCCACACCCATGACCGCGACTGATAGGTCTCATTGAAATGTATGGTAGGGCAGAGTATTACAATATGCTTGAAGGCACCGAAGAAGGGCCCTTCAAGTAGGTCGAGGATGAATGCAGTTTTCCAACATCCTGTCTGCCCACAAACAATTGCCGAACAGGGACCATCTGGAAATGTAAACTCAGTTTTCGGTTTCATCAATACCTTGTTAGTAGACTGCGCTGACGAACCTGCCATCTTTAATGTTAAGCTGTGCATCCATTACAATATACATATAAGCGTTCAATGCACCGGTCGCCTGTGATTGTTTGGTGATCTGTATGGTGATACCCTCAGACGCATTCTCCACAGCCCTGCCACTACCGTGCGTCATCACTCGTACTTAAGTCGAGCCACAGAGCATACTTGGTGGTTAGGTATTCCCATAGGGACACCTCCGACCATGCCAAGTCTTTTGCAGCTATTGCTACACTGGTGTCTCGTTTACTCGTTGCTGCAAAGGCCTTCTTCACCTCATCCCACTGCTGGTAGCCACACATGGCTTGGGCATAGAGTTGGTTGGGGATGCCCTCAATAGTCACCTCAACTTTTGTAATCTTTGGGTTGTAGAACGACTCTGTCTTCCTGGCGTATGAGGCATTGGCTGGGTCTTCAAAGAGCAGTAGGATGCCTTTCATGCTGCGAGCAGGCACGTTCAAGTTGATGTTCCACAGTGTATCTCTTTTATTGTATACAAGCTTCCTGTGACGAAGAACACGGTCATACAGAATCGAGAGCCTACTTGTGTACTGGGTGCGTATCATGCAGCCAAACTCTGCTTGGGTAACCATGTCATACTCCAGCAAGATGCCCTCAATTTTGTAGCTGGAAGCGGTGTCGCCTGTTGCGTGAATTACGCGGTTGTAGTCGTTGAACCTGAGCTCGTACTCCAGTCTGTCATTAAGCGCTCTCTGGTAGAATGGCATGTGACTCTCGAGGAGTTCAAAATCAAGAGGAACGTAGAACCTATTACCATACACATCGGCTATGGCCAGGTCCTCTTTCTCTGTCTCATCCTTGTTTCCTGTCCCCATTTGTATCTTAGTTGTGTTCTGTCATCTGATGTGTCAATGCCCTGATATTGGAGCCCCTGTCTCTCCTGTGCAGTCCGCCACAAGTCGTGGTAACAGTGATACACATCGCTGTCATCAATAGACATGACCTCATTGCCAGAAATCTTGATTGTCATTTTCTTGACCACGGCGCAGCCCAGGTTTTGCACAACGCTGTGGTTAAGATCAGTCGAGGTCAGCGTGATTGTAAAAGCCAGCCGTGCTGTCCCTGGAACTATGACGTCGTCTGCGCCTAGATTGGGGAAGCAAACCAGCAGTTGTTTGTTCTGGTCAATAGTGCTTGGATTGTTTGTAACCACTACAGAGTGTCGCACGCCCTTTACCCTGAGCAGTTCGCGTATCCGGAGATGTGGGTTTAGTTTGCGTCATGTTGAATTATTAATTACACTTATATTTTTAACACACAAACATGGAGTTTGATAACCCAGCATTTGACGACCCAGATGAGGAGGGGGCTATGGCAGGGGAGAGGAATGAAACTAACTTTGATGATCAGGAGCCTAACCTCATTGACGAAACTTATGATACGTCGAGTACGACTAGTCCACCATGGGCTGTTACTGAAATGCCTGCTGGGTTAACAGAAGATCGGGTGGATCCCAAAGAAGAAACTGAAGTCTTAGTTACGAGGTGGGAGAAGGCAGTGTCTAAGCATGGGCTGTGGGCCACTCTGGAGTTTAGATCGCCTAAAAGAGGTGACCTTTGGGTTAAGTGGGGCCGAGAATGGAAACTTCTGACACGGAAGAGCAATCCCAACAAATTCGTCTCTCCTAGGAGTAACTTAAATTCCGGTGGTACACAGCTTGCTCGGGCTCTTGGGGTGACCCCTCAACTATCTACAAAGGCAGTAAAAGCCCTACAATGGTTGACCAAGCTGCTGCTAAAGTCGCGATGGTAATCTGATTGTTGTACCCAGCAACGTTTCCAATGGCAAGGCTTATATCAGACGGACCCATGTACAGGCCCATTCCAAACACATAATCAACCTTTGATTAGGCATTCTGGAGGACGTTCTGATACCGTCGGATGGATGGAGGAATGTCCACTGGAGAGTTGATAGCATCCTCAACGTTGGCCTGAAATTGCTGTTGGGCATCAACGGACGTTGCGGCACCTATTATCTTTGAGCGGGTCTGCGCCTGAGCCTCAAGAATGGCCCAGACATAAGTCCTAATGCTGTCGTTAATTCGATCAATGCTGGTCTGTGTAAAGCCCTCAGACGTGTCCAGTATGAAGGTACTCCAGGCCTCGTCTGCTTCAGGTCCCTCTGCCAGATGTAGAACAGCACCCATTTTCCCCTGAAAGGATTGTAGTTTACTCGCGTGGGCAAAACCTAGCTTTGTATCCTTTTCCGCCTCAAAGGCCATCGTGTAGGGTCATAACAAACGTTTCGACCAGCAACTTTAGCGACACTCCCGTAACCATACGCATCATGTGCATATAAGATACCAAGGGCACTATTAGCTACGGTTGCCTTCTGGCGCCCTTCTGTGTTTGGTTGAACACCAAAGTTAGTGCAGAGTCTCTCATATGCCCTCTTGTCATATGTTTTGTTATAGGGGTCATAGGCATGAATGATCCTGAGGTAGAGGTGCTTGTAGTTCTGCCAATAGGCGACACACTGTGTAATAAAGGTGAAAGGTGTAGAGAGCTTTCACGAGTGGAATCCCAGCCTTGAGGTGGTCGTGGGATGACACGCCTCAGCCGGCTGTTGTACACCACACTGCAAAGTTTAACTGGTTCTGCCAAAACTGCATTGGATTTGTCAACCTGTCTTTTACCACTTTGTCCGCTGTTACCGGCGGCACCTTATAGTTACTGAATAGATCAGGAAACTTTGCCGTGAATGTACCACCATTGTGAACGACTTGAATTGTTTGTCTCCCGCACCATATGGGGCTGGATACACCCTACCCGTTCTATATGTGGCTTTTCTATTGAAACTAAAGGTTTGTTTATTCATAATGCTATGTATCACACTCTGCCTAATGTTCAAAGCGGCGACGCTGTGTCTTTGCGTAGTTCTTAGGTCAATCATATATACTGTGGGCTGGTACAATCTCGAAACAGCCGAGAATATTGCATGGCGGTCCGCAATTGCTGGGAAAGGAGGAAGAATCCAACTAAAACCCGGCCTATGGAGTTTCAGTCTTCTTCAGCAGCAAATTACATCATTAGGTCTTGGTTTGGAGGTTGATGCTGTAAATGGGGTTCCTGATGGGACTGTGAGTATATCAGACGGAGTGTTAACAATGTTGGGTCTTGATGACGGTCTCGGAAGGCGGTGGATTTATTCAGGTACTTACACTGGTGACCGGACCATCAACTTTAGCATCTTTAACACAGTTTATGTTCACCTCGATCAAGTAAGCACCACGCACAACATGCTAGATGGTGCGCCTACTACGCTTCTTGAAGTTGTCGGGTTAGAGGGTGGCTCTTTTGGTGATATTATAACCACTAACAACGCTAATCCTGTCTGTAAGCGTGTTACTAGCGGAACTGAGCATGAGTTGAAGGTTTAGTTACGTGATGATAAAGGAAGGCTATTGGATAACCACGACTTACCTGTTAGCGTTGTTCTTGAATTTACAAGATGTCAATAAAAACGAGTATTTATGGACCTAGGCAAAAAAGGGCACGGACCGGTCAGGGCGCCGACCTCTAGGAATATGCCACAAAAACCGATCTATCTATTGGTGACTCACAAAAAATGGATAAAAGTGCCGGTACTATGGCTGGAGACCTTGAAATGGGAGATAATAAAATCGTTCAGTTGGGAGACCCAGTATCGCCTGAAGATGCTGCTAATAAAAAGTATGTGGATAAGAGACACATACAGCATCGTAGGGACCTGAGAGAACCCATAAACTCCCAAACAAAACCCCTAATTACTATATGGGCAGAAGCAAGTGGCCCCCTTTGCAGAGGATATGAGTGGTCATTTGGCCACGGGGCTAGAGGCCGAGAATCACAAGACTCAAGCTGTGGTCATACCATGTTATCTAATGGTAGGATCATTCGTATGGGGTTGTCTTCGGGTGTTGGTGCTGATACTGGTCCTATAACAGTCGTTCTTGATATTAATGGAACGAATCAAGCGGTAGGAATAAGTAAGCCTGCTGACCAACGGGCTGTTGTAATATCTTTAGACCAGCCTTTACAGGTAGAACAAGGCAACGTTATTAACTTTTAGACTACCACTCAAAACAGAGGGGCGACTTGGTCTGTAGCTTCACTCCTAATTGAACTTGACCCGTAGACGTATAAAGCAGCAGTATGAAACAACCACCAACGACTGCACCGTTAAATCGGGAGCTGCCTCCATGTGGTCTGGGGCAATCCTATCCGCTGAATGAGATCAGTCTTAAGAAGCAATACCTTGAGAAAGAAATTGAAAAATATGGTGCTATGTACAAAAAATATAGGTGCGCAGTAAACTCAGTGGACGCTGTAGACACTGCTTTAGTTGCTCTGGGTATGTGTCTTGCTACGGGGGCCGTGTGCGGGCTGGTTGAGATCGCAGGAAAGGTCATCAGCCGGCGACTGTCGGCGAAGGTAAAGAAACACGACCAGATTCACATTCTGGCGCAGAGCAAACTAAACACGGTTACAGATATTATTTCGGCGGCGCTTGAAGATGGCTTTATCTCAGACGATGAGTTTAGGCTCGTTTTGGCCGAGATCGAAAAATATACTTGAATAAAAAGCGACGTTAAGGCTAAGACGTTGGCTAGGGTATCTCCACCCCCCTCACCACCTAGGTCGACGGGGGTCGCAGGAGGTGATCGTGCCGGTACCACGGTAAGTGCAGCGGACCGACTGACCATTTAAAGAGTGGTGTTTGTTGGGTATAATGTAGGTCGCGATAAAATCTTTCTGCAACGATCATACTAGATTCAAGCAAAATACAGACCAGTGGGAGACCACGAGGAAGGGCTGCGTTGTAGGAAGTGGCTACTCCATAGGTCAAAACTACTTCAGCAGCTATAGTAAGAAGCTGAATGAAAAAAAACTAGCAACGAGGGTGTTTGCTTTAGCGTGCCCTGCCTCTGGGGTACGACTTTTGAGGAGGTTGCAACTGCGGTATTGGAGAAGGTGTACGACATCAAGGTCTACGGAAATAATATCTATATTCAGGGTGGCGCAACGGCCTACTCTCCAGATGGCTTTTGTGTGCTACCTATCTGGTGGCGGTGTGACGGGGTGGGGGGGGGGGAGTGGGGGTGGAGTGGATGCTGTCTGTGTGGGGCATCCTGAGGAGGTTGAGCTGCTCGAGATAAAGTGCCCCTACACCTCCTGGAAGGGTGAGTCCGAACATGTATAAGCCTCAGGTTCTGTTGGGGCTGCACCATAGTCCGGTGGTGACCATCGGGGTGTTTGTCGACTGCGTTTTCAGGTTGTGCTCCTTTGAGGACCTGGGGAGGGCTGAGGCGTATAACCAGGTGTATCACAAGGATCGGAAGAAGTATGAGGAGACGGTGGCTTGGGGGTGGGCGGAGTTGGAAGGGCTTGAAGACGACGACTATGGCGCTAACGGGAGGTTTAATAGTTGCGTGGAGGTGGAAAAGCAGCGTCACGGTCCTTGGTTGGGAAGACCGAGTGGGACCATGGAGAGGCCGATGGGGGCTTTCTACTGTTGGAAGCTCTTTACAATGAGATTGATAACCGCTCGTCCCGATCCCGACTTTATCGAGTAGAACGACGCTAAGGTTGCCCAGTTTATACAGGACCTTGACCGCGTGAAAAATGGAACTTACACGGGTAAACTTGGCTTCGCAAAGTTTACGCTTGAAGACCTCTATAGATAAATACCCTGGAGGTTGGTAGTATACATGGTAGCAGCTCCCTGCGATTAGTGGGGATTTCGTTGCGACTAGTGGGCCTGCCCTGTGACTCATGGCTGCCCCTTCCCCTGCGACTCACAGCCAACTGTTAAGGTAGCAGCTTTAATCCTTGGCCAGCTCTTGAGACCTTACGACCCAAAAGTGGGGGGATTCCTTATCGTTGATGGGTTGGGTCTCTATTTGGAGGTATGTTCTGGAACCACCATTACCTTTACTACTCCAGACATTAATTAATCATAACGGTTTATATCGTACAATCCCTCATCCTGTCACCCCAGTGGAAGTCTATATGATCTAAGGGCACTACATCACCTTGAAAGTTCTGTCCCCAAGGTTTCTGGCATAATGTCGATGAATCTATTTGTTACAGTTCCTATACGTGCTCTCTGAGGAATGCTACCTGCTGGGGTGAGGTGCCATAATTTACTGTATGTAATAAAATGTGGTCATTTTCGATGAACATTCGCCACTAAGCAAAGCTACAGAGACTACCTAAGAGACGAAAGTTGTCATGGGATACCATGATCTTAAGACTTACAGAAGGAAGGGTAACAGCAAGGGACATGCGCACGATATCACGTGGCACAGTAACCCCTGTATTCTTATTTAAATATATATTGACCACATTCCTTTGATAGACTGATCAAACGCACTTTTAGTGCGAGTGAATGGATAATAGGGCAGCAGTTCAGTGGTATGACAGCGGTTCATTAACCAGCTATCATGAATAATTCAGGTTAGAAAGTGGGCACTAAAGTCTCTCCATGAAACACATGTTTAGGAAGCCAGGCATGAACTCCGTATCACTCAAGGCATCCTCCGCCACTCACGACATCCCTCGCCTTCTCACTCCGACCCAACCCAGGCTAGACCTTCCCCGCCCTTTTACGGCATCCCCCGCCAACTCAAGACATCCCCGCTCACTCACGGCATCACCCGTGTTCTCATTACCCCACAGCCCAGGCAAGACCTCCCCCGCCCACTCGCGGTGTCCCACTTCACCTCACTACGCCTCAACCCACGCACGACATCAAGTTGCTCAACGTGACTATCTCGTGGTGAAAGTTATGTGATTACAGGTGTGCATTAACACCAAATATGCCGTAAAATTGTCCAGCCATATCATAGATAGATCGGTGTTGGAGGGTCATCTAGCCCCAGGCATTTATATCTCCCACTTGCACGCATTTCATCTGGCGGATTATTATTCATTTGTAATTTCATCCGATATCCTGGTATACCAACGATTCTATCACTCATACTGCCTCTATGCTTGTGGATTACTGACTGTTGTATAGCTATACACCATACGTTGTCTGATCTAAAGGCAAGTTGTCTCGCATAATACTAAGCAATCGATTTGAGAGATGATATTAATTCATCTCGAGGCTAGTGATACGCTGTAGACGCTACGACTTTTTCATGCATCAGACTATGAAACGCTTTGTCGCTGTTAACACTGCAGTGATCCCGCTAAACAATGCCATGTTCCTTACACTGCAGCAAGTGTACAGATCGGTGTCATGTTGATCAGCCTGCAGCAGGCCTATTGAAAGAAGCCACACAGTAAACGCTCGAGAAAGCTAGATGAGCGATGCCATCTTAATAACACTGCAGCAAGCTTACGGAACGGGGCCGCGGAAGCCATGGTGGGGATAGTTAGGCGACAACGGGAACCAGCGTGAGGGAGATTATATTACAACGGTGACTCGCAGTAGTTACGCCGAGATATTGAATAGCCATGGAGAAATAACATGAATTCTGGCCAATAAGTACTGATTGTTGCGGACGATATCACATAACGAGCTTGTTTTCAAGAGCAACACCATAAAGTGTCCAATGAATTGATCTTTAGGGTCGTATTCAACTCTATTGGGTTAACGAGTACGCAAAAGCTACACGGGATATGTAAATCGCCCATATCGTTTTACCTCTTATGGGACAATGCAATTCAGTAAAGAAAATTAAAATCGCTCGTGTGCCTATTGCATTCCTCGTGAAATAGTCTAAGCAACCAGTCAATATCTAAAATGATTGAATGCAAGGCAGCCTTATTCAAGGAGCATAATGTTACGAATCGTTGAATGGAACGTTCAGAGGCTCAATGTATTTGATCTGACAATTATTGTCAAATACACAATTAATATATATATTGCATCTGACATTACTGAGGAATAATATGTTAAATGTGTACTTGCACACAAAGAGGATGACGTCAGTTTTTATTGGTTTTCACATGAACCGCCCATCGCGAGCCTTACCTTTTATTGGTGCTGTGTACCTGAGAATTGAGCAAAACATGACATTTGCAAAGGGAATTCTGTCCGACTGGTGAGCTTGTAAAGCACATTTTTTACGGTTTCATAGTAACTATCATATTAGCAAGCCGTTGTTCAACCTGGTTTATACGACTCAGCTCCTATCTAGCGTTATCAACAACAGCGCATATCGCTCGCTCACCAAATACTACAGTTATAGCTTCTCAAACTATGCCCAAAGTGCGATACATATGTATATTTGCAGTCATGCCTGATTCAATGACAGAACAGTTGTATGTTTATAACTTGGTGAAGTGAATGTAGGTAATATTCCAGAATCTAGGCGGTGTATGACAGGCTATTACAGTCATATATATTCCATAAGCTTCTGACAATAACAATTGCCACCCAAAACTTGTGAAGACACATTATGTTTACAGTCTGACGTACGAGATTTAATGACAGTAACCATCTTTACACATCATTTGAAAACTTCGCGGGAATTTAGTCTGTGGAGAGATACCGAACATATAAATATTGAACATAAAATCTGCCTTTAGAACAGGCTAGCAAGATTGCTTCATCGAGTGGAAGTTATATAGGATAGTTAATTCTAATCCAACTAAGCAAATATAACCTCCCTGGGCGAAAGAAAATGCAGGATGGTCAAACTGGTTGAGAAAATTTATCTGACCCCTTTATGGTTGCCCTGTTTAGTATGTTGGAGGAAAAATAATTGCAGTGTATGTATGTATGCTGTTAGATCCAATACACTTGGTAATTCATTGATCCTGAGCATAACTTAACTGGTCCTGTTCTCGTTGTTATCAACAAATACCTAAAGATGTCGACATGAATTGGGCTTTCGTAAGTCAAGCATTATGTGGTGACGCCATTGTAAATGGTTGTGGAGTGATCTGTAATTGGTAAACTTCAGACTGGGGATGATGCAAGAAATGACAATCAGCAGCCGATATTAATGCATAGAAAACTCATACAGAACCAGCAGCCTGCGGAGACATTGATAGGCACAATCGATGTATATATCTATGTATCTACCATTCATAAACCATTAATGATTCCATGTAGGCTCAGCATCATATCCATAGCATCGTGGTGACTTTCACAGGATCAACTTGCATCAAACACCATGAGTACAATCTACTGGAGTAACTAGCCTTTTTGCAATATCCACATGCTGTACATTGGAAATGTACTATGCTTGAGCGATGTCATCTGGGATTACCAATCCCTTCGATCGTTTAACATAACATCTGAAAACAATTCTTTGTCTGCTTTCATGTGTTACGGTGTTAAGAGCTGGGGTATATCAACGATTCAAGTAGATTGTTTGACACCATCAATGTAGTCTAGCTTTATTCCTAACAATCATGCGAAGTGCATTGTGCAATGTAATACACCCGCTATGGGGAGCTATTTATTTACAGCTTCCGCTCAGAAGCATTTCGCTCTTATGTAGCCTGCTGAAACACGTATACATTGCAGGGGGACCATAGAACAGCTATCATTGTCAGAATAATTGACAAGGTGCGTCAACACGTTAAGTGTTATGAGCCACCATTGGCGTTTTGCGACACACTGAAGCTGCATTAAACAACTATCATGTGATGTTAGTAAGAAGGCAGTTGGACATACGTATAGGCGTATATAGTAAGCATTCAGTGTCAAGTTAGGGACTTGAATCGTCGATATGGACCTTATTAATGAATAAGCCACCATCGTAACTGGTGGTGCATTTCAGGTCAATCTAAAGTCAGTTGTCAAATGTTTGAGATAAATTGCAATTCTACTTACCCAGCTTCTCTCGCCTTGGTCCGTTATATTGCTTTTCCGGGATTTAGCCTACAGTATAGGTCCATGGAATCGATGGAAATTGAACATAAAAATAGATGCCTTACTTTTTTTATCATTCTAGAAATGCAGTTGATAATATAACGTACTCGTCGCATACCCATTCCACCTTCTCCCCAAATGTTTACTTTAAGGTCATAATTATACTTTTTAGGAGAAAGTTTTGTTTCTTTCCGTGCTGCGTGTCTAATCCAATCTCCGTTCAACTATTAATAACACGATTTGTTTGATTCAATGTGCCACAGGAAGGTCTTTCGGCCGAGTTATATGCCTCAATTGAAGCGGGTCACGGCACTAAAGCTATTAACTTGAATGATAGGTCCGTGCGAGTAAGAAGTGTTAATGAATATGATGACCAAGTAACGGTGTAATAGCTTATTGCAAAAAAGTTGGAGATACAGTTAAAGTCATTCATCTGTATTGTTCAAAAGACTTATCACTAGTTTTCACTACAATGTTTCGCTGCTCTAATTGACAGCAAAACTTCCGGTTATTGCATCGAAAGACAATAATCCCTGTGACGTGTCGGGATGGGTGGTACAAGGTGATACACAAGGTATGACGTAGACTTATAAGTCTAAGAATTTACTGCTTTAAAAAACTAGCCTACTCGAATTTAAGATGAATTTTTGTTTTTGTTAAAAACATGTCGATCTCGCGGAACTAAATTCCAAGTGTACATCCTCTCTGTGACTTTATTTACCGCTCGCCAATACGCTGCGTGGACTTGCGGCTGATAATGCGACACTCCTGTAAAGTCAGGTATTTTCGTAATAGGCAATAACAGCAAGGTGCTCTAACAGATGCATTTTAACAGCAATATACGCTTGATACAAGAAACATGACCTGTAATAATCTAACTCTAACTAGATAGGCACAAGCGTCAACGGCATGTCTTTCAATGGCAAGTTGTTCGACCAGCAATACGGTATCAACAATATTACACGAACAAATGTTGACCTATAAGTTCAGCAGTCGGGACTGTGATTGCTCCTTGTTAACATAACGTAAGGTTGGTGTTAAGGCACCCTATGCGCCGCACACGCTTGCGATAGATGTCAGTGAGGGGAGCTGGTAACGCGCACTATTTTAGGATAGATGTCACAAGCTTAGATGTTTTGAAATGACTCCTTAGCCAAGTCAATGCAGAGCCGATGGAAGCAATGAATGCCTCTGGTCGATTACGTAAGGTTCGGCCTACTTAGACATGTCGAGCCTGCAGAAAGCCTTATCGTTAAGCTGACGCAGTTGAAAACATTTAAACTAAGCGTTTTTTACTGTTTGTTGCTGTGAACGCTTTAAATACTGTTACAACCATTATCACGAGGCCAAGTTCCATATACTGACAAAATTTCATGTGCGTAAATACCGCCGTTTCAGAGATATCAACGAGAAGAGAACTCGTAGTAAAAATCGCGATAGATTACATGTCAAAGTACAAAAAAGTGAAAGCAATTTTTTTCCCGCCTATTCTATGCTACAATAATTGTTTTATACAACCATGTAATTCATATGTTCGTTACTGCCGTAGGTATGGACGAGTTAAAGACAACTGGGAAAAAAATCACCGAAAAATCGATCCCATAAGCCCTCAACACTGCGCATGCGCGTCAAGCTAGATCGGTAGTTATATCCTAACCTGATCCATCATTCCCCAAAATTTCATGTTGATATGTCCGACCGTTCCGGAGAAAAGCCCGAAACATCAGGCTGGAGAAAAAAACAAAAAAAGAACATATTAAGTAAAATAAGTACGTTTCTGCCGCTTGATGTTGCAGCTACTGATATATATGCAGTGCACTCTATCAAAACTAGTCTAACGTCTCAATTGGTATCGCATTGCCATGCTGGTAAGGCCGTGCAATTTGAGACGATCAACATTATTAAGGTTAACTGTGAGAAGCAAAAGTGGTAAGTTTGTTACCTCATGTTATAATAAAAGATCGTGGTGGCAGTTGCAAACTCATCTCAATGAAACATATCGTAAAAAAAATAGAATTATTTCCTTAATTATTTGATTAACCGAGGGCTGAAGGTTAGTTGGAGTCCTGTTGAAATTCCTTTCTAACCCATTTCGATGGATTGTACGAGATGGGCTATCGACTTGCGGTGTTCTAATGGGAATTATGTAGACTATGCGTACGACCAGAATTATTTATTAGTAGACTAGGGAGGGTGTGTAATGTGGCAGACTTGTGCAGGTATGTAATGCAGAAGACTGAAGCGGCTGTGTGATGTGGCAGACTGAGGCTGCTGTGTAACATTTAACTAGAAACTATTGACAAGTGAGTGCCTGTGTATGTGAGCATTGTGGGGGAGAGTTGAGGGTGATGCCCTCATGCTGCTGTAATAACCGCATATCGCTGGTCCAACTGAGTTGAACAAGAGGCCTCGTTGTAGCGAACCTGCCAAATGTTTGAACAAGAAGTAGTATCATTCTATTGCAGGTTTAGCGGCACCACATGACTCTACTAGCGTACCGGTTATACATGGAAATGCTGTTGTCATAGGCTGAACCAATATGCTGACTCAGCAGAATACATATTACGTGAGTGTCTCCTGGTAGTTTTCAATGCATCAGACATACTGACATACTTTACTATATTGTAGTTGCCAACGGTACAAACAAAAGGCCACTCTTCAGTTTGTGATGTGTCTGCTGCTGCTCCTGTCGATTAACCTACACTGACTTGTTATGATTTGCTCGACTACTCGTATAGAGAAAGCCAGTGATTTCACAGACAGTAAATCAGTTGGAAATGGCTATGGACTGTGTGTGGATGCAAACTGTTCCTGTTGCAATTTTGTGCATGGAACATATTAGCGTATTACATCTGTCGGTTTGTCAGCAGTCTTAGGCAAAATTGATTAATATATTGTAGATATAAAGCTACTCCACAGAGCACAATCTCGGTAACAATGACACTGGGTCATCATCAGTCGACTTACCTATTGCCACTAGTAGCTGTACACCAGGTACAGTGATCAGCAGTCATTGAAATCGAGATTAAAAGGATCTGTTCTTAGTGCACAATTTGATTTAAAGCCCTCAGAGATATAGCTTCATTGGAAAAATGCGTTGAATCTAAAATCCTGTTGATGGCGCCTGATCACTCATATGCCGATTTATATCTTACTATGTGTGACAAAAGCCTCAACCATGTTCAATGGTCTTGATCGCGTCGAAAAATTCAAACGAACAGGAATGAGCTTAGTAATCTGCCTCAATCACAGTTAGACGCTCAATCAACAATCGATTCAGTCACCATGTCACATAATATACGTTGGTATAAATTCAACTTTTTTGCCGACGATGGCGTGCTCTTGTGAATGCGCCCAGCTTGGTTCTTGATTTTCAATATTTAGCATGATTAGATAATTGGACAATTTCATAGGCTACGATGCTGCAAAGCTTTATAATATGTTGTTCCGATAAACGGGTAATTGCCCATTGCTCTAAATGCATTGCGAAAACAAGACATGGACAAAGGAAATTGATAGCACTCGGAAGTTATTCAAATGTTCCGCTACCATTCTTCTTTAGCTAAATTGATTCCGAACTAGCTGACAAGCTTTGTCCCCAAATTTTGGATCGTGAGAGTTTTTTAACAGTCGACAATGACATGACCCAATTATCTCTAGAGCATCTTTAACTACCGCTTAGGGATTGAGCTCTCTGCTGAAACGCAGCAATGATTGCTAGACAGCCTTTCAGTAAAAGAAGTCATCATTGAGACTTTAACAAGTGATTCTAATTTCCAACGATCCATCCCGGCATTGGAAATATCAAACCAGGACAATATTCCAGTCTCAGCCCCGCTTTCGATTGCTGTCGTGCTCTATAAACACTGACTCCATCAAATTATTTATATTTGGCGTGGTGAATTTACAATAGTTCAGTTGGGACAAGGAGCTTCAGCGCTGGAAGTGATTTGGCCACCTAGCAGGGAGAAACATTGAAGGTAGAACGGAATAACTGTGGAGTTAATAGAGGAGCATGCGTGTTCACATATTCGTACACTTGCAAATGTCATATAACCTAGCAATATATTGGAATGCTTGCCGCATTCCGCATTTTTCGTTCTCACACTTTATCTTTCCGCATGGACTTTTATATTAATAATAAGGCTGGAACGGCTATCTGAGCGCAGTCATTCGCCCAACCCGCACCAAGTAGGAGAAGTGTATTCTTCATCTTATTTATCAGATTAGTTGATATATTGCACGGTGTGCTCAGGGAATTTAATGGTAAATGTGTTTCAACCAACACTTGTTGCTTATTCTCGGAATTTTTTAACATTTATTGTGATGATTCATCTTGTTTTGCCCACATGACAAGTAATGTAATACCAAATCAGTGAAAAATATGCTGCATCAGCATTACACGTCCACGTCTAGTACAGCCAAGTTATAATCAGCACCTAGAATGTATCCCATTGCTATATACAGGAGCTAACTAGGCCCGAACCATTCAAGCTAACATGTTTAGGCCAGTGTATTATGGTTGGTATCAGTCATTGGTTCATCCCATTTTGACCAACAACGCAACTTCCCGTGCCCAATGCTGAACGCAAGTTGGATTATGAGAAGATAAGGACATTGTCCACTTTCACTAAACTTTCAATTTGTCTCTGTCATTTGACGTTAAATTGCATCATCAGAAAACCTTTTTCATTTCGAATTGGTTTTTGAGCCATCGTCTTAAAGCAATTTAGCGTATCAATCATACGCAGTCATGTATCTCGGCGAATGTACTGAAGCAAGAGTCTTAAGTATCCCGTTTGTAGGCAATTGGTTAATTATATTATGTAATACGGAACCATATATCCCGGTGACAGTCGTTTGGCGGGATGCTGGATAAACAAAGCTAAATGAACGCAAAACAGCCGTGCCTTGTTGCCATTTACCCATAGCCGTCAACCCATCTGATCGGCCATGTTTATAAATTCATCCTTGCATCAATTGCAGACATATTAATAGGATATTATATGTTCGTCCTAGTAGCGGAACCTTAAAACAATGTCCTCCATTTATTCCTCTGCATATGGGGCTTGCAATTCTGCGTTGAAATTTTTACCAAAAAATAGTCGAATAAATACCACTTTGCCTTTAACTTTAGAATGTGCTATTTGCACTTTCGTGTGAAGACTAAAAGATTCTGCTTCTACAAATACTGCATGAGAAATATGCACAGCTCACGTATCATATCAGGACCATCCATGCAGTGCAAACTGAAGCCCTCTGTTTTTATGTTCAACAATAACAGCTCACAGTGTACTTGGAAAGTCCAGAGGGTCTTGAACATGGCGCTACAATTTGACAAAACTGCATGGCACTCGTAAGCTCGTGACTGCGACGTATTAACATCATCCTATAAGCAAGGCAAAAATGGACGAGTAGTAAAAGCCAATGATATGCCTTTCTTGATGCTAACGTTTTCTCAGTGTCGGAGTTAGTCAGTAGTATATGGGCGGGATAAGCTCATAACTTGCAGTCTTGGTTTTAATGTCTAGCGAAATGTTAGAACAAAGATAGCTGCAACAATGTTTGGCGTTTCTCTGTCAATATCGTCTGACATGCTTCTACAATCATATCTCTATCAGCAGAAACGTAACTTTACACATGGGTCTTGTAAATATTGATAGTCACCTTAAACTCGCTCCTTTTCCTTTGTTCTGTATGGGTCTGTTAGGCGACCTGACATTCGATGTTTAACAATCAAAACACAGCTCTGTTTATTACATTCCGCTATGGCTTTTGCTTAACGCTAGTATTTTGATCGATGCAATCATATCAGCCATGATTTGAATGACAATTGGCAATTAGGTATTTGCCATGGTATTCTTTATTTAATGAGTCAACATATCAGTACCGCCGGCGCCTTTGATGCAGATGACCCATCACAGTATTGATTTACGGTATCAAATGAATCGCAAGTTCCATTTAACGAGGCATTGTATAATGTAAATTGGCTCTGGAGCGGACCTGTTTCATTTTTATAATGTGCTTATTTGCTCGTGTCCATCATTAATCGCATAGTGATAGTCTGCTCTTATTCGGATATTCACAAGAAATAGTTTCGGTTGAATCATCATGTGGAATATATGAGCCGATTCACCTACACATGAACTTGCTGAGAAGCTTATTTTACCGCCAAATTTAGGGTTTAATGCAATGCAGTTGGGATACTTTATGTGTTACGCCGCGCTTGCTTGTCAATGCATATAGAATTCATAATTAGAGCTGCAATCACCCATTTCAGGATCAGCCTGTTCTCAAAACTATTCCGCTTATAGCAGGATTACATCATTACTGTTCTAGGTCAATTGTACATAATAAGCCCCGCAATCATCAGCATATCACGGTACGCATTGGAAACCCTGGTTGCAGAAATTTGATTGTTAATTCTAAACTGTCCAAAGGGATAGCCTCTATGCATGAATAGACAAAAGGCAAAGTGATTGACGACGTATGTGCTTTTTAACTGCCGAAAATTTTAATATAGCTATATTACGTAGGTTGTTGTAATGATTCGACTGGTAAATCCTGACATATGGTACTGTGTTCAAATACACGAATAAAACACTGAAAACATAAAGACCTAGGTGATCGTACCGATGAATATTTAGATAAGTCAAATGGCAGGCTCGTAAGATCATGTGTCTATTGATGCCGTAATCATGAATCTCATTATTAACGTATAACTTATATAGAAGTGTTCTACAGGATGGAGGTTTGGGGGATGTAGGTGAGTGTTGTGATCACAGGGAGTCGGTTGTTTCGTAGTGGATCGTGACTATAATGCTCTTTGCGTGATACCGAAATGCGAGTGAACTGAATTTGTCCGTTAGCTATGTCGGCGACACTGTACAGCACTATAGCTGTTGGTTCACTGACCTGCTCCGGTCGGCGGAATTGTAAGCGCATATATAAAAATGCGCTGATGAAAGGCTGTTGATTGTTAGGTAGTGAGCATTAAGGGATTATGTAATCAAATTAGACATAAAAAGCGACAAGACAACAAATTTCAAATCGGTTAGTTAACAGGCCTGTTCCAGTTGGCTGCTTCATGATTGACTACATCGCAACTTCTCCTGGCTTATCAGGTTATTGTAATTGTGGATGGTAAACAGAATAAATAATTCTTCCTGAACTGCAGTTTACATTAACAATCACTTCGACACTGCACCTTTTGCATAATTGACTCAATCTAGCTTGATAGACTAGAGCTGTTACTGCAATAAGTTGTGCTTTAATATTTTCTTGCAGGTGACACCACCACTATATTACTTAATTTCTCGAGTTTTACATTGTAATTTGCAAGTGATAGTGACGTAAATCCGTGAAAAAAGGACATTGGTAAAATTGTGAAAGTCACGGTGATTTCCTAAAACGCAAGGATCAAGAAATAAAGCGTGTAAATTAACTAGTGCGCAATCAAATATGTGATGAATACGTAAACTGCAGTTACATAAGCTATGTTTGCGGTATTTTACCGTCACCAATTTACAAGGCACCCTAGTGATTGATTAAGGCTCGGCCGGGCTTGAACATTAATTGCGATTACGAGCTACTACATTATCCAACTGATCCTGTCAAAAAATAATATCCACTCTGCCCGATTAAATTTGATCCCTAAACATCAAACAGAGCGTTTTGTGGCTATGATGCGTTTTCTATTGCTGCCATGTAAAATCTGTTATTTGAGGAAGGTCACAGAGAATGATAATTAAGAACAAAACAAGAATCATAACTGATTAACATATATATGGAGCAAATTTGACATATGCAAATGGCCTCAAAACTCACAATCCTATACATGGTTTTATCACACTGCTTACTAGATTCCCCATCACAAGCTGGACATCATGATTCATCTCTCATCAAATTAGGTATTGATAGCTTTTCTGCTGTCACCATTGCGTGACTCACAAATACTATGCACAAACGACATTGTGGTTGTTGTATTTAACAGACATCCTGCTTCGTGATTGACGCAGCAATCCCGAGCTTACATTGTCTCCGCATGACGGAAAACAGAGATAGGAATTTAAAACGTATATACTGACAAGAAGTGTTGAAGTAATGGTATTCACATATTGTAGCAATAGGATCAGTGCTATTGTGTCTTTCATGCGAATATCAAATGTATACTGCATATGACGTTAGTCAGGCCTTCCCCTCGATTGTCAACATCGCGCAGTTATCTGTGCTTATGTTTTTCCTCAATTGAATTGTTACAATGTAAAGTACAAAGCAGCAGTAAGCAAATTCTTGGTGAGTGTGGGTGAAATAGTATCTCACCGAGCAAAAAAGTCGTTAGTTATCCCCCAAACAACTAGATATTGATTGATGATGATTGCAAGCCATGTAACTCAGCAGCCAGGCGCAATATTAGCACATCTGCGTTTCACGTCTTGTAAGGTACCAGTGCCGCCCCATACCCCCTAATGTATGTTCGCACTAACATCATTCACACATATAAGCTGTATTTAACTAACGATAGCTAACTACCCATGCAATCAGCGAGGAGATTCCTTGCCATGAACCTCACAATGCATCCAACACGCGATGCCTTACGCAATACAATGAAGCTGTGTCGAGTAAGTGAGTTGCTTTTATAAAGCGCACTCCCGGCCTCGTGATTAATGTTGTTAACTGTTCACAACTAAATTAAACTGATTACTCTGCAATAAATCTACAACGATCGTCGGGGTAATGGCATTCGCAAGGTTTTATACCAGCACTACTATTTTAGCAGGTCGACTCCAACGTGCCAACGTCAACATGATGGATCTGAAGGAAAACTCGTATGATTTACGACTGGAGGGATTCAAGTGAAATCTAGCAATAACTGCCTAATTGGCCATGAAACAAAACAATCATACTTTCTCTAATCGAAAATTATCGATTATAACATAGTCTTAATATAAGCATCTAGCTATGCCCTTAAGTTTTAATAGATTGCGTTCAATTGCGTTCAGAGCTTGATACAGTGATATGCGTCAGGCAGAACCTCTGTGTTATTACCTTATTGCTTTAGGTTTAGATGAATCATGACATATGGTGCTTGTTAGAATTCATTAATAAAACATTTAAAATATGAAGAGCTAGGTGACAGCAATCAAGAATATGTATATGGGTCAAACGGCAGGTGCACCAGATCATGTGTGCATTGAGGCCAAAATCATCATTTCATGATTGGCTTGCAACCTGCATTTAAATGATTACAAGGGAAAGGGGTCAGGCTGTTACTGCATAACTGGGGATGTTACGCGGTAGATGATGATACAGTGGCTTTGAGGAAAGATTGGGGCTTATTACACAGTGAGCATTAAGATTTGTGTAATCAAATTAGCTAGTCGTGATTAGCCATGACAATGTATACTCATAACCATTAATCTCCAAATCACATAAAGAGCAGCAACACGCTATAACTCTCTTGTTTTACTGGCTGGTTATAATTGGAATCTCAACTGACTGGCAGTATTACAGCTTATTATGGTAGTGTTATCATGTTATTGCAGATGAGGATTGTCAGCAGAATGAATCATTCTGCCTGAATTACAGATAATGAACAAGTCACATCGAGACTGCATAGTTCCATGTCTTCAGCTGATTTGCGGTGTTTAAATGGCATAAACTGATGATAAGTGATGGTTGCACTTTTACCTATTTAAACATTCAACGGTGAATTAGTCACCAAAATGCTTGATTCACGCTCGTTAACAACTGATGATACATCGACCATTATCTGTACATGGCATCTGTCTAAATATTGGTATCACATTAATCTTGTTTACCTGCAAGAGGTGTCAGGTAGACAATAGACGTGATCAAAACAGCATGCCGCACATGCAGTGCCAGACGGTGCCAGCAGGTAAACGGTTTATTCCCACTAGGCTTATTCATCCTTGATGCTGCTATCTCAGTTAATTTCGTGTATAATTGTAGCACCAAATCCCGGTCAGCTTGGCACAAGGCACGATTGTGTGAAAACCTACATGCGATCAAGCAACCACAGCTATTGGTTGATTTATCGGGATATTAAATGCAACATTTCGATTAAATGCAACTGGCTGTAAAATTATATTAATGTGATGGTGGATCGAATCCGAATTGAGCGTGACGAAAGATAGATCCCCAGTTGCGGTATCCCCGACAGAATGATTGCTTTAGAACCATAGTGCCTTGTGTTAATATATCGAAGAGCTGAGCATGTGCAGTTTTAGGAGCCAATGGCAGTTGCTTCTCGGCCCAATTAATATCATATGCAACATGGACGTCATCGTTTAATCGTTTCTATGGACAGAAATGCACTGCGCTGTATCCAAGCTTTGGATAAAACGTAATATATTCTTTATAATTCGCTGAACATACACACTCACTCTCACACACACTCACACACACACACACACACACACACACAAACACACACATACATACATACACATACACGTACACACGCATAGACACACGCATACACACACATGCATATACATATATATATATATAAAATATATATATATATATATACATAAATATATATATAAATATATATATATATATATATATATATATATATATATATATATATATATATATATATATATATATATATATATATATATATATATATTCTGGGTTTTTCCCCCATAATTAGTCTATCGACCACTTTGAATAAGTTCGCAAAACGCTACCAATGGCTCATGATGATCATATCAACATAAGATATATTATAACCCAATCAATGATGATTGATCAATGATATATATATGTATATATATATATATATATGATTTATATATATAAATATATATAAATATATATATAGAGAGATATATATATATATATATATATATATATAAATGTATATATGTATTCATATATATACATATATATATATATATATACATATATATATATATATATATATATATATATATATATATATATATATATATATATATATATCTATATATATATATATATATATATATATATATATATATATATATATAGCACGAACGCGACCTTCAGGAGACAAAGCGCCAACCTTTTGTAGACTTGGGTCCACGAAAGGATATACCAGTATGTCCACATAAAGTCAACGCACATTTTCGCCCCAAAAAATTGAAAATATTTTGGTTTGACCATTCGAATGTGATAGTGTAGTCTTAGTAACGTACAAAGATACTCTTTCACGCGTGATTTCTTTGGATTTTGAATATAATAACGAAAGAAAATTTTAACAATTTGGAAAATTAAAATATTTGATTTATTTTTAAATTTTATTACATACATGTATATTTATATATTTATATATATATATATATATAAAATATATATATATATATATACGATATATATATATATATATATATATATATATGTATATATATATATGTACATTTATATATATATATATATATATATACATATATATATATATAGAGATAGACATAGACATATAGATATATATATATATATATATATATATATATATCACATATATATATATGTATATATATATATATATATATATATACATGTATATTTACATATGAATATATATATATATATTTATATATATAAATATATATATATATATATATACATACATACATATATATATATATATATATATATATATATATATATATATATATATATCTTTACGTACATAATAATCTCTTCGATTAATAGTTGCAACATATGTTTTATTATCCAAGGGAGGGGCTACTATTTACGTTAAAAGATGCCTACAATAGTTTATCGTTACTCTCAAGCCAACTCCAAGACGGAATGACACTGACATTCCGACCCTCTCATTTAAGGACTTCTTCTCCGCTTATATATGGGCCAGAGTAAACGTCTCTGCCATTACGAATTATGGGTCACTTTACTGCAGATAATTAAAAACTGCTTAGGTTGCCTATTCTAACACCTGACTCGTCTGACCAAGTTCATTCTTATGTAATTGATGCCATAACAATCTGAGCCAGACATGTAGTTAATCGAATGAATGTCATAAGGCGTGTTGTCAACACACACTATCCTACTCTATATCATAAGGAAAGAAGCATTATGGGCTAAGGACTAGATGAAGCTATGTTACCAGATTTGACGTGTTTGTACACATATAATCCAGTTGTGGTTGATGCATGGAAAGTGAGGCCGGGGTGGCGAGGGGTGGGGGCGCATCCAGTGCGAAAAACATCGTCTGTTGCAATTAATGTTCCTCAATTGTATCTCCAAAGGACCACGCATCAAAAGATTAAAGCTTAATAATGGACTGTATAGTATTATAAATCAAGCAACACTTATGGTGGTTTCGGAATGTGTTATTTTGATAATGGATAGTTACTGCCAGTATTATATGTGTCCGCGCCATGACAAGAATACCCGGTTGCTGTCACTTCAAACAGAATTGTTCGCGGTTGCAGTAGTATTGTAAGTTACTTGCTGTCATATAAAAAACCTCGCTCTCCATAATATCCTATGTTATTGTCCAATCGATCCTTCGTTGCTTCGGCTTATTCTGTTTGAGGTCATTTTTATCGAGCAAATGACTTTGCTTGTAGCATTATGTGGTACTTGAGAAATGCCTCATTGACAATATGCATATATCCTGACATTTCCTGCGTTGTGATTTTATTGGTTACTTTTTTTACTAGGTAGTTACTTTTCGACTGGCGTATATACGGCATACATTTACGTCTGCCCCGTGCCAGATGTAATGGGTTGCTTGGTGAATATCATGTACTGATGTCGGCTGCAAATTTATCGGACTACTGCAAAATAAGACCATGATACGACCACATAGCACCGTACAAAATAGGTTGTGCGTCACACGCTCAGCTATTAGAGCACGTGTGTAGATTTGTTGTGAGGGACACATCTTCTCTACCTTAATTCCAAATGGCAGCATTTCGGAGTAAAATCATAATATTCCAGCGAAAAACGCTTTTTGGTTCTAATTGGCCTAGTCCCATGTTGACTTATTAATTAGTCGGATACCACAGTTTCGAGAACAACATGCTGAAAAGAATTCAGTCGATCACAGGTACAAATTTCTTTTTCGTTGTGTAATAATGAAGGTTGAATTATTTATCTAATGCTAATTGACTACAGTCATTCAGCGAAAGCATATTGCATTAACTTATACATCGTTCACCGATCTGTTACCAAACACAGATTGAATGCCAAAGAGGTCGAGTTGCTCCTGAAGCTTTCGACGACGACGTCATGCAATATCTACCTGTGTCTAATATTCTTTTTTGTTAGTTCTATCATGGAATTGTAAGATAAAATGCTTATACGCCGTCAATTGACGTGTTTGTACACATATAATCCAGTTTTGGATGATGCATGGGAAGTGAGGCCGGGGTGGCGAGGGGTGGGGCGCATCCGGTGCGAAAAACTTCGTCGGTTGCAATTAATGTTCCTCAATTGTATCCCCAAAGGACCACGCATCAAAAGATTAAAGCTTAATAATGGACTGTATTGTATTATAAATCAAGTAACACTTATGGTGGTTCCGGAATGTGTTATTTTGATAATGGATAGTTACGGCCAGTATTATATGTGTCCGCGCCATGACAAGAATACCTGGATACTGTCACGTTAAACAAAAATGTTCGCGGTTGCAGTAGTATTGTGAGTTACTTGTTGTCATATAAAAAACCTCGCTCTCCATAATATCCTATGTTACTGTCCAATCGATCCTTCGTCGCTTCGGCTTATTCTGTTTGAGGTCATTTTTATCGAGCAAATAACTTTGCTTGTAACATTATGTGGTACTTGAGAAATACCTCATAGACAATATACATATATCCTGACATTTCCTGCGTTGTGATTTTATTGGTTACTTTTTTTACTAGGTAGTTACTTTTCGACTGGCGTATATACGGCGTACATTTACGTTTGCCCCGCGTCAGATGTAATGGGTTGCTTGGTAAATATCATGTACTGATGTCAGCTGCAAATTTATTGGACTACTACAAAATGAAACCATGATACGACCACATGGGATATAGACAGCCATTTGATTTTTAGTTATTATTACTGCTATCTTTATGCAAAGCAAATGGTCTTTTTGGTAAAAGATTGAATAATGGAAAGAGAGTGATATCATTCTCAATCCTAACAAATAGCGTAGCAAAGTATGAGCTGAATGCTTAGGTTAGCTTTCAAAGCCGCCCACAGATTTAGTTGATAATAATTCGCCTGTTCCACTAAATAATTTATTCTGAAATCGGACGTAGATATAACAATATTGTGTAAGCTAGGTAATTTAGAGCCGTCCTCTTTCAAATCAACTGATTATCTTAATGAGCCGATCTACAATGGTCCTATATGTTGCCCAAAGGCTCTCTGCGTGGAAGGTACAATAATACCAACCTCGAGCTGGTGAGCATTGTTCCGAAATCAGAGGGCATCTATTGCATTATTGACCAAATGGCATTCACAGCAGTCCGATGAGGAAAACAGTACTTCCCATACAAGTATCCCTCATGGGATGCTTCATAGCATTTGGTGACTTTCGTGAATGTATACGACTGTACAACACGATTGAGTAGGTTTAATGCATGGACCGAGGGGTGCTTAATGTTGATGGCTTCTACACTGAATAAGTCTAATGACCGTACACTCCTCACTGAGTACGCTTGCGATTTATTCAATCATGTTCATTCAGGATAAGAAATAATCCAACGATAAATTATACAAACTATAAATATAAACATTTTAGTACAGGACGTGCCTTCAGATTACCATTATATCTTAACAAAGTTGCCCGGGCTAAATTTTAATCTTATTGAGGCAACTCAGGCAGATAGCCACCCCGTAGATAACTCACCAATTACTAATATGGTCGACGCCATCGGCTATAATCAACTCCTTATCATTTCCGTCAATGCCGCAACAAACCACATTCTACGTGAACCTCTCGGTATATTGATAACCACAAACTCGCAGAAGACTTGGTCCCGGCATACTACCTTGTCTCGCTATCCCTCACAATCGGCTGCTTTAATGATGTACATAAAGTTTTCCTCGAACCTGGAGTTGTTCACTGAATGTGTGCAGTACGATATCGGTACGTGATCATCACACAGCTTATAATGTCAATCCTATCTGGCTTAGGAACTCCCCGATGTTAATGCGTCGCGTTAAACACCCCGGTAAGCTGTAGACTTCTTATTTGTACTTTCTACTTAAAATGTTAGCTTTGTGTAATTAAATAAACCAATCAGCTGATATGATGCTAACCCGGTTAGATCAATTACTACTTAGATCAACTCTAATGACCGCTTTGAATATTATCGTTATAAAATATCTCGATTTACAAGTGACCATTAAGATCAGACGTCAGCTGTTACCTTGTCATAGATTGTATTGCTCGTACATTCCACATTCGTCTTCGGCATGGTTATATGTAGCAGCTTAATGGGAAGCTCTTCAGGCTTTGGTGATTCTGAAGCTTACGAAATAAATAAGCGCATTTCATAAGCTAATCCAATATAGTTCATTAACTGTATAACTCATGTATAGCCATGATGTCGCTCTCCGCATTATACTCCTGTCATGTTATACTGACCCTAAAACAAGCCACTATGCATTTATATGAGTCGAGTTTATTATAGTAAGGGATAAGCAGTGCGCAATGAATTATCATTTATGTTTTGCGAATACAAAGTTGACCTTTAAGAAAACAGAAACTGATAGATTCCATTACTGTCCTAGCTAACACTGTTAGTCCTAGCGTGATTGGTATTCTCTTTGCTGTTAACCAACGTTTGTTTTAATTGGCGTCAAGAGAGAATTGAGGTTGTTGCTCAAATGATGCGTTTAACATTGCCTGTTGACGTTTCGTCGTAGAGGCTTTCATTGTGTATTTAAAAGTACGAACTCACCTTACATATCCCTTCAACTGCACCTGTGTGTTGAGGATTATAACCCAAGCGCCTACAACGCCTTAGACAAACTTTCATTGTCCAGTGCGCTAGAAGGTCTCACCGGCAACTGAGGTGTAACAAAAGCCTGTTGTTGTCTGTAGGAAGCGCATAAAGCATAACAAAGGTATATAATATACAGGTACAATATTATAACTCTGTATCAACTTGTCGCTGACTCTTGCAGTATATTCTTGAGATATCAATATAAAACGATAGGTGATAGTACAAACTTAAGTAGTAAACTCATGAGATATTTGGTACAAGCGAAAGCTCGGATTGCTAGCTATTCATTTGACGAACCATCATATTATCAATAGAATCGCATAGCCAATGGCAAGTGGCGACTTTATCAACCAGCGTATACTATCGTATACGTGTACACATTTCCACCCAGTGCCACTCACAAAATTTCTGGAAAGGGAGCTTGTGAATCATGGATTCGAACATTGCACTCTCTGCCTTATGTCTGTGATGAACGAACAAAGTGCTGCAGACAACTAACTATGCGACGTCATATGTAATATTCGGTATTGGTTTGCTGTGGATCCATACCCAATACCTAGTCAACCATACCATACACCGTGCAGGTATCCCCCACGGGATGACAGTTAACAATTGGCAAATGTTAGATTTCTGAAATGCTATCCATTTTACACCTTGCATAGAAAACGCGAAGTTCTCAACAGATTTCAATAAAGTACATGAGCACGTGCAAATCAGAGTATGGTGGCAGGTATGCGCAATTTGACAAATTGGTTAGCACACGACACCAGTGCTACTTGATCGCTTACCTACAACTATTTTCAATTGGCTATTTATTCCTTTTGTGGATAAGACATCAGTCATATCGTCATTTAACACTGTCGGATCTCGCCATTACCTCCGCACAGCTTCGTAGCGTACATATTAATGGCTTCTATGAAGAATAATCCTTATCTTCGGTGCTTTACATATGTTGTAGTTGCCGAACCTTTCCACCAGTGAGCGCCTATGGTAGCTAGCGCGCTGGGGAAATATATGCAGGCTTGGCGTCTTGATGATTGTAAATAATACATTATAGCATACACTAGAATAACAAATCATGTTAATTCGATATGCATTTCCTAATAATGAATAACTATACAAATATCAAATACTAAACACATACAACGGAATTTCCGTTTGGTCACAAGAATGATGTTAAGGCTGTCGGCCAATCCCCGGTTGATTGATGCTCTGTAAGCTTGTCACTCATTCAATACCAATACATTCGACTCAGTCGGGTTTAAGCTACGCGTCTAATAGTTTCTGCCAATACATCAATCACATGCTGTGCAAGATCGTAACGATTATATTTGCTGAGCGGGACTGTAAATAACCTGTATTTGCTCTTCCTTTCAAAATCTTGGTGTTACGATGCACATAAGTGAGGCAATGTAATCATGACACCAATTTATCGTCTTCCATATTGACGCAGATCACATTGAGAGGTTTGACTTGTTTCTACCGGCACGCCGCCGGCGCCGTTTTTATGCTTTTACACATTGCCAGCTTTCATAGAAGCAATGCAAGGCAGCAACTTTCCCATATCAGCTCATGAATTCATCTGCTGAAACGGTCGTGATAAATAACCAACGATGCTGCATAGAGCCAGAGTAATTGATTGTAGTTGGCTAACTTTATTACTTTGGCTTGAGGTTAATACATACAGGCAATCACTAAATTATGGTTGTATGACCGTAATGCACAGGCTGTTGTGAGACAACACTGTCATTCGTGCCTAGTCTCTGTGTGTCATCTTCTAACCTCCGCTTGTATTAGTTAACAAGTATAACTCGCCTGCGTATACACAATTACACAGCATCGTGTATCTGTCTTTTCTGCCGGAAGTTACTGCCGTGGCCCAGTTTTTATTACCAGGGGATGAGGATCGGCGAAATTCGCGAAGTATTAAGCCCTGCATTAGAATTGACACATCTGCATAATATACCAGAGTAGAGTGGTATTATTCTCGTTTCTATCGAGATTGGTAAACCAAAATGGCGTGCTTGGTTTACTGTGATGTTGTATTTCCTATAATATTAAGCGATGGCCAACGGATGCTTCCACACAGTAAAGAACCCAGTGCGTCTTAGCTAGACGAGGTACCTTTAAACCAAGGTTTCGAAGAAAGATGATTGTTTTGCCGTCCTCTGATGAGATGGAATGGTCTTCAACCGACATAAGATAATCAAAACGGTGTATATTGTATATTCAGCGGTACAATCCCTCCTCCTGTCACCCAAGCGGAAGTCTGTATGCCCCAAGGACACTACATCACCTTGAGAGTTCTGTCCCCAAGGTCTGCAGCATAATGTCGATGAATCTATTTGTTACAGCTCCTATACCTTCTCTCTAGTGAATGCTACATGATGGGATTAGGTGCTACAATTTGATGTATGTAATAAAATGTGGTCAATATCGATGAACAGTCACCGCTAAGCATAGCTACAGAGACTCCCTAAGAGACAAACGATATCTGTAAAAGGCGGTACTAACGTAGAGTTGTCAGGGAATATCATGATCTTAAGACTTAGAGAAGGAAGGGTAGCAGCGTGGAACATGCGCACGATATCACATGGCACAGCAAACCCTGTATTCTTATTTAAATATTTATTGACCCCACTCCTTTGATAGACTGATCGAACGCACTTTTAGTGCGAGTGAATGGATAATAGAGCTGCAGTTCAATGGCATGACAACGGTTCATTAACCGGCTATCATGAATATTCTGTCTCCATGAATCACATGGTTAGGAAGCAAGGAGTGAACACGGCATCACTCAAGACATTCACCGATCACTCGTGGTATCCCCCGCCAACTCACTACGCCTCAGCCCACGCACGACCTCAAGGTGCTCAGCGTGACCACTTCGTGGTGAGAATTATGCGTTGTGATTATAGGTGTGCATTAACAGCAAATATGGCGTAAAATTGTCCAGACATATCATGGATAGGTCGGTGTCGGAGGGTCATCCAGTGCCAGGCATTTATTCCTCCCACTTGCACGCATGCTCATGTGTATTTCATCTGGCGGATTATTATTCGTTTATAATTTCACCCGATTTCCTGGTATACGAACGATTCTCTCTCTCATGCTTGTGGATTACTGACTATTGTATAGCTATACATCATACGTTGTCTGATCTAAAGGCAAGTTGTCTCGCATAATATTAAACAGTCGATTTGGGAGATGATATTTATTTATCTGGAGGCTTGTGATACGCTGTCACAGACTATGAAACGCTTTGTCGCTGTTAACACTGCAGCGATCCCGCTAAACAATGCCATGTTCCTTACACTGCAGCAAGCGTACAGATTGGTGTCATGTTGATCAGTCTGCAGCAGGCCTATTGAAAGAAGCCACACAGTAAACGCTCGGGAAAGCTTGAAAAGCGATGCAATCTTGTTAACACTGTAGCAAGCTTACGGAGCGGGGCCGCGGGGGTCATGGTGGGGATCGCTAGGCGACACGTGAACCAGCGTGAGGGAGATCGTATTTCAAAGATGACTCGCAGTAGTTACGACGGGTATTGAATAGCCATGGGGAAGTAACATGAATTCTGGCCATTAAGTACTGATTGTTGCGGACGATATCACATATCGAGCTTCATAAAGTGTCAAATAAAATGTTCTTTAGGGCAGTATTTAACTCAATAGGGTTAATGAGTACGCAAAAGTTACACGAAATATGTAAATCAACTATATCAGTTAGCCTCTTTTTGGACATTACTGTTCCTGGAAGTTGCGCGTTAGTCAGCAACGATAATTGAAATCGCCCGTGTTCCTAATGCGTTCCTGTTGAAATAGTCTAAGCAACCAGTTCATATCTAAAATGAAGGAATGCAAGGCAGCCTAATTCAAAGAGCATAATGTTACGAATCGTTCAATGGAGCGTTAGTGGCTCTATGTATTTGATCTGACAATTATTGTCAAATACACAGTTAATGTAAACATTAAATCTGGTATTAATGAGGGAGAATGTGGCTAATTGTATACTTGAGCACAACGAGGATGACGTCAGTTTCTATTGGTTTTCACATGAACCGCCAATCCCGAGCCTTACCTCTCATTGATGCTGTGTACCTGAGCATTTTGCAACCCATGACATTTGCAAAAAGAGATTTCTGACCGAATGATGAACTTGCGAAGCACAATTTCTTTCAACGTAACTATCATGTTAGCTAGCGATTTGATCAACCTGGTTTATACCGCTCAGCTCCTCTCTAGCACAATCAACAACAGGACATATCGCTAGTTCATAGTTTTTTTTTGTTACTGTCCTTCTGCTTGGTGTATAGTTAATAATATTTTGCACAGATAAAATGGCTCTAACCAGCGATATTCGGAAAACCTCCTTCGGAATACCATTACTGTGATTTCCTTCTGTGGTCGGCGTATGTACCCGCTGTTGTAGCACAGGATTAACTTTAGTCCACAAACTTTACCGAGTCATATGTAAATGACATTAGTGTCATTATATTCTGCAATTCATTGGGTAACAAATCGCATCTTGTCGCTCCTTCGTCATATAGAAAATTAACCAACTGATCCTCATTCCGATGGTTTGCGTCCTAGCCAGGATATTAACGACTGTTAGGTGACGTTGACTGGCTGTTGGTGTTAATCCGCTTCATCGCGTATATATATATATATTTATATATACACATATATATATATATATATATATATATATATATATATATATATATATATATATATATCCATATATATATATATGTATATATATATATATGTATATATTTTTTTACATGTACATACACAAACACACACACACATATATATATATATATATATATATATATATATATATATATATATATATATATAAGATATATATATATATATATATATATATATATATACATATATATATGTATGTATATATATATATAATATATATATATTTATATATATATATATATATATATATATATATATATATATATATATATATATATATATATATATATTCATATGTATATATATATATAATATACAAGCATAGGTTCGCCCAAAATTTATTTTTTTGATGCAAGGTTCATTTAACCTATGTACCTCATTTCTTTGGATGTCTCTTTCTTTGATGCGTGTTCTGTTCCCTCTTTAGGTCGGTCGTCCAATTTTTGAACTATTAGCTGATGATAAATGGTAAAAGTGGTATGCTGGTATAATAATGACGTTAAATTACTAGCTGCATAGTTTGATAGATCGATTGACATCATCTCGTTTTATTGTTCTATGGTCAGTGCAATTTAATTTTATCAATCACAGCCATGCGATGAGGATAAGTAGATTTTTGTATCAAGTTTCGCAATATCAATGAAAACATTATCACATGGGCAGTAAAACGATGGCTTTGGATCACTTAATATTGTACTGCCCAATAAAAGACTGTAATAAACTGAAGATGTAGCATTAGGCTGTATTTCTTGCCATGAAAATTGTACTCTCAGCGGGCAAATCTGCAATGGATTGCGATATATTTTGAGATTGATTTATTCCCTGATGTTTGATTCTTTCGGTATATTTCGTATTTTAAGAATGGAAATACTGAGTTAAATGTCACTTTCAACACCGAGGTGATACGGAAACAATAATGGATGAGGATGATTGTTATGCTTTTGCAGCTTCCTTTATGTGCCAGCGACAATTTCATGCAAACGCTTTGCCCAGTTCGGGCTACAAAACCACCGTCGCTTGGATGAAGGTCCCATTCGATTCTATCGGGCCACTGGGTCAGGTGTATTCCCTTTTAGAGATTGGACCGCCATAAGGTAGGATCATCCGAGTCATGGATAACCCTTGAGGTATTTAGAGTTTGGGATAGAACCCACAAACCGGCGACTCAGGTTGCCTCAAAAGCCACGGAAATCAGCTGGCATTTCACAGAATATATCGTCGTAGGACACCATTGTCGACTTAAACATAGAACTTTACCGTCATCGGCCAAGATTTGTTCTTAACTTCACGGGAGCTCATGAGGAATATTTGTTTAGAAGCATTGGCTACATCCGACATTGATATGAGCAAATGTTGTAAGTGTTATGATTCATAATCCGCTGATTACGACGACCGCCCCAGATGTTTGGAAGGAGCATGCACAGATTGCCGTTTGTTTATGTTGTCTGTCATCAACACTAAGACTCTAAACAGGTGGCGGAATGTATTTTTTCCATCTGTAACTTCTGAAATAGTTAAGCCGATTGTGATGATTGTTTCGGGTTTATTGTAGTCTGCTGTTAATATAAAACGTTGGCAAGATTTGCTGACATTCACAGGTGTAACAAGGCACATTGGTGTGGTAGTAAAACACGAGTCTAGGTACCCGAACCTTTATACCAAAATACATAGGGCAAAACGAGTTTGTCTGGAAGGGTACTGAATCTGACCCCGTTTAGCATCGTCTGCCCTGCCTGCATGAAGCTACTACAGACTAACTTATTAGGACCGATGAGCAGGTGCACAAAACGCATAGAACAGTGTGTTTCATCATCAATACGCGGATATTATCATTATTGTTGCTATTCAAATTGATGCATTGCTAATAGGGATACGCTACACACCTTTTTTCCGCACTATGCCGCTATGAGCAGATAGAACTCTGAGCAATGTTTGATGCCGTCTATTATTTCAGTTACTACTTCATTGAGAATCATTCATGACAGCCCCTGCCAGATATAATAATGGCGGTAGTAATTTAACGATAAAAGTACTGCCCCTGAATAGAGACCAATATTATTAATCACTGTTAGTAAAAACAGATATCATAATTAAAACCACTGCACTGTGCGAGGGTCCGTTTTAAGTAGCTATAGCATTATACTGCTCGTGTACAAAATAAGCACTAAAAGTTAGAAGGCACTGTCGCTTTGGGAAGCATATAAATGACCCGTTGTAAGAGCTCTCTATGTTATACCAATTGAACCCTATTGAATGCTGACGAATGCATTATGTTGCAACTCTGGATAATAATGTACGATGTCGGTAAATATTAGACATTAATTACTGTTGCACAAAACTTAAAACACACCACAACAGTACATATTAAGGCAGACCCTAGCTATGTTTCATGTACGCATGGGTTTAGGTCTTTCTTGAATGTGGCTCAAGATATTCCGTCACGTGGTCTTAATTTTGTTACGCTATTAATACGTCCAATAAACAGATGGACAATCAAGCAGCAGAACATCTATAATATCTTACTGCTCTCAAAGCCTTACAAACATGAGCGCGACCACTGCAGATGACATGTGCGTTCGGTAAAACATGTGCATTCGGTATGTGTATGCCTCTATTTTCAATATTGTACGTGTCACTGTTGTTTACCTCCCAGCGTACTTCTTGATAGCGACTGGACAGTATGCTCTCTGCATCATAATCTCTGGGTGGAACGGCTCATCGCAACACATAGCTGGGAACACGACGTAATCGTAAGGGATGCTTGTGTAAGGCAATATTCATTGTGTTTACCTGAACATGTGCAATAACACCTATCATTGCATTCAGGCCGAAAATCATTGTCTCAGCATTTATACAACTCCCTTCAGAATTGCCACCTGCAGAATTGTAAATGACGCCGCATATTGTTCTGTATTCATAACAGGTATTGAATGTCAGCTAGTCTAAGCAATGGAATGGCCGCTCAATCTGCTGTTGATCGTTCTACAACGCAGATGAAGAGTTTGAAATAAGCCCCCTGCGTCAAGTTACAAATTAACACTACAAATGCTCATCCATACCTGTACACGTAAATGGCGGCAGCAGAGAAGAAGCGGATACGCATGCCAATGATGCACCATATTCATTGTAGGTGTACACCGGGTTTCTTTCCACAAAACCAACTAGTTACGACTCCCGTATGCATATCAGCTACCTTTTCATATACATATATTTTGCTTTGTACAAGGGTCTAGAAGATGTTGAAAGTCACCATAAACTCCATTAATGATCTGACTCTTGCGAATTTTGCAATTTTGTAAATTTATCAGCATTGAAAACACCAGGAAATGGCCCGGTGATGATTGCTCTTTAAGCATTACCAAGCCAAAATAATTTAGAATAGCAATAGCAAATCTGGTCTGTCGATCTAATCCCACAGTGGCATTTGCTTTACACTATTATTAGATGGCTGCAATCATATCTGCTAATGCAAAATCAGGTGGTAATCAGATACTTACCAGGATATCATTCGAAAAATGAATGCACATGCAAGAAACGCCAAGCCGCTGATGCTAATTAACCTTTACAGTTTTAATTTACGTGATTGATAATCAGATAAATTGCAAGTATGATGAGGGGCATTGCATGAGATGCACTAGGTCTGAAGCAGGTTCGTTTCAATTGATAATGTGTTATGTATAGTAATTCATCCGATAACTCAATCGTCCCTCCAAGAAGCAAAGTCCTGTAGCAATGTCTCACTGAACACTCTTCTTCACTTACTAGGCCAGCCCTTTAAATTAATAACTATCAGCTTAATACAGCATACATTGGTGAATATTTATCAATGATAAAACTTGGTATGCTTGCATATTAACGACGTTAAATTGCTAATGTGCATGGTTTTGGGTCCTATCAATGACAGTCATGCGATGTATACCTACCGGCAATATCAATGAAAACATTATCACATGGGCAATAGAGGACATTATATCATATTGCCTAACAATAGGCTGTAATAAACTGAAAATGTAAATTCAGCTTCATAACTTGCCATGAAAACTTGTTATACCGAATTAAAGTAAATTATGTCAAAGAGCAACTCCGAAACGGATTGTGATTCAATTATATTCTGAGGTTTATTTAATCCCTTATGTTTTCTTTTCTCGTTATGATCGGTAAATAAGTAATGGTAATATTGAGTTTAATCTCACTTTATTCGCCGAGGTGATATGGAAACGGTGATGGATGAAGATGATTGTGCATTTCATAAAAATATCACTCGATTTCTATACGAAAAAAAGAATTTGCTTACTGCAAGAGTACTCTAAATGGTGCTGATATCCGGATTTCCAAGTTGGAATGGCCGTATATATTTCTTCTTGTTCTTAAATAAACTTTCAATTCCTTATTTTTTTTACGTCAGGTCAAAAATAACCCTTATTCCATAGGCGCAGAAACGTCATCACCCTGTGCAGTTTGCTGCCGGCGAATTTTAGTTTGCACTATTTTCATTGCGATAATAGACGACCTAAGCAAAGAACGAAGAAAAGGTGGAGGGAAAAAAAGCTATTAACATATTCAACAACCAAAAGAAGGAAGTGTGAGCGAGACCAGCTGAAGCCTAACACGAGGGTCTTTTTAGGGGCCCAGTTCGACCAATGATGAAGCTACGAAGTTTTTGCTGGACATGTAATCAATTGTATATCATGAATGATCCTGCTGTTGTATTGGCTCCTCGAAGTAGACTTGGTTAAATGTCAGCGACTGAATCTAATGTTAGGGCCTATTTTGGGTCCTTTGCACTATTTTGAGTTGTTAATTGTAACCCGACCCGTAAACAGGTGAAAGGATTTTCATCGGCAGGGTGGTCAATCAAAATTTTAAAATGCATTTATCAAATATGCTATTGGTGCCTTTGCATAGTCTCACTTTGGTCATCTCAATATTTAATATCTGTCAGTTAGAAAGTTGTTGTGATTTGTATCATCCAAAAATGGCACATTATTTGGACAAGCACTTGACAAACTCCCTGTTACTCACATGAGGCAGGATTGGTTGGCCATTGTATCTATATTACATAATTATTGAGTAATGTTGCAAATTAAATGGCATGTTAGAGGGCCCCGTAGATAACTTATAAACACATAAATTTGTGGTTAAATTCATTTTAGGTTTAACAGACAAAATGGCATATTGTGTTTAGGTCTATTTTTCTGATTAAAGGCCTACTTTTATTACCCATTGCCAGCTACCAAACGGCACAAAAATGGCTTGCCAAACCAAATCGGTGTGACGTTTGACCTCCCTATCATTGGCGGCACCACAGTAGCATGGGAGCGTTTTGTGGGGAATGTTGACTCAGTACAAGTTTTCAGCAGATGGTTAATTATTTTAATGACTTTAACCGATATTAATATCAATAGTACGACAATGACACAAGCAACAAGAGTGAACTCTCTGCCCCACCATCATCGAAGTGGGTTGCATAAACATAAAATGCCACGAATCAGAACAAAAACCTAAGGGCAACCCCAATTTCCTGATTTATAATGCAACTTAACAATTGGTTCAGGATTATTCAACTTGTTTGCCGTAAAAAACACCGAAAATGCATATGGAAAAACGAAACTCCAAACAAGGGTCATCCGCTTGATATTCAAAAACGTAGTAGACTAGGCAAGAACATGGGCAGGGTTGGTCTGCTGGTGTGACGCTATTTATTGTTAAATGTACGGTAATCCATTGCAACGATAATGTTCGCTATATTCATCGAGAAATATAGGAATCAAAAGACTCACCATTTTGGCTGCCCGCATTCCTGCCTTATGTTGAATCCACACTGCCCATGACGTCACTACTGTGTGTTGTAAACTAATGATCCTTCAATGCGCATGCGCCATTTTCCCATCGACATGTGCTCATGTTTGTAAACACGGGTGTGTCCGACACATTTCGAAATGGTGTAATCGACGATATAGCGTTTAACCAGTCCGCAAAATGGTTTGCATGGGTTCCAAAAGAGGTGTTCTATTATATAGATAAGAAAAAACGCATAACCTTTTGGGGGGAAAAAGCACAAACCCTTTGCCCGGATTGGGATGTGAAACTAACGTATCAGGGACAATAGTCCTAAGCAATAACATTATGCTACCAGATCGGGTGAATCCCCTTTCTGAGATGGCTCGCCTAGAGACATGCAGGTTTTATCTCCTTTGGATCGAACATACAATCAGTGAGTCGATAGGCGTAGCAATTTACCACTTGGCCATGTAAATCACCTGTCATTTCGCAGACTAGCAAACATTATTGTCTTTATCGATGTAGTACAGCAATGCCGGCTTAACATTTAACTATACCATTGGCTACGAGTAGCTCCTCACCACAAACGAGGTCATGAGGCATATGTTGTTTAGGCGCACTGTCTACAAACAATCTAAGAACCTAGTACCAAGTATAATGTATTCTTCGGGGTCAATATTTTATTGCAGTATCATAAGTGTTAAATAATACAAAAGTATATTCGACTTCCAAGTGGGCAAATTCATAGTCTTCTCACACCAACGAGCGGCTAAGACGTATGTACGTCTCACTGGATGGTTTAACACTGAAAAGAAACGAGTGACCATGGTCGATTTATTTCTCTCTTATTTCGACTTTCAACAACAAAAAACTGTCAACCTGACCAACCGATGGGGGAATATATCAACAGGTCAAGTGCAATTGCAGATTTTTTTGATGACTTTACACCAACCAAATAACACTGGGGATTCGTTAAATAACTCGAGGACTCCTGGGTAAGACTACGTCTCACTGAATGTGTGACATAAATACCATAAAGGCATTCCCTAAACGATGAGCACAAACGACACCGACATCTAAACAATCAATATAACCGAATACACGGCCTGGTCACGCTTTGTATTTTTTTCCTAAGTATTTACTAAGTTATGGCCCTGAAGAGGCAACGTGCTAACCCTAGGCACTAAGTTAATATAATATATATATGGAGCATGAAACCTCCTTGTTGCTTTCCATTATTCTCTTTACATATTTTGTGGACTCTGATAGGATTCGGACCTGTAAATTACTATGTGGTGGATCCTTGTTCCTATGTATTATTCTATTATATGATTAGACTTTCAACAGAATGCATCATGGGGTACAAGATGTATGATATTGGAGAAGGAAGGTCTTTAAAAACCACAGTTTTCTTGATCGGATCACTGATGCCTTATTCCTATTGAATATATTGAGCCGCTATGGCACGAGAATAGCAGCCGCAATGATGCAACAACCCCGATTGGTGAGTTTTATGTGAATATATACAGACGCGCTGACAACTGATTGTTGCATATCCGAACAGTATAAAAGCATGTCAGATTATTTGCTTTATAAAACGAAGGCACAAATAATAGTTGCTAAACTTCGATATATTTTGCACAAACGATCTATCACGGATTAGCAAGGCAACCCGTGAAACATAATTTTGGAAGAGAGCATTGGCCGCTGCTTTTTGTAGGAAATAGCATTGAACAGTTTGTGAATGAATACGTTTGCTGTAAAGTTTTAGAATAGGAAATACATTTCCTAGTAAACAGTCTGCCCCTAGACTTAATCGTTTCCATCCATTCAAAAGCGACAAATTAGGAAAGCAAAGATTATTTCATCCTAGGAGTTGCCGCAATAATTTTCTCATGATATTTTGGATAATGAGATAATTCAACCGTCTCTCTGGTATTTCTTAATTCAATTACCGCTCAAAGATTAAGTTTTCTGCTGCCCTGCAGCCCCAAAAGCTGAGCAACCTCGTAGTACTGAAAATCTGCGTTGTGACCATAACCTGGGAATTATGTTTGTTTACAAATATCATGCCAGAACTATATTCCACTTCTGCCTCTGCATTTGATTGCTATCAAAAACTGCAAACATTGACGCCATCAACTTGTGTATGTCGTGTCGTAATGCATACTAGGACACTAAAAGGCCAATGTTGTTTCCACTAGCACCTTTATCCTTTCGGATTCACATTTGTAGGCATTAAATGTCACACGTGCGCTGTTAAACTCAATATTTGCCTCACCTTACAATCAAACACAGTATGAAACATATGCACATTTCTTTTAGAAAGACTTATTAACAATCATATCAAAGCCACCCGTACAGTGCCCACTGAATTCTCCCTTAATTATATTTGCCGACAGCCGCTAATAATTCAGAGGCTTTAATATCGATTGTCGTTTTGCAATACGGTTTGGCATAGCTACATTGTATGCCCAATCAGCTGCACAGTTTTGCGCATGCTTTTCCCCCCATCAGCATCACGTGAAATAATCAGAAGATAATTCAAATTGTCTCCTACATACCTTGCTGTCCAATAACGCCTAGAGGGCATGTTTGATGAAAGTGAAAAGGTCACAGATTACGATTAGATTTTTATCACACATGTCACGTTTTGTGCATAGCTAATATGTTAATGTAAATGGTACCCAATAAGTCACATTCTTAATGCCAACGGTTTACGATCACTGTTTGATATCAAACGGAACTGAAAAAATCTTACAGCATTTACGGTCAATGTGTGGTTCTCAAATCACATTGCTTTCCGCAGAAATTGGTTTAGTCTCCCTAAACCCGATCACATATCGGCTATTTTGTTGTGGTGGCAGCAGTAAACACATCGGCATTGAACTAAACTGATCCTGCTATTTATTTGATTTGAGGTGATGACCTGCTAATATTTGAGCCGCCATGATACCTAACATCCCAGGGTTAGCAATCACAAAACCGATCTGATAAACCATAGCATTTGCTTAACACTAGTATGTTGATAAGTGACCGCGAGTCCCCCATGACATTGTATGTCAATTGGCAATCAGATATTTCATCCGTAAAAAGTGAACACATCACTAACGCCCGCGCCATTGGTGCAGATGACCCGTCATTGTATGGAATTACACTACAAAATGAATTGGATTTCAGTTGGCGGTGTATAAAGTACACTGGCTCAGGGGCTGATGCGTGCCATTTCTAGAATGTATTACATGTTCTGATAAGCGCGGGCTCATCATAAATCGCGTAGTGATTGTCCGGCTTATATATACAAGAAACATTTGCGACGGGATCATCATGTCATATATTTGAATAGATTTAACATCGCGGGACCCTGAGATCCCATTTATTTAAGGTCAACTTGTGGTTTTGGTGCATTGTAATTACCTCACTTTGCATCTTGCGCCAACTTCGATACACATTGCAAGAAAACAACAACAGCAGATACAGCAATACAAATAATAATAGGCGCCGTTCTAGGCATAGATTTAGAGTAGGAGTGTTTGTTGGTAAATGGTGACTATTATCTCCTCTGATATCACGTTTAATGGAGAGCACAAGCTATGATACGACCAGACCTGATTTATGCTATATGCTAATGGTTACAAACATAATACTGTAGCAATCCCACGCACGACTTTATCAAATATTCAGCTGGTAATATCTAACCTTAGTAAGATTTGTTAACATGCACACCTGGTGCAAGGCACAGTGGCATGGTAGTTACACACAAGCCTATGCATTGAGATACTTATAAGAACGCTTCCTATAACATTTAGCTCTCACCTAATAAGGCAAAACGAGGTTTCGGTGATTAAGCTTTTCAGTCAACTGCTTCTCGTGTGTCTGGAATGGTACTGGAGCTGACCCAGTTTAGCATCGTCTGCCCTGACTATATGAAGCTACTACCGACTTATCTGTTGTGACCGGTGAGCAGTTGCAAAAAACACATAGAAAAGTGTCATCAACAATGCGCAACATAAATATAGGCTTTTCATTATTTTTACTTTTCAACGCATCTAGTCGTAATATTAAATCGATAGGAAGGTAGATCGAATCAATATTCGGCGCTGCGAACCATCGAGCTCGGTTCAGTGCATCATAATATGGAGCACGAGCGCTGGTAAAATTATTGCTTTACAGATATGGTGCATTGTGTGAAAACATTCAAGGGAATTGCCGAAATCGATACATAGCCAATAGGGATACACAACAAACCTCTTGTTCCGCACTATTGCCAGATATTAGCAGATATAGCTCCGAGCAATATTCGATGCCGGCGAAGATTTAGGTTATTACCGATAAATTCCCCTTTTATAAGAATCATGACAACCCCTGCGAGGGATATTCATGGCGGCAGTAATTTAACCACATAAGTACTGCCTTTGAAAAGAGACAATCATTATTAGTCATTGCTCGTAACAACAGATATACAAATTTAAACGACGGCTCTGTGCGAGGGTTCGTTTTAAGTAGCTATAGTATTATCTTGGCTCGTGTGCAAAACGAGCACTAAGAGCTGGAAGGTACGGTCGCTTTGGGAAGCATGTAAATGACTCGTTGGAGGAGCTCTCTGTGTTATACCAATTGAGCCATATGGAATGAGCCCTATGGAATGGTGCCAAATGTCGGTAAATATAAGACATACATATTCATACCCACACAATAACAGTACATAGTAAGGCAATATGTCATGTACGCACAACAAAAAGTTCATGAATGAGTTGCGGTCTTTCTTAGAGGTGGCGCAAGATATTGCTTCATGTGGTCTTGATTTCGTTACGCTATTGATGCATCCAATAAGGAGATAGACAATCAAGCAGCAGGGCTGCTGGAGCCGTAAGGTTGTCGGTGCTTCATGCTGCTGCATATTGTGACATTGAAACCATGTTCCGAGATCACTCCGTCCTTATTCTACTACTAATGGGTAGTTAAAGTTCGACACCAAATTCAGGTATGACATTGGGACAGACATGATGAGTACATAATAGTCGATACATTACTCGCTTATTAAATGCATCTATTGGTGGTTGATATTATTCTGACAGCCTGTCAAGCATGAGCGCGACCACTGCATTGTTACCCTTCGGTCAAACACTGGTATGTGTATGCCTCTATTCTCAATAGAGTATGTTCGATTAATTGGATAATGTGCTATGTATGGTAACTGATTCGTGCTGGTCTTCAATCGGAACGTGGTTATTTTGATGATACTCTTTTCTAGTTGTGTTTTATTTATAGGGAGAATTGCTAAGTTTATTCTTAAAGAGGCGATATATCTTATATTTCTTAAGTATCAACCCGAGTACGCTTGTATGATCTACAAAGTGTGGCTTATATGCGTGCTAACCCATACAGATAATCATCACTAATAGGAAATTAATCTGTGCTTGAACCATCCAATCGACGAAACTGAGGCTATGTAACGATCGTAGAGTTACGCTAGTTTTGCAGCTATTAAGCTTGTGTATTAACAGTGTTGTTCTATGTTCCAAGTCCTTTACGGTAGTTACAAATATCGAACTAAGAGGATTCGGTTGCGGATTGACAATTAATTGATTTCATTATGAAGTCGCTACAAAAAACGACTGTTTTGAGAAAGCTTTGAAGGCTTCCAGCGCCATATCTCTGCCATATAATTCTTTAGCTTCAAGGCTTGTAACACATTCACACATAAATAGTTTATGTTGTCGAGGCCTACAGCAATATATGGAAATAGGCTTGGCAACCTGACTCATTCGAGATGTTATGAGATAGTTCTGCTGATGCACTGCATTAATAGGTAAAGGCTTCGTGAATTCATTCTTAAGCAGTTCCAACGGCAAGGAGGTTTCGTGGAGTCGGTCATCTGTGGGATATTGGTGAGGCACACTGATTAAATCTCTACGCTATCATATCTTATCTATCATCGACTGGCAGCTGCATATAGCTTTAATATTAGCTACATAATTAATTTTCTAGAAATATATCACCGATGGAATGTGATAAATAGTAGCCGGAACAGCCCTTCACCCAGATACTGCCCCACTTCATTCTCCCGTCTGTTTGTTTGCTGCAAAATTCTTTCTGCTGCAAACTTCAAACTTTGCAGCAATTATGGTCTCGGTGGAAGCAAGAGTCTGATAAAATGCTTCATGTGAGGCAATAAACTGTGTCAACGCAAGATCACATAAAGTTCTAGGGACGCTCGTACTGAGATATCAGCTCTCTCTTCTTTCTGTTGAAGTACCTTCTCTGTGGATTTCAGTTTGCTGGATTAGTTAACATGTAAACCACAGAGCCTGGTTGGCAGCAGTCTCATGTGCTGCCATTGCAATGATTGGTTGCATTACAATTACAATTGCAATTGCAATCTACAGGTTCAGTATGTGCTTAGCTACTATTCCTGCTTTAACAGGCTCACATTTTTATTGTTTAACACCAACAGTACGTCAGTAGGTATGCAATCACCATGGCACGGATGAGACAACACTGGCGCATTGATCCGAACCTGGAACAAAAATCTGGGGCCGTATTCATAACGAATTTTAAGAATGAATGTGCTAAAGCAAGTTAAGCAGCTTATTGTGCTTATTATTTATAAAAGCATGTTGTTGCACAAGGGAGGTAGCAGAAAGTTTCTACAGTTGACAGTGAGAAAGCCGAAATCTCTCTGGCTTCACTGAATTATTTCAACGGTTAGCAAAATATACACCCTGCTGACCTGTGGCGTTGGTCGCTGAGCAAACTCGTTAGAAAGAAAAAAATCCATTGTGTCTTTAGCACGAGTTAATGTTTATAAACAATATAACAATGCCTGGCCAAGATCAAACCAGAAATATGTACCTTGTCTAGATATTGTAGCTTTCTATAATATCGAGAGCTGCAATCGATGGTTGTATTTACTAAGGTAGGCATGTTTAACTTGCAATTGCATTGATGGGTCGGACAGCTTCAGGGCTGAAATTAAATTGGTCGCCTCACCGAGGGGTGATTATCAGTAGGCAGCTCATATCGTGACATCAGGCGTGAATATAAAAGAAACATTTAATATTGCAGGGAGAGACAGAACGAGTGCATGCAGCTGCATGCGTTCGTACATATTCATAACCTTTCGAATCTGCCATATAACCTGGCAGTAAACTGAAATTGTTTCAGCATATTGCAGTCCCAAATTTCTTTCACATTTACACCCATCCCATCCTAAGAGACAGGAACGTAAGTACTGTGGTCTGAATTATTGCTTGCCAATATCAGTCTGACTGCTCTCATCTACTTTCCTTCCCCGCGCCATGCAGAAGACGCGTGTTATTTAGTTCATCTACTCAATTGCCAACTTAGTCTGCCTAAATGTTAATGCAAATAGCAGTCGGAATTGACTGATATTTTATGCAGATAATCACACACGACATTAACCAATTACTAGATAATGTAAATCTTGTGCGACTTTACAGATCCACGCGCCAGTTAATACACCTCAGGATTGACTGACGGCTACAACGTTTGCCAATGATGTATGAAGGTGTTACGAAGCCCACATTTAATCCCTGATGTTTTCTTCTCTCGTTATGAATGGTAATTTAGTAACGGTAAATCAAAAATGGAGATTTAATCGCATTGTTCGTAATCAATCACGAGCGCCAGCTCATTGAGACATTGTATTTGAAATTCTTTATGATCCTTAGACTGCTTCGAATGGTCAAAGCCAAATCTCATTTCTCTCATATTACCCCACAATAGCTTGCTGATTGCCAAACTTGCACTGAAATCTTTGACCCCATCAAAACCTCTCTGATCCATCCTGCTGGATGGTTATGCAGTTATGTGATTTATAGCTGCTGGACAGAGCGCAATCTCGGATAGCATTACACTGCCTTTTAACCGTAATGCCTTCGGCGATTGTCGCTGTGGTCCGGAATGACAATACAGCAGCATGTGTCTAGGAGCATCATCGGTCGTCATACCTATTGCCACTGCGATGGGTGGGTGTAAGCCAGGTGAATTTATCAGCAGTTTAACCAATAATGTCAAAAGCGCGATCAACTTAGATTACTAGCATAGCGTTGTTAATTCATATTGCTGATCTAGATGCTGCTGAACATATGATTGGCATTATCTCTGGTCATGAAATGGTAATCACTTCGATGAAAATACCAAATATGATAACTTGAAAAAGGTACATTACATATAAAAGCTCTAAATGCCCAAACTTTACAAATATCAAACTAGGGCTATATTCTACTTGCATCCCATGCTGACGAGAACTGCCAAGACTGAGCGCATAATCTAGCCAGGAGATGTAATTTAAGTAAGCAGTTTAAACACTGATTGTGACATCAGGTGTGTATTGCACATAAACATTTAAAGTGGAAGGAAATGGCAAGGAGAGTAAATACAATGGACACATAACCTAGCAATAAACTGGAAAGTTTGCCGCATTCCGCAACCTTTGCCCTCACACCTATCCCATCCATATGGGATTGCTCATTAATAATAATGTAGGAACGATGTCGTACCAATATCAATCTGATCGCAGTTGATGTATTGCTCTGTATGATCATAGAATATAAAGCCCATTATGTTTCCGCTAGCAACTTTATCATTTCAGATTCCAGTTCCCCACGTTTGATGGCACAATATACCACATTAGTTACGGTCCGATGAACAACCCTATACTTGCCTTACCTTACCTCCACATACCGCATGAGAAAGATGTACATATCACTTTGAAGGACTTTCCTTCAGCTTTACCACAGCCACCAATGCAGTGCCTACTATTACCTCATCTATTAAATCCTGTCAATAATTGATATCCACTTTGCTCGGTCTATTTCCATTAAGCCACACACAATACAGTGCCTTGCTGCTGAGATGGATTGTGTCTGGCAAGCGGTGATGATAACGCATTTAAGGATGAGCCCGATAAGAGAAATCACAAACCTGATTAACTCTACATGTTAATGGTCAAAACCCTAATACTGCTGTAATGCCGTGGCTTTATCAAATTGCATCATATCAGCATGTCGTTATCATATATCTACTGTTATTTCAGGTCGAGTGGACAAATTTACGCGACACTTCCTGAGCATGCTTTCCCTGAACATTACAACCAGATTGCTACCAAAGGCTTGCCTGCATGCGATGTGATTCCATGAGTTAAATGATGACGTTGTTGAAAGATTAAATATTGAGTAAGTGCAAGATTATACGTCTCACCTTTGAAGTGGTTTCTTTCGCGCTTTATCCAATGCAACATGAGCATGAATAATGAAGTGCAGATGTTTGTAATCAACTGATTAGTTGCAAAGCATGAAGAGATGTTTTGTAATGTAGTCTGATTAACACTAATAGGTAAAGCATGATTCCAGCAGATGGTCGTTTGCATTTGTTATCCAATAGAGATGCTTGTCATTTATTGCATAATATTTACTAATATAAACACGCGGTTGTTGTAGCGCGCCTATACCTCATTCCAGCAGTAGGTCAAACACTCTACCACAAGTTTAGGTATTGGGAGATGTACCATAACGCTTGCCCTAACACCAAGCTTTCACTTCACAGGGTAACGCGAGGCTCTAGGGATCTCGTTTCAGTCAGCTGCTCCAAAAATTGTACTTAAGTTGACCTCCGTTTAGTTTCGACTGACTGCCCCCTGCCTACATGAAGCTACCACAGCAGGCGCATCTACATTTGAAACATTAACGAGCTGCATGAATAGATGCTGTTATCATAATTTATATTATGCAACGCGTCTGGCAGTAAAGCTTGCCAATATTCAGCGCGACGAGCAATCGAGCTCGGTTCTATACATGCATGATAGTTGAAGCACGAGCTCCGGCATAGTTATTGCGTAACAGACATATTGCTTTGTTTGAAAACATTCAAGGGCATTCGCGTAGTTAATACATTATCATTAGGGATACACAGGAAACCTCTGTTCAGACTTACTGCACATCCCACGATGCCACTATAAGCAGATATAGCTCCGAACAATTTTAGATGCCACCGATGATTTCGTTTATTGCCTGCTCAGCTTCGTAACAACCCCTGCAATAATTGTACACCGCTACATAATCAGACTGGGAGACCATGTTCCGACATTCCTTATTCTGTTACGAGTTTAATGTTAAATTTCGACACCAAACTGAGGTATGATATTGGGACGGAAAAGCTGAGTACTCAATAGTCGATAGATAACTCACTTAATAAATACCAATATTGGTAATTTATACCATAGAGCTCTCTCAATTCTTAAATATCTTGCTTTTCGGACAGCCTTACATACAATAGCACGACCAATGCATTGTTACCCCTCAGATGACATGAACGTTCGGCCAAAACACTGTTTTGTGGATGCCTCTATTTTCAATATTGTACGTGTCGATAAGTGTCGCTGCTGTTTACCTCCAAACGTACTTCTTAACAGTATACACTCGTAAATCCTGACACCATCACCTCTAGGTAGAACGGCCGATTGCCACACTAAGCTGGGAACACAACGTAATCGTACGGGAAAATGTGCAGTATCCCCATCTGTGCATTCATATCGAAGATCATTATTTTAGTATTCATACAACTCCCTTCAGAATTACCATCTGCAAAATGGTAATTGACGCTGAATATTGTAATGCGACGTTGGCTCAGGAGTTCTGTGCTTGGGTGTATTCATAAATAGTAATGAAACCCAGCTAGTCTAAGAGGTAGAATGGCCGCTAACAGCTGCTAGTGACGCAGATGATGACCAGCATAGAGTGACAATAGCCTACTGCAGCACCTCACAAATGAACACTACAAATGCTCCTGCCTACCTGGACACCTAATTGGCCGTAGAGGTGAATAATCTGATACACATACCAATGACGCACCATATTCAGGTTAGGTGTACTCAGGGTGTTATTTGCGGTATCCAACAGGTAAAGACAGTCGGATCAGCTAGATTTTCATTTACAGATACTTTGCTCCGCTAAAACGGTCTAGACGACGTTAACGGTAACCATAAACTTGCTTAGTGATCTAATTCTTCTAACAAATTTAGCCATTTTCGTAAGAAATATCCTCATTGAAATTGCAGCTAAACGGCCCGGTGATGATTGCTTTGTAGGCATTGCCAAGCTACTACTTTGAAGTATCAATAACAAACCCAGTCTGGTGATCTAATCCCACCATGGCATTTGCTTTACATTATTATTTGATAGGTGCAATCATATATGCAAATACATAATCAACTGGTAATCAGATATATGTCAGGATATTAGTCGCAAAATGAATGCACATGCCGGAAGCGCATATGTCTCTGATGCTAATTAGCCTTCACAATATTAATTCACGGTATTGATAATCAGATTAATTGCGAGAATGATGAGAGGCTTTGTATGAGGTGCATTAGGCCTGAAGCAGATTCGTTGCATTTGATAATGTGCTATGTAGAGTAATTGACTCGTGCTTGTCATTTCTCGATTTATGGATTTCTCCTATTTATCTAACATGTCAACTAGAATATGCTTTTATTATCGACAAGATGTCGCTTACATGCCTTCTCACCGATACAGATAACCATCACTAATCGAAATTCAACAATATAATCCGTGCATGAACCAACAAAACGACCAAACTGACGCTTTCTAACGATCGAAGAGTCACGCTGGTTGTGCACTTATTAAACATTTTTTCCCAATTATGGCCATACTAAGTCAATAATATTCCTACAAATTTTGTTATATTTTACTTATTTATGATGTCAAGCACACTCGGCAGCGTAGTGTCTCAAGTTCGATTCGAAAGAAGAACAGTGTTGTTCAATGTTTCGTGTCTCTAAACCAGATACAAATAACGAACTGAGTGAAATCCGTAACGGATTGAATATTAATCCATTTCAGTAGGACCTGATAAAGTGGCTAGAAAAACGATTATCTTGAAAAATACGCTATGTTTGGCCGCCGACGTAACTTTTCAGTGCCATATCTGCAAATGCATAAGCTCTTTCACTTCAACGCATGAAAACATATTCACACATGAACATTAGATGATGTCGAGCACGAGGATGGATATTTAATAAATCATGGATGTCATTAACAGCAATAAAAGTAAGACTCGACAACATGACTTATCTGAGTAATTGCGAGATAGAGGTGATGATGCACTGCTGCAGCAGGTAATGGCTTGTGTGAATTAAATTTTAGCGGTTACTTTGGCAAAGAGGTTTCGTGGAATCGGTCCCCTGTGGGATATTAGTAAGGCAGAATGATACAATCTCTACTTGACCATATATTTTCCTATCTATCATCAGCTGGTAGCTGCATATAGCTTTAATAATAGCAAGATAATCTAATCTAACAATAAATCACCAATGAAATATGATTGATCATAGCAGGAGCAGCCATTCATCCCCATACTACACCACTCCATTCTGTTTCGTTGCTACAAAATTCTTTCTGTTGCAAAGATAACATTTTGCTGTGATTATGGTCTCTGAGGAAGCAGAAGTCATCAAGCGCGTTGAAAGGTTCTTAGCTGAAACAATAGACTGCGTCAATGCGAGTCTGCTGAATTCGATAACATAATTTCCACAGGGCTTGGTTGGAGCCAATGTGACGTTGTGCCATTATAATGATTGGTCGTAAGCACAATCAAAGCTTGTATCGCACATTGAATCCCTGAGTAGAGTATCAGACATCTGCAGGTTCAGTCTGTGCTTGAATACTATACCTGTGTTAACAAGCCTATATTTTCATTGAATAACGCCACTTGTACGTCATTTTGAATGAAAGTATCAACGTACAGATGAAACAACTCTTATATACGACTCAGAATTTTGTAAAGAAAAATGGAGCCGTATTCATGTTGTATTGTAAGACTGGAAGTGCAAAAGCAAGTCAAGCACACCCAGCTAATTGTGCTAATTATTCACTAACTCGTTTTGTTGGACACGAGAGCCAGCAGAATGCCACAAAGAAAGTCGGCTACGTGCACACGTTGTCAATGTGGTTGGCAGCACTGACTGAGAGTAACATTTTACATCAAAATTGAGTACGATTTTGACTCCCGTCTCCTACCTTTGACGGCTGTTTATGACAGCTCATAGTGAGTGGTCATGATCGTTTGACAATATTGTCGACAAACGGATAATCGTATCGTAACACTCATAATAGGTCTATTTTCTTCTTTTAGATGTACGGTCTGATTGGTGTTCCTACGTTATGACAGCCATTCCGCTGCGTTTTCAAGGAGACAGCGTAGGCATTAAATACTGTAGGCCGAAAAATGACTTAATACCACTTTTACGTTAGCACTGCTGGCAACCTCCGTTTGTTTTTATTGTTTCAGAGCATAGTAATGCAATGTGCTCTATTCGAACATTATGATCTCTATGATTCATATATGCTTGATGATCCGCTGAACATCAGCAAGCATCCCACTGATATGATCTGATTGCATCTCGATGACCGACTCAAAAACGACCTTCAGTGCGATGCTGCCGCTGCTTAGTGATAGGTATTATATCGTTACATGTACGTGGTACATAAATTGTGCACATACGGCTCTGGATCCCTGCAAGGTTTTACCTAACAAGCATAATTTCTGTCAGAACTTAACCCGACTACTAAATTGATACGACTAAAGATAGAGATGCTGCAGGGCACCTTTATTCCTGGAACAAAGCTATGCATTATATGATATTGATATCGAGTGCAACTGGCTAATATAGACCGCATAAAAAGCTTAGCTGCCGTTTTGTACAATTTCAGTAAGTCATGGAGAGTTAATTGACAAGGATAAAAAACGCCACTGTACAGCTCAATCACACACTGACTATATAAACTTTGGCGTGTTCAATTTGCAATTGCATTGATTGGATGGACAGCTTTAGCGCCGGAATTAATTTGATCGCAACAAATAGCCGGCGAAAGACCTTTGGCATGCAAATCATAACATGCAGAGAAACATCGATAGTGGAATGAAATGGCAGGAGTAAATGCAGGTGCACTCTTTGTGACATATTTATAATCATTTGTAGGTGCCATGTAACCTGACAATACACCGGAATTACTTTCAGACTTTTGCATCCCCAACATTTTCTTCCATTACACTTATCCCTTCAGCAGAGACGGGAATGTAAGTACTAAGGTCGGAATGATTTCCCACCTATATCAATCTGACACCTCTGATCTTCTACTTCCCAGCACAATCCAGGAAAAGTTTCATTTACCAAGCTCGTTGATATGTTTCAGCACGTTCTTCGAGTATATGAAAGCAAACTTATTCTACCCAATTAGCAAGTGCAGTGGCAGTCGGAGTTTACTAATATCTAATGCAGATAATCACACACGACATCGCTTACCAATTACCAGGTAATGTTTATCTGGTTTGGCTTTACATATCCTCGCGACAACTAATATAGCTTAGGTTTGACAAGCGGCTACAACGCATGGCATTGATACATAAACCAGTTGCCAATATCGGTCCACAACAAAACTAGTGGGCTATCGGGTCGGTAGCATCCCCTAGCACAGAGATGTCACTTTCGTTGAATGTGATCATCAGAGAACCATTCATGTTTTCACATCTAGGGGTCAAACCTTCAAACATTGAGTTGAAAGGCGAATCCTGTTGCCACAAAGTCAAAGCGGTACATAGCCAAAGCTACCAAAACCACTCAAATTTGAAACAAAAACAACAACTAAGCTAAGGAAATCAGCTGGTTTTTCACAGAGTAACATACATTATTGTCTGTATTGATGTAGAACAGCATTACCGGCTTAAACATCGAGCTATACCGTAATGGGCCTTGAGTTGTTTCCAACTACATAGGTGGTAATGAGAAATATGTTGCTTAGAGGCATTGCCTACGAACAATCTAGTAACCAAGTGTCGGTCATAATTAATTATTTAGAAATAGGGTCAATATTAAGCAGCAATGTCGTTAGTGTGCAATATTGGGTTTACAAAAGTATATTTGATTTCCAAGTTTGCTAATACATAAATTTGTTACCCCATGGTGCGGGACAAACGTATAGACGCCTCACGGGAGGATGAAACCCTGGAAAGAAAGGAGCGAACATCGATTTGCTTTTCTCTAATTGCGCATTCATACATTAAAAAATCAACTGTCAACATGAGCTACCAAGGGGGAAATATAATCAACGGATCAAATGCAAATGCGAATTCATCTAATGGCTCTACACCAACCGAATAGCATATTTATTCAACAGCGGCGATGACTCCCTGGTTGTGTGACTCAATTGAGTTACTTCCCTTAAGACATTACCTATGCGATGGACATCCCCAAAACTCCACTATTAATAGAACTAAATGCATGGCCTGTACACAGAATTGCGTTTTGTATTCATTTCCTAAGAATTTACTAATGTATGGCTCTGAAGAGAGTCCATCGAACTTGGGCACTTAGCTAATGCATGTTAATTTCTAAGTCGTTTCTTAACATCAGCATGAAACTTCCTTGTTGTTTTCAATTATTCTCTTTGCATATTTCATGGGCACTCGGACGGAGTTTTGAGGCACCAATCTGTATTGATTTAGACCTAATCCATGGGTAATTTTATTTTAAGATGATCAGAGTGTCATGTCGTTAAACAGAAGATAGCATATTCGATATCTGACGTTACACAATACAGTTCTAAAATTTAGAAATAGGTCACGTTTAAGATGCAACATAATTATGATGAAGCTCGTGCTTCATTTATAATGCACGCGCGCAACAGAGGCTTATCTTACCATCGATATGTTTAGTTGTAACTCATGCCATAGGAATATATTGAGCCGAAAGTTTTGCATAAGCAAGAGAATGAGTGGCAGTAGTAAAGCAGCAACATACTTCCGCCAAATCAGACATAAGCTGGCCATACCAATACAATAAGCAGCAAATATGGGTTTCTCATTCCGCATCTCTGCAGGGATCTATACAATATTCGATCAGGAAAGGTTTGATTTGTATATTGTGCGAATTGTTAAATACTCTTATGATTGAACAATAGGTATCGATTGTTCAATTGTTCAAGGTCAACTACAAAGATTTTTTTTATTCCATTTTTCCAAAGTTCTATGTTTTAAAAGGGTATCGTAACTAAAATAAGGTGACTGCGCGCTTTTTTCCTCTTAGAAAAATGATTTTGAAATGTACATTTTCCACGTCGAATCTGACAAGATGCCGCTCGGTAAAATTCGCGAATTTCCGTACAGTGACGTCATTCGGGTTGTTCGCGGATATTCCTCGCCATCTTCAGCCTTCACGGTTGGTTGACAGCATGTGACTTACTCGTCTTTCTTCCCGGTCTGGTGCGTTTCTTGGTGTAGATTATGCCTTATTGTTGTGCGTTTGGTTATTGGAACAATGAGAAGTCAGGCGTGAGTTTTTTTCTGTTTCCAAAAGTCAGCAAAATGCGCCGCATATGGGTGTCGAAAGTCAAACGTAAACACTGGAGTCCTACCCTTACGACAGTTCTATGTTCTGATCATTTCGAGAATGGTGCTTATGATACTGACCCAGAGCTGCTCAAAAGGCTAAGTTTTCGTAAGAAACCTAGGCTCCGAAAAGAAGCCATACCGACTCTCTTTAGCCACGTTGGAGTTGATGACAGTTAAAGTAAGCGACGGAGTGCCTCGGAGAAAAGGCAACGACAACAGGTGAGATCTGTTGGCTTGAACCTTTACTTTAGGGGAATTAGGCTAGTCCTGCTATGTTGACGTATACTTATTTAGATGTTAATGAATTTATCACCAAGTTGCCAGTATATCAATCCAGCTGTTTCTTGTCATGCAGGTAGTAAATGAAATGGTATTGGCAGCTGAGCAGAAAGATAAATCAAGTGACAGCGGTGAATCACAGACTGAGGTTTCACACCCAAGCACTGCCGACCAAGGCGAAGAAACTTCGCCTCTGACAGTGTCCGCGTTGTTTGCTACACCATGGGCGAGTGCTTTGCCGTCTGCAGAACATGCAGCTTGCTCTCACTTGTCATTTGGGGTGCAGGCAAATGTTTCCGTGAGTGTCACAAGGCAACTAACTGCAAGATGTTGTTCTCAGGCCACACTGCTAAGTATGGCAGTTACACCATAATGGACCTAAAGACTTCGAAGGTTTTAGACATGCAACTTGTTCAGGTATAAAACTTACTGACCAGTATATGATGGATTCTTTAATGTCTATTGTACTATCAATTGCCTATTAATTTCTTTCAGAGCAACCAAGTTAAAAATGCAAATGCTATGGAGTTAGTTGGTCTGAAGCTTGCTTTGAAATCCCTGTCTGAGAATGGCTTGACCATTGAATCAATCACTACTGACAGACATTTTGGGATGAAAAAGTACATAAGGGAAGAGCAACTTACAGTACAACAATGGTTTGATGTGTGGCATGTTGCCAAAGGTTAGTTTCTCTGTGTGACTTAAGCCGACCCAAGACTCTGTGTATCAATTTAAAGAATATTTAACATGTTGGCATACCAAATTTATATGTTAGCATTAACGACAAACGCACACTTATTTGTAAATGAAGGGATCAAGAAGAAAATACTGGCCAAAGGGAAAAGAAAAGACTGCAACATCCGGAGTGAGTGGGCCAGAAGCATTTCGAATCATGTTTACTGGTGTGCTGCCTCAAGCGATGGAGATGCGGGTCTGGTCAGAGCCAAGTGGCTCTCTGTCACTAGACATGTCGTCAATGAGCACGCAGGGCATGGGGATCTGTACCCGGAATGTGAGCATGCACTATTAGAGGACAGGAAGTGGATACTGAAGGGTCGGTATTAGTTTTTAATCATATAAGTTTATATAGAAATATTTACTTCAGTGGTAGTGTAATTAAATGGTAAAATCCATGTCCCTGTGGTAGTACTTTACCAAAGAAATGTAATCTGTATCGATATATGTGTTGACCATAAATAGGATCGAAGCCACCCAAAGAGTTGGAGTTGATAGTCTCCAGCAAGCATTTCCTAAATGACATTGGCAGGCTTTCCCCATCAGAGCAGACATCAAGCCTAGAATCGTATCACCAAGTGGTCATATTCTTCGCACCAAAGAGTGTCCACTATCCCTATGCCACCATGGAGGCCAGGTTATACCAATGAAATAACAGTTTGAAATTTGGTTGTGTATATTTGTTGTATGGAAGTTTAGCACATTTGTGTAGTGACAGCTGTAATGTTCTTTGTATAATTATGTGCTCAAGTTTCAATTCTTACTTAGCAATATGTTATCAACCTGCTATATATATATGCAGATTCCTCCTAGCAGTAATTCACTTCAATGAAAACTCGAACAGAGCTCAAGCCATCACTGAAGGAGGTCAGCCCCAATGGAGAGTGTCTTACCCCAAAGCCAGACAAGGAGACCCAGTTGTCAAGCCGGTCAAGGTAACAATTGCTTTTGGTGTGTTCATGCATTAATCTACAATGAAACACATGTTATTTTGACATTTATTACCGAAACCTAAATAAGTTTCATATGCACAAACATTGTTACCCAATTCAAATGGGCATATTTTATAATTAACTTACTTTATGACTATCATAAAATATGAATATCATTGATTTGCTTCAGACTATGTACATCAGTTCATTGCTGAGGTGCTTGATCTCAGGCAAAAATACCCAAGCTACAGACTTGCTGAGGTCCTTGCAGAGGAAAGGAATGTTCCACCACCTATTGCCTCCCAGTAAGAGAAACCTGAAAAGGATCTTCTCGTAGATGCTCACAGGTGTCGATTTAACCTAACCAAGTAATCTTCCGCTCCATTGTAGATAACCTGTATATTTGCCGCCCATGTGAGGGAAGGATTCTCTAACAACTGTTACCACACAGGCTGTCAGCACTTTCCTGTTTCTTTTGCCCAGTCTGTGCCACATCCATAATGTAAACTGGTGGTAGGCTAGATACCTGAATAATCTGAAGCAATATGTCAATAAGTTGTCTATGGTTTTGAAATAAGTTGTATAGTAAAAAAAACAATTGTCATTTGTCAACCATTCCCTCACTTTGTAATTTTATTGTAAGCTCTGCCCCTGGATTTCATGTTACTGGTTTTATTTATTCTTGGCTATGTGAAATATATTGTAGTTTATCAATATGAACACTGAATATTTTACACAGCGGGATTGATGTTCCCTTAGCAATAAATATGATTGTTCAACCTCAAACCGTCCTTTTTGGTAGCAATAATGGCTAACTTACTCATTGTAGAGACCTCATCTCAAACAGGTCCTTCCATTTGAATAGATTCAAATTTGGAAGCTTCCAGCACATTTTTATTCAGGCAGTTTGCCAGGAATCTTGGCTGCTTGGTGATGCATGTCCATTCCTCCGTTATAGCCATCACTCTCTCCAAACCTCTGCTGCACACACTGGCTTTGTCCATTGGGATGCAGTGCTGACAGCTACACCTAAGATAGAGAAATAATTAAAAGAGTTATTGTAAATTTATATTTGTGGTACAATGAATGAATATAAAAGGAAAATACTTTATATACTGCATGTAATCATCTGTCCAAAATATTTAATATGCTGAGGGTACAATGGCAAAGCTACATTCACTAGCCAAGTTATATCTGTTGTAATAGTTACATTTGTCAACGTACCATCCTCAACTTATAGAATGTGTAAATGTATGGGGTAAATGATACTAACGATTATTTTTTACCAGTTAACATAGTTCAATAAAGCTTGGGAAGGGTATTCTTAAACTCACCATTCGTCGAAATCTTTTGTGGATTCTTCATCCGAAGCGAGTTAGAGCTCCCGGTGTCATTTCGAAGTGTGACTTGGATTTTTCAACTCCCGTCCGTATTGGCTCAAATAAATAGTCATGGACATAATTTGCCCCAATTTTATGCTATGGGGCCTCGTAATTTTCATCAGAAGATGACATGGCTTCATTTAAAAACAGTGTAATCCTAAAATCCAAACAATTGCTTTTCGCTTCGCTAGCTCGATCCCTGTCAAATTCTCTATGAGGCCGCGCAGCAGGAATGACGTCACGCAACCTGCCCCTAGCGGCCAACTGAGGCAAAATGGCATCGAGAAGATGGCTTCGTATTTTCTTCCCAGAGGAACCTTATCGGTGGATTTTAGTAGTTATGCATGGCGGTGCAATGAATTATGAGTACCCGTTGGTTAATGAGTTATTAATCTTCATTTTGAAACAAAAAATAAAGAAATGATGCAAATCGTTGAAGTTGACCTTTAAATATTCCCGTGCAGTCAATGTATCATAATTACTGATGTAATGTTTAGAGAATGCCTTCATCAAGACAAGTACAACTGGAGGCGGTTATATTCCTGAATGGTATTCTTTGTACATAGATGAAAAGAACACACTCATCCTTTAGGGTGAAACATTATCAATTCGTTTCTGTTAACAAATATGTTAATTTATTGACACAATATACTGCGCTCTCTGGCACACATGGGATGTGCATTTTGAATTGATGACTAAGCTGTTGTGAGTTGCAAGCCGCATATGCTTTATTGAAAAGGGTAACTTATATTCGTACACATTTGCAACATACCCATATGTTAACACTTAACTTTAGAAATGTTCAGGGGGTGGAGATGGGGATTGTGAGCGGGAATCTGAAGATGCAAAACTCAATGCCTAATAAGAAAATATACTGGTTAAGCTGTGGCAGTCAACCCAATGAAGCTATCATTGTCTGTCTCGTAACCTATTGTCGAAGACCATAACTATGTTCATTCGACGGTGTCATCTGCCTAGATTCTTGAGCTAAATGTTAATATGTAAAACTTCGGAATGTAGAGCAACTTGACAAAATGCCATGCATATGTCATCAGAAGATGCCCTGCATGTTCAGGGGTAGAACAGGCCAACTCTATACTCATGCAATTCGAAAGAGGCGACTAATATGGGTTGCGATGGGTGTCGGTTAGCACTCTTTTCTGTAGCACAACACTTTGGCCCTGATTTGCCAAGACGAGTGGCTGGAATGGCCTTGTCAAGTCAGTTAAATGATCGTACTCATTTTCTTTTCAACAATGAAATAACCCAATTATCTCTAGTGTCTCGTAAGTAAATTGCATCTTAGAGATGAGGCTTCGTGCTGCCCTGCCACCACAATAGCAGAGTAACCTCGCAGAACCGGACACTTTAACGCGAAAATTACGTTGCCAACCATTTGCCCAAGCTTAACAAATATCAAACCAGGACTATATTCCACTTCCACAACCGCGTTTGATTGCTATCGAGAACTGCAAACACGGACTTCATCAACTTGTGTTTGTCGTGTTCATTTTACAATAGTTTGGATGGAACAGGGAGCTTCAGTGGTGGAACTAATTAGATCTTATTACCGAGCTGGTGGGTGTTATTTAGTACGCCGAGCTTATTGTGACTTCAGGTGTGTATAACCTTTGGTGCTATCGATCGATGAGCTCTGGGGATGATGATGGTTTGTGGCTTTCAACTGCTTGGTTAATATCGTGACTGGGGTCTCCGGGAATAATGAGTCGAAATTAAGGTGAGATACTCTCTAGACAAGGGGGTTGAGAGTGCAGTCATGGGCCTCATCGAGCTCGTGAGAAACCGCTTTTCTCCCTTCAGTTTCGTACCACTTATGATCAATATCGAAAAATACACGGTACACGGTAAAAATTATTATTATTGAAGACGAGATTTTATTGGTCATACTGAACTAGGAAGATTTGATTTAGAGCAGTCAAGCAAATACGAAACTAATTTTCACATTGTTCGCAATATTCGATTAGCGCGATTTGCTGCAGTTTCCTAAGTTGAGAATTAATTTGCAACATTTTTTGACAGTTTCTAGGTTTACAAGTGAGTGGTATTTAAATGTTATTCTTTTAATGAAAATAAGTTTACTCAAGTGGTTGTGTAAAAACTGCTTGCCGTATATAATTTGTTCATGGTTTAATTTTATGCTCATTGGTGCTTGAAACCTCTATTATCGCTCTCAGCAAAGTGCCAGCCGTTGCAGCGGAATGGCTGTATGCACGCCTCGTGCGTATTGGGAGGCTTGCTCCGTAATGCACCAGAACCATGTTATACACACGCCATCGTTCATCTGTCACCCCATCTCACAAACATCGTTCATCTGTCAATCCATCTCACACAGTCGTCATCGCTCACCTGTCCCCCAGTCATAGTTCATCTGTCACTCATTCTGGCAGTCGTCGGTTGAGCAATGATAGTTTTCCTTTAACATAAGTGCAATTTTGTGAATATTTTACTCTTTAAATATTTACTTTATTTCAATGCTGCTATTAAGCAAGGGAAAAAGTATCTTTTTGGTATTATTTACAAGTTTGTAGTCAGCAGCATAAATATTGAACACTGCATAATTTGTGTGTGCATAGGTTTTCAGAAGCGCTGCCTACATCTCCTCAAATCAGGGATATACTGAACAGGCAGGAGAGGAAAGAGCTAGCCGTTAGTGGCAAACAGTTTCCTGAAACTGTGCAGATGAACAGTGCTGAGAAACTTTAATATTTCAATGAGCAGTTGATGGACAACCAGAGAAAGAATTCGTGAGTTAGTAAAATTGCAGTTTTGTTAAGGAATAGTAGGCGTCAGCTCTAATAAAGAGCAATGAAATATTTGCCACAAAAATGCCTCCATATTTTCATATACTGTATTGTCTGGAATGACCGTTACACCCAATTAAACTAACAGGATTTTGAAATATTCCTTGTGGTTTTGTGGTCATTTACTTTGCAATTACTTGATGGTTATGACTTGTTTATTTTTGCATGAATAATCATGTATATATGTTAAAGAATACTCTGAACCGACAATTTAAATTAGCCAGTTAATTCAAACACATTCGGTGAATGTCGCATTTTTGTGCCAGTTTTAGAAGTGCATGAAAATTGGTGGTAGCAGTGTTTGGGATATGGTGAGCAATTTGACAAGCAGGTGAGATTCTCTCTCACTCTGTAGATGTATATGATGTGGACATCCATGATCCAAACAACTTTCACATATGCATTTTGTCGGCATTGGCAATGTTTAAGACATTTTCATGCACCAATTGTATTCATAGAGACATATTGCTTGCAGATTTTTAACCAATTCCCTTCAGTGCAAGCTAAACGTGAAAGGGGTCCAGAGGTGACAAAGCCAGCTTGGAGAAAATGGCACTCTGCAAACTAATTGTTGGTAGGTTCACCACGGTTAATTACTTGGAAATCCATAATAGTATTTGGATTTAATGATACACAATAAGGAACGAAAGTCGGTTGTACGATGTATGAAATTAAATAGCTTAAATAGACCACTTTGTACTGTGCATAAAGTGTAGTGAAGAGTCATGGGTTAAACGAGGCTGCTGTTAATGTCTAACTAGCCAAGCGACTAAGGAATGCACCCAAGAGAAAAAGTTTAAATATTGCCTATTGGTAATTTTTGTTGATATACTCACACATTTAGATTTTGAATAGATTTGACTAGATCATTTACTTCAAAGGCCACTGACATGCAAAATTTGAATTTGTGTCGTCATCTAATTTTGTGATATTTTGACGCTAGTATGACTGAGATGTCATAACTGGTTCCCGAGATATGACCGATCAAACTCGCAGACTTTCCTGTGTGACGTCATCGAACTCATTCACTCACTTTCGTTAAGTGGTTAACTGATGAAAGCCATTTACTCAAACGAATTGGACTGAATTCTGCTTGTTAGGTGACGTCACACCGGAAAATCTGCTAGTTCGGTCATACTAGTGTCTCTAAAAAAATATCATCAAAATTAGATAAAAATTCTGTTTTTTATTTCAGTGGCCTCTTTAGTGCATTTTATTATTTGCATTTTATTAGGGTGAAAGTGAATCATGTTATATCTGTGTAGATTCATGATGCTCATGCATGTAGTGACTGGTTTAATGTGTTAATGAACAAACCTGCCTTTTTTCCACTAATTCTTTGCCTTAGTATGTTGACATTTACTCGTTATGTTTACAAAAGATGTTTAATATCGGTATTTATTTACTAATAATTGGAGAAATAAATGTGCTTGGTTCAATGATCTTGTCCAATCGATTAAAAAAAAAAATGATTGTATTGTAGCATTACTAAGTTGACTAAAGAGGAAGTAAAAACCACCTTAATACAGAAATTTTGTATTGTTGAATTTAGGTGGAAGGGCACACGTCTTTTCCACGTGTCTATATCCACGTGGTTTCGACTTTCCTTTTACGCCAAGTTTTCACGTGTATTTCACCAGTTTTTTCACGTATTTTCCACATGGATTCCACGTGTTGTGCCCACTTGGTGATTACAGTTGATGCTTTGACATGCATGCTCGGAAAATATAACGCCATTGTGTTTCCACTAGCACCCTTATTTTTTTAGGATTAATATGTCCCCACAATTGAAGATTGTACGACACACAACTTCCGGTTTGCTGTTAATCCCTATACTGGCCTTACCTTACCTTTCCATACCGCATGAAACATATGAACTTTTGTTTTTGAACGACTTTTCACCCCTTATATCAATGCCACCCATGCAGTGCTTACTGTAGCCCACCTTTATTATTCAAGTCGACAGCAGCTAACGTGTCAGTGGCTTTAATATCGATTGTTAGTTGACAATACGGTATGACAAAGCTACATGGTCTGTCAAATCAGCAGTACAGTTTTATGCATGTTTGTTTCCCAATTAACACCACGTGAAAGTAATCCAATTAAAAATTATCGCCAAAACTAATGGTAGTCCAATAGCTCTTACAAGGCATGTTTGATGAAAGTTGAAAGGCAACTGATTACGACT
>CM067351.1:61647323-61684823 GCA_034190875.2 Urechis unicinctus | reverse complement strand
TATATATATATATATATATATATATATATATATATATATATACATTAGCAAGAACGCAACTTTTAGTGGAAAAACCGCCGACCTTTCGTAGACTTGGGTACACGAAAGGATATACCGCTATGTCCACATAAAGTCAATGCACATTTTCGTTCAAAATATCTTACAATATTTGTGTTTGACTATTTCAATATGACAGGCTAGTCTAAGTAATGTACAAAGATAATCTTTCGCGAATGATTTCTAAGGATTTTGAATATTATCACAATTCAAAATTTAACAACTAACCTTTCGATGATGTAACCCAAAAAATCAAATATCTTCCATGCAACTATATATACTTTGACCCGAATGACTGAAAAAATGTTTAATCATGTGTGATGGAAATGTATAGTTGAAGAATAAAAGATTCGATTGTTTTTTAAATTTAATTACCGAAAACTATTTTTTCTCACCATTCATCTATCTACAACACTAGTTTATATTGCAAAACGCTACCAATGGTTGATAATGATTACATCTACAACAAATAATATTTTGGTAATTCAAAATAATTGAAAATTATTTCAAATTTACAGTATTCCGAATACATACGCAAATATAAAGGATGGATTTTTCCGTATAAAATTAGCATCTTGACATTTCGTGGACGACCTTGACATTTCGTGGACGAAAGTGCAAAAAGATTTGGAATTGCATTAAACCGTTGCATTGTAAATTTGAATATACCGGAATAAAAAGTGGCAAAAATGATTTTTTCAAAAATTGTATTAAACCGTTGCATTATATCAATATATATATATTATATATATATAATATATATAATATAGATATATAAGAGATAAATATAGATATATATATAGTCCATATAATATATATATATATATATATATATATATATATATATATATATATATATATATATATATATATATATATATATATATATATATATATATATATATATATATATATATATATATATATATATCTATATATATATATATATATATATAAATATATATATATATAAAATTCTATTTAGTCTTTCCGGGTAATCAGTTAATTCGCGCAGACTATTAAGAGCCCCACTCCTCATACCCCACACCTCAAGTCACGTTCTTGCGACGGATCTTGGTGCTAAAAAATTGGAATACGAACAGTATAATTATTTCACTCGCAACATCAAATAAAATGTTACGCATTTGAACAGGGCAAGTCTTGCATTGGCAATGTAAATAAGAAGTTTCAGTTGAAGGGGTTTGATGGTTGACATTTCCCAATTTCAGTATGAGGACTACCTTTTGGTACAACTTGGTGATATACCCACTGATAGTTTATACACTTAAGTCTTGGCTGCTATGTGACCAACACTATCTAAGGTCGCTTTGAGGTAAAGCTGACCTACAATGAAGACCGTAATAAAGTTGTCCCTACATAAATGTACAAAAAGAAATGCTTCTGAAAAGTACACGGAAAGGGGTGCGCCCGATTAGAACCATGCCATTCAGCAATCAACACTTGCATGAACAAAAGTGCGACAAGATTCAGCTAAATTATAAATGTATGATTACTTTTCCAATGGTTATTGAGCCATTTAAGTTGATTTAAAAATGGCATACTGCATTTTGCAACCGGGGTTTATATCGTTCAGTGTCACTTGTGCTCTGAATTTGTGTTTAAATGAGTAACACGATACTGTCACAGTATCTTTTTTGCATTTAGGGTCGTGGGGAGCTGCAGAAGCATGTGGACTGTCAGTAAGTACGCACTCCAGTTAATTAATTTAATAGCCAAAGTCTCTGTCTTACGATGTCATGCGCAAAAACACCCAATTTTATCCACTGAGCTCTCATGCTAGGGGTACGACAGACTCATGTGTACGATAATTAATGGTGTGGTACAACCACTTCCAGCTCCCTGGGTCTTGGTATTCAAAAGATTTTTTCTTTCAGTGTAACAGTAATGGTAATTCCTAACTATTGTCATGGGAAATTCACCTGATAATCCGCATCAATGGTCAAGCAGGAGGTTAATTCATGTTTTTCTATCGCCTGCAAATATCAAATAATGCTAATCCCATTTCTGGAAGCACCGTTGTTGACTGCCCGCTAATTTGGACTACTTCTATGAGCTTAAATAAATGTTTGAGTCATTTTGAGCCTCTCGCTTCCTCCGTTATTTTCGCGCGTGGGAGACTCAACCATCGACTGGTCATATCGCATATTTTCCCACTACTTGCGGATTTCTTTGATCATGCCATGAAATGTTGTTACAAAGAAACATTATCGATTATTTCCAAACTGCGACAGACTGCTGAGAATAAACTGTGCTCATATTACAGGATTATGCTTGAAAAGGACCTCTGCAGTTACCGGCCTTCTCTTCGTTGTCTGCTTCGCAAACATCTTTCACTATTGTTCAGAAAAAGCGCACCCACGTTTGTTACTCAATCAAAAGCCAAGTTCTCAATCGAACCAAATTAGCATGAGTTTACGACATATTGGAAAGTATGATTCGGAGTTACGGCAACAAATTTTGGTACCCCAACAAAGACCGCATTCTCAATCGAACCAAAGCAGCATACTGTCTTCTCCAAGTAACCAGAGTTTACGACATATTGAAAATAATGGTTCAGAAATACGGCATCAACCCATGGTACCTCAAGATAGGCCGCCTTCTCAATCGAACCAAAGCAGCATACTGTCTTCACCAAGTAACCAGAGTTTACGACATATTGAAAATAATGGTTCGGAAATACGGCATCTATCAAAGGTACCTCAAGATAGGCTGCCTTCTCAATCGAACCAGAGCAGCATACTGTCTTCCCAAAGTGACAAGACTTTATGAGGAATTTAACAGTCAACATCATCAGTAGTAACTAAGTACAGCTCTTTCAAGAATGCATTAGTTGAAAAAGGCCAATAGAAAGAGAGAAATTATTCTCATATCCACGGATGTGGCCTTTGCGTCCATGTCAATGAACTTCTATGGGACTTCACTGGCAAACAATAACATTAGTAATTATCTTTTCGTTGGATTCGAGGCAAAAGTGTGTGTATTCTTAAACAGTTAGGGAGTTGATTGCTATGCACACTTTAATGAAATGATCGGGAAACAAGCGAGTACGTTTGGCACTGTCGATTTCAATCATAAAACCGTGCATAGACTTGCATATAAATGCATGGAATCTCTCTCAACAGACCACTCCAAAACGTCACCAAACAATACTTAACATCGTGACGGACCAAATGATAAAAGAAAAGAAGATAAAAATTCACATTTTGATGGAAGATATATTTCCTAATAGAAAAGTGTACTTGGAGACAGGAAATAGAATGTTTCTCGGAGATAACCCTTGTAAAGACTGCGTCATTGTCCATAACAACTGGATTGTAAGTTACGATGCTAAAGAGCTCCGATTTAAGGAAAACGGTCTCTGGGGTGTAGATATCGACGGTTACTATGGTAACCCGGACACGCGCTATTTACTGTATCGTGAAGGAAAGGATTTTGCAAACAAGAGTACACTGGCACGTGAATTAAGCGCACTCAGGAATGCCTTTTCCATAGGTTACCTTTTAAACAGGACCGTGATACTGCCATTATTTACCTGTTACAGGTGTTAATATTCGGCATGCAACGCCTCTCACGCAGGTGCTCTTTCCATACTCATTACCGATTGACGACCTTCAACAAGCACTTCTATGGAAAATACAGAGAGCACGTATTTCTACAACACAAAGTCACAGCCGTATCCCCTTGTTGTGAGTCATGAAGTTGTGCAGAGTTCAATAACGTAGACACAGAATACAATGGGTGACCAAACAACCCTCTGTTTGTTTAACTAAATGTAATTGATGGTAAGTGAAACTGCTGTTTCGCTTACCTCCTATCGCTGCATGTGTTTAGCACTCATATGACTTATGTCACGCTATTGAAGGGTCCAGTAACATGACATAACATAGTGAATTTGGATTTATTAATTCTTTTTCATTTCCTTGAATCTAATATGCACTGCGTAGTAAATTGTGACGTTATGATTAACTCGCTCTTATTACATCACGATATTCACATTATCTAGCAGTTGTCAAATTATTCTACTGAGAGCTATCGAGTGATAATTTTCACTGCTATTCAAAGATTTCTTCCTGCTTTTGGGAATGACAACAGGCATAGTTGTCAGCACACACCAGGGTTTACTTGCATGAGTTATCATTCTACGAAAAGGTTTTGATAAATGAAAGTATCATTCGCCGAATCCATTATGAATGTGATAAGACTAAAACTTACAGAAACCGCTACCTTCTCAAACTTCCAATTGTCGATAGCGTGGAAAGACCCACCCCATATGGCGTATTTTGTCATAACGTCTATCCTAAAACCACATAGACATGTGGAGGCGCGGTCGCCTTGATTAATAGGATGTCTCCATTACATTAAAATAAACCACAGTCCGGAGGCGAGTTTGTAAATTTGCTGTTAGCATCGGCGAGCTAGAAACACTTGAAACGCTCACCACATAAGTCAATTAAAGAGAAACCCCTTTGTGTACCTGCAAGCTCGTTGGACACTCTGCGAGTGCACATCTCGTTAAAGCTTGTGTTGAGTGCCAATGTCAACAATCATGGCGATTTATAAAAAAGAATGTATATCATGACCACATGAGGAACAAATCTGACTCGATCTAGCTTGACTGATTGATGTTGGTGGTATAATACCCATCATGTATTCCTGGTAATGAGTCCCTTCGTTCTCCTACACCATGTGTTGGGAATAGCGTTCATATTTCCTCAAGCAAAAGTGCCAAGGAATTGGTCTTCTCAAGGCTAAAATGGTGAGCGAGTCACTCACAAAACCATACAATTTATATTAGAATTACCGAACCCAGGGAAGATTTGTTACCATTTAAGCAAGAGACAAGTCACAATGGTAATCACAGAGCAATGCAATGAAACTCAAACCGTAATTGGGCGACGTACTGGATTGTTTCATTTCCTTTCGAAGCATCGTGTCGTAAAATTATATCTATGCCGTTGTGGATCGAATTAAATGTTTAGAGTGACGAATTACAAATCCCAGCCGCATGTTAGCCCGTTTAATGGTGCATGAACTCGACACAACATTACCATTTATTGTGCTTTCATGCTACAGTACAGAGAGCGTGTATAAGTATGCGTGTCCCTTCTCGAACTTTCTGGCTCTCCACTCGCTTTAAATGATTCTGTCCAAAGCACACCATGCATTTAAGATTGAATCCCCGTTTTTGTGATGTGATCCAGTGCTGAAACTGCTTGCTTTATACATAAAAAATTAAAATATACATAGTTCTCCCATGCAATTATCTCTGCAATAACCCAACATGCATCGATACAGTAATTGCTTGCAGCAATCATTCCGAGATAGTGGCAAGCTTCTATGATAACATACCGCCTTGTTGTGATTACTGTTTTTTAAGAAAAAATGATTAACTTAAGAGGCACTGTACAGTATTAGGTATTCTAGCTGTCGGCCATAAAGAGACTCTCACAAACCCTAGCTGTGGGATCTTGTGTCAACACACCATCTTGTTGTTTCTATTGAGCATGCCACATGGTGTCTGTAGGGACAAAGCAACGCCTTGATAATCATACACATATAGTTCATTTGTGTTTGTTTTCATAAGCTATTCATATCACTACACTAATGTCTTCTAGGCCATGCATCCAGAGTTGCGAAAACCTTTAATATAGACTGGCTCCATTTCATTCCGCAAATTGTCCCTAATACAACATATGTATTGAAATGCAATACTGCAATATCCCTGAATTTAAGGTGATGCACAGTCATATCACAGACTTTAAAATCATCAATTTTAAAATGCTTGGCTCTTAGATCACGAACCCCGACGTTCATATACTTGGTCATTATGCAGTACTTATGATGTGGTCCTCAATCTGGATTAATGTTTGGTGTTATTTGCAATGTGTTGTGATATTATCTCTACAGCAGTGTCTATATAATTTTTTTAGATTAAGAAAAGAACTGTTCCAAGACCGACCCTTGATAAACACCACTAATAACCCTCGTCTAATCTGATTCAATGCCATTGTCTTCTATTACTGAGCCATTCATGTATCAATTCTTTCTCGTCAATGAATGCTGAGGTATGGTACTCAATAACACTTATTACTGCCCATCTAATGCAAAGCGTTTTTACTGGACGCAACTTACCTAGTCATCTGTGAAGAACGTCAGAGTTGAATATATGTATGCGAGCTAATATGCCGTTGAGGCTACATGCACCACTGACAGAACCCCAGAACCCCATGAAGCGATTGATTCAATAAACAACGGTTATTTAGCACTGTTTCTAGCACAAATATCTTTCATACGTATATTTATGGCTGCTCGCGATGCTATTCCCAATTTGGTTGATCGCCAACATGCTATGTTGTCCATGACATTGCTTCAATATAACTTCAGGTACATGAATATATCATGGTTATAAGTTACAAGTGGCTGCATAAACTCTTTCAGAAGAAAGCAGTTCTGCGTCGATATTGTAGCTGACTTAAGAGCACGGTAGAAGATTTAATGTAGACAAATATAGCATCAAGACCAGTCTTAAAACGTAACTGCTCCTAACGCAACATACGGTCCTCATCATCAACCAGGGCAATTGACACATTGACGTCATGAATGAGATCATTAATCAAGCATTTGATGGCTGTTAGTTATAGTATTCCTATACAAAGTGGAATGATTCTTCCGATATTGCGCTCATCGACATCAGATGTTGTGATATATGACATTGCTCCAGTAGCAGTACAAGGTTTATGTTATTAATCATGGTAATATATCTCTTTCAATGGTTAATATAATTTCCGTGCAGTCACAAGTTATCTCTTTAATACACTCAGAATGAAGTAGTTATTACCCTGTGCAGGGTAAAAGATATACGGAAGACAAATATAACATCCAGGCCTGTCTTTAGAATAAGCACCAGCACATGCTGTTTTAAAAGAGTTTGCAATTCGATTCAGACAATAATTTGAATCAGGGATTGTTCAATCGAGCATATCGATACTGCTAGAATATGAGGAGTTGAGTAAGACTATGGTAGACGAAAACTGCCTGATGGCACGGACGCCTGGTGCTCCCTGTGGATTGTCGATATGACCGCCTTACTCTCGGTTGGTTGGCTAGACGGTAGGTAAGCAATGCAATATAATTGGCAAACAAAATGATTGACGAAGCTGCATTACGATCCCTTACCCCCACTTTTGCTGTGAATCCTAGCCTGATTTAACAATGGGTAGTAATTGTTCACGACTGTAAGGAATCGTTTACATGCTTGGAATAGGCTGCAGGCGTTTGCACAACAAATTTTTATCACCTGTGTCAAATGAATCAACGGAGTCTGGTTATCAGTGAAAAAGCTCCTGTAGGTAGATAAATCTTGCGTTATGTCGCAAAAACATCCACTCTACTCTTTATGCGTGGTCACATCATCATCATTATGCTTCATAAATGACAATCACGCAAGCGTGCGACTTATCTTAACAGAGAAGTGAAGCCTTTACCCTATTTCTCTCAAAACCCCTGAAATTGCTAACCCAAGCCTTTTCGTAATGTCCGATTTAACTTTCAACAATTTAGGTGTTTTTCGAGCGAGTTAGTACTCAGTCAGTTACATAAGCTACCCGGGCCTGTTCTAGTTACCCGAGACAAATTGCAGCAGACGGCTGCGTGGAGCCTCTACTACCATGTGTTATGGGATACATTGTTTCGTTGCTGATGTTGCTAAGGGTCTCGGTTCCGAAAAAATCTTGTATTGTGACCCATACATAATATCGGTAATGTTCGAGGATGTGACGAGGATGTTGTGTAGGTCAGTACATATTTATGCTATCAGGTGTGCACACATGCTTTGCAGCGCGCTCATGTATCTGAAACATCATCCCCACACAAGACTCGGTATGTGTTGTGATGTACGGGGATTCTGATGTTAAGCGATAATTATCCTACTCACGTCGATATGTCTTCTAGACCTACAACCGATATTTCTAAATAAAAATCCCATTCCAGTATATAGGCGCCTAACCGTAATTGAATACTCCTAGTTGTTACCAATGCTAATAGTGGCAGGTCGTGCTATTACCCCATCTCCATTGCTGCAACATGTATTCTTAATTAATTGTTGACAAAAGAGGTAATCTAATAGCATCATGGCGTGATACACCGGCATCTCATTGTGGCTCAGATGCTTTACAGATGAAGACACTAATGGGTCCACGTCACATAAACATATCGCACATGTACACCGTTTTCTTGCTCAGCCAGTACATCGGCAAAAGCTTACCTTATTAAGACAGTGTAATCACTGCGATGGATTGTCGTTCAATCAATAATTAACTTGAAAGAAACATCGGATTCATGACATTGTTTTCTCTAAGAGCCAAGCGCATTTATACACTATTGATAACTCATCACTAGGCATGTTAAAAGAGAAACAATGTTTTTGCCATAAAACTTGGCGCGATTCGTCTGGGATATGCTGGGACACAAATGTGATAGGTTTTCAGAACCATGAATGACTTGTTTATTAGAGCGTCAGTCTTATGTGTTAGTCTCAGCACATTACTGTCAGACTTAGCTCATTAGCCGGTTTGGTAGATATAGAATATTAAGGCCTGGGCAAGTACATTAACACGGCGACTTCCCCTACAAGTGTCGGTTTTCGTCGGATAGGAGAAGCAGTAACAAAGTACTGTGCATTCAACCCAACCAAGAAACGTTTCCATTCACTGGAGAGTCATCCGCGGGTCACACCCACACACAGTCTCTGTAGTCAGATGAGCATTATCAACCACAGCATTGACAGCCACCTGTCAAGAAGTTCTGTCTACATGCGTGAGCGAGGGTCATGCGTTAAAGGATTTGAGCGTATAGCAAAACAGGAATGTATTTTAAGACCATGTTGTAAACCAGATACCAAAATATGTTCTAAAATGTAATAGCTGGCATGCGCCATAAAATACAGGTCCGGCATCACTACAAACGCGATACGCATTGATGATACGTAACTGGTTACCTCAAATCCCTTCAATTGTTCAGCGATTTTTCCTTGCTTTGTGTCAAGATCAACCCATATATAACGAAATGACAAGCAGGAGTTTAGAGTAAATTTCCAATTTGAGGAGGCGTCGGAATAATGATGAATGTTCGACTTTATTGTTACTTGGGCAAATGTTCTTTTGGCCGAATATCCAGTTAATTGTCCGCGTATCAAAATTTTTCAACATCCGCCGATCATAATTACGAGAAATCAATTGCTTTTAGAATGTTTTTGCTAGGATAGAAATTACTGCTCTACCTGCTTATCTTTACCTAGACTTTACGACCCAGCCAGACTTAAGTGCCGAAAGTAAGTTTAAACTGTAATTACTTATAAAACGTACCGAGAAATACGACGGGATATGATTTATTTATTTCAGGTTTTGCGCAATTTGTTTGAGGCGTGTGAAAACGATGAAACAGAATAAGGTACTGATTTCTGACGACAGATAGGACACCTGTGATTATGACAAAAATGGCACGTCATGTCATCGACCACTGATCACTCACGAAGAGGCAACACATAAGTAATGCAATGCAAAGCTTCTCTTGAGGCCCGATAAGCCTTATCCCCCTCACATTGCAACGTCGGCTATCATCTTTACTTTATGTATCCATTTCATTGCAACCTAATTATAGTTTCACTGTTCGCGAACAAATTGCAAAGACAGACTAGTCACCATCGAGAGCTATTGAATAAGCACATAAGCATACATCTGGATGGAATGATTGTGAACCTTATCAATCAAATATATATCTGACTGAATTCATGATGCATGCTTCACTTTAAAGTATGTAAATAGCTATGCCATTACACAACACAATGAATCAGAATGCAGCTCCCACTTGTTATTACAGTTAACAGCAAATGATTAGATATAAACGGAGCTGCTGATGCTCATGTTGTTGATGAACCCTCTTCACCGAGAAGCCTCCATGATAGGCTTCGGATAAACGATTAAATACAGATGAAGATTTCAATACACACCAACACTTATCGTAACAAGTGGCATATACCCGTTAGATCAAACCATCTTACCTCTTTATGGGTAACACAAAACTCGCTCATTGATCTAATTGAAATATCTCAGCTTCCTCTTAGCTTCATAAGTCCCCAGTAAAGGACCATTAATATTAGTGAAAACATAGCCTTGGTATGACTACTGATCTTATTATTGCCCTGCACTTAATTTCAGTTCTGTTGATTAGGTAGATAAGGCGCAGGGATAAATTTTGACTATTCTTAGGAATCTCGAAGGCATGTTTACAACTGATAGAACTATTTGTGACAGACCACTGACACACAAGCATCGCACATAGTTACGGCAGCAAAATAATATCGCGATTTCAACAATAATTCTGCCAAAGAGCACTCAAATGTTAGCAATTAAAACAAAACACCACGGCAATCGCATTCTCTATTTATCATCATCAACGGCACAACGAGAATATAATTAATCAGGAGTCTGAATGTGCCCTACATCGTGGTGACTTTATGTGAGATGGGTTTGAGTATCAGGCACCGTTAGCCAGCATCAGGGCGTATTTCTTCTGTTGAAACAGGTGCTGTCTGTACATTCCCGACGTGGAGACGACTACATATACCACAAAGAATGTGGAAGGTGTCTTTAATAAATCCATTGACATATCAACGCTCCAGTTATATATATATATATATATATATATATATATATATATATATATATGCATATATATATATATATATGCATATATATATAGAAAAATATATATATATACTATATGCATACATATATATATATATTTTTATATATCTATATTATATATTTATATAGATATATACAACTATAGATATATATATATATAGATATATAGATGTAGATATATATATATAAATATATATTTATATATATAAATATATATGTTTTATATATATATATGTATATATGTATATACATATATAAATATATATATATATGTGAATATATATATATATAAATATACGTGTTTGTGTGTGTACGTATATATATATATATATGGGTGCGTTTATTTATAGGCTCATATGTGCATGCATGTACATTTAGGTATAAAAACATATGTGCGTATAAATGAATTTATATATGTATATATACATATATATAAGTATACATATGCATATATATATGTATATATTCATATGTACATGTATGCATATATATCAAAATAAATATATTCATATATATGTAAATGCCTATATTTATATGTAAATCTAAATACATATATATATATATATATATATATATATATATATATATATATATATATATTTGTATATATTTATACATACATATATATACATGCATATGTATATATATATATATTATATATATATGTATATATACATATATATATATATATTTATATATATATTTGTGTATATATATATGTATATATATGTATCTATCTATATATCTCTATATATATATATGTGTGTGTGTATATATATATATATGTGTGTGTGTGTGTGTTGTGTGTGTGTGTGTGTATTTGCGTCACGTTACATTCCTTAGTGTACCACCAGTAAAGTGATAGGCTACGTTACAATGATACAGGGATATAGATAGCCCCTTTTAACAGCCAATCATAACGCTCGATGATGGATGTCTAGGTTCTTTAAAACTGTGTTGGCAATGTCAGGCATGTTAGCTATCTCATGCGTCACGGCACACCAAGCAGAAGGCACTCATCAGCAATGCGCTGTCATGTGCGTAGCGAATGTTGTGTAGCACAAGATAACCTTATGATTGCATAACGTAGCAGTAGCCAATACAGCAACAAACTTACATTAAGTTGACCTCACGCATCAACTACCACCGCCAACATCGCCGACGACTCACCCAGGTATATGGGGCTTGTTTCATTGGCAACGATATCGCAATACAAATGTTTTTTATGTTCAGGCTTTACGTAAAGCATCATCAATAGATCTATTAGCGAAACTATTAATTCCGTAACACATGTAGATGCGTCAAACGAATGTGTTTCAATCCTAGCCACCGTAGGGATAGAATATGTTACTATTGAGTACAAACTGTACATAAAACGGTTTTCTCATCAGTAACACAATGCTGTTTGAAGACATAAGCAGTAGATAATATATCATTAATACCAGCCCTCGCCATGACGACTGCTTTTTCTCTTCCAAGTCTCTATTGATCTACATAAGAGGCATGATGGGTGTCCTATTACTGTACAAATGTATCATTGTTCTATGCTGGCGGGATACCATTGGTTGTCAATTTATGACCATACCAACCCAACGCCCGCCCCAATATGCACTAGTAATGGTGGTATGCACTGGAGCACTTTCGGTACATTGTAACAATACAAGCAACCAATCAGGCTGTCATAAACGACCATTCCAAAAATAGTCCTGCTGCGTGAAACCTGCAGCCAACATTTACATACACAATACGACAGTTATGCATCACTTGTTTAAGTTGAACAATACTCTAAATATGTTTACCCGTTAGACCTGTTAATAATGGACGAAAGGCCGAATAGTCTTCAGTTATCAAGACATTTAAGCTGACGCTTATCTAATACATTGCACTCTGTATGAGATCCACCCAGGCTTATCGTGTTTGTTGTGGTGCCGGCCCTAGCAAGTGCATTGTTTGTTCGCAAACCTAACTCAGAAATACTGGTTACGAGCCTTGTGGCTTGCCTATGTACCCGTCCTAATAATCACATTTAATGTTTGATGATCATGCCTGAGCGTCTTACCAATGTCTAATATATGTCAATGAAATTCTCTTTGAACGTACTGAGAACAAATTTACTCATTTAAAAGCATGCAAATTTTATATCACCACAAGCATATCATTATGAATATCAATCTGCGCGTTGTGTAACATCATTGGTTATAATGTTACTTATATCTCTAGAGGCAAATTAGTTTCACATTTGATGTTACGCCCCCTCCAGCATAAAGTTACACGGATGTAATCACATTCCAACAGATGAATCCATCATCCCATTATTTGTACCCCTTGGTCGCAACATCATGAACTTCGTTTGTGATAGCCCTGCCCAGATGTGTGCCTACCCAATTTGATACCTCCTTTAAATCAATGGTCCTGTACGGTACCAATGGTGCCCTTTGCTAACTCTAGCCATAAGACAGCCTCCTCTCCTGTTGTGACAGCCCCCTGAAAACGCGTCTGACCTAGTTTCAATACACGATACAAGGCAGTAATGTAGGTTATGTCGTCTCAACAAGCGCATTATGCTGCGGAACAATAGACCACATACATCCGTCAGTGTTTGGTATTGAACAACCATGTTCATCGCCTTGTACGGTACAGCTGTCTTCCGTCTGTTCTAACTACGTGGTACCGCCGTACTTTTGTGTTGTATACTTAGTTTTTTTTTTATTCCAGATAATGCTTGAGGCTTAATTAATCGTTCAAAGCATATCTATGACTATACTTATACACCACAATGATTTCAGTGTAGCATATACAGATTGCTGACAGTGCGAGAATGTCAGGAAGACAATTTTAAAGAACCTCATTATCAACATACTAGTAAGAGCCAAGGATGTTAAATAAATAGCAACGTTATCGCATGAACGGATTTGAAAATCTGTTGTTTTGCGCCGACATCGTACATTCTGTCCTGAATTCACTCTCATGGTGAAGGCTGCCATGCTGATATGAATCGTGAAATATGCCGCGGATAGATCATATGGCAGTTATTCATAGCATTCTGGGTATGGTGGTGTAATATGAAACACGACATCTGCGGCGAGGCTGCATCGTCTCACACAACTGCGCTTCACATAACACCGCGTCCATAATAACACTTTGCTGCTTGGACAGCGCCTACGACCTTATATTGCTTCTTACATTGGTTGGATTGGAATACACATATGTGCTACGTCCTGGTCGCTAGCTGAAGTAGGCAGTATATCATTAACCCTAGTCCGCAATCGCTGCGGATTTTCTCTGGCTTTCACCATATTGATTTGCGTAACTGCTCATTTTGGTTAAGGCACGGTTGAACCAAAAGGGTATATGGATGGGTATAATGGTAATAAAAGGGACATCAGCATCAATGGTAAACATAACACTTCCAACAATCAGCGCACTGTTCCATCATCGCAAATCCTGACGGCTCATTGCTCCATTAGGACGTAACATTACTGTCAATGCTCATAATCGCACACTCATCAGTCCGCATATTGTTCCAACATTAGGTGACACAATTTCCAATGTTCTCAATCACACACCTGTCAATAAGCACAGTGTTCCATTAACATGTGACATTATTACCAATATTCACAATCACACACCCTTCAGTTAGCTCATTGTTCCATTAGAATGTAACATTCTTGTAAATGTTCACAATCAAACATCCATCCATCAACACATTGTTCCATTAGGGCGAAAAAATTAACATCAATGCTCAAGTCACACTTCCATCAGCCAGCCCATTGTACTACCAGAGAGCTTATGGCTACGAAAGGTAGGCTCATCCCGACTGGATACGTCAGTTTCATGATTCGACAGCTTGCCAAACATCAGCTGGAACTACCATAACAAAAACACTAGCTCCTGGGAATGTTAATCCAGCGTCACCGGGACCACCTCCAAGTGGGTTATGCCGAGATAACATGATACCTACAGGTGCTTGCTTGCCCCGTAAGGCTTTGAGGGCAATACTCCGACCCGTAAGTAGCTAGTAGGTATCCCGTAGGTATCCCGTAGGTAGCCCGTAGGTAGCCCGTAGGTAGTCTGTAAGAAACCACCCCGCATACGATGTTGTGGTTATTTACTCCTTATGATGATTACTAGCAGTCTGCTTGACAACATGCCTACTGAGTGATCATGATAACCATCTGCAGGCCTTTACACGCCCCTTGATGATCAAACAACCCGGCGGCCTGCTGCCATGAACGCATTAACTACTCGACTCATTAAAGCATGTTTATGAATCGGCTTGCTCGCTTCAAGGTTTTTCTGGTGTAGGATGGCTATGCTGTTGGCAGCAAAAGGCTGTCCGGAATGCTAGTCATCGAGCACCTCATCACCGGCTGGTGATGACACAGGAATAACTCAGGATATTAAATCAGTAATAATGCAAATTATACGTGGTATATCAATGCGAAGGTCGTCTGACGGCACACATACTGTTATAGATGCTTCCATGGTATTGCTATTCCGATATCAGCACTGAAATTGGAATTCTCATGGCAATGCTGATGTGAATTATGATATCCGCCGTGGTTAGTTAGATGTGAGTGATTGATTATGTTACTCCAGATAAGAAATATAAATGTGACATAACCTTATAATGTATTATTGTACTTTCGCAAATAAATCGACCTGTCTGCTGGTCTGTCTGCTTGGTTGTCAGTCTGTCCTAATTACCAATGTTATTTAATCGATAGTAGATTGTCTGTTATTCGCCAACTCAATTGTATATAGGTGTAAAAAGGAAAATCGCCATCTTGGCTTTCCGATGATAAACCATGCTGTTAAGGGAGGATTGGTTATGGTCTCGCAAACAGCTGCCCGGGATGAAAAATCTTTACAACAGATAAAATTATCGTACTGGCGTACAATATGTATTTAGAGTTTCAAAAATATTACCCCCTACCATTGGGTGGTGAAAGGTATATAGTTGCACTCATATTTACCTCACATTGAGCCTTGAGTTAAAGTATCATCATTCAACTCTCCCTCTTACTGCCCAGTAGACGTCTGTCTGCCTGAAGGACACTCCATGGCTCTGAGAGTCTCGGCCTCAGGGTTAACTGTACGGTGCGGTGTGATTGTCCCCATTCATTACCGATCTAATGCTCTTCGTAAAAGTTTTATGCTAAAGAAACTATGAATGAATGAGATCATCTGCGGTGCATACATACACATATATACACACCCAACTATGGACGATATCAACGCAAACATTTCACTACAATACAAACGTTTCCACAAAACTGATCCAGCACTTAAATTTAATTTGTATGCCCATTTGCCAAAAGCGTATATGAATAGGTTGCTTTGGACGTGTAATAGCTTTATGGTATGTCTTTTATGGCTACCCAAGTCTATGCCTTATAATCCTGCGTTTGGGATGCCTTGCGTGGCCGTCTCATCCCCATTCTCGCCTTTTTATGGCACTGTGCGACTCGCTAAGATAGCTTCGCATAAATTTAATATGACGTGCTGATGACGCCCAAACCAAGAAGGGTACAGTCTTGGCGATATTCCACCCAGTGCGTTAAATCAGCATGGCAAGATAAACCTAAATATTGTAGGTGCATAGTAGATCATATTGGTCCACTGATTGGACACATCAGAGCAACGTGGGTGAGATGGTCATTGACGAAAATGATGCTCGTACATCTTATGAAATCGTGAACGATCTCGGGATTTTGTGTTTATGTTAAGCCTTGAATCAATCCTCACTACCTGGTGGAGTCAATGGCCTCGAATCGATTTAAGGGTGTGCTGCATTTGCAGCATTACTGGTTTACTAGAGCACATCAAGTGTGTAGGCTTGGCAACAACGTCAATCATCGATATCAATAATGGCCGAGCGATGAATCATATCACAAACTCAACGAATAACATTCAAGGCCACTAACAGATTTATGTCGATAAAAATGCGCATGTTTGACTAAATAGTTTATTCCGAAATCTGACGTCGATTAGGCCTTTGAAAGCCAGCGTGTCATACAGGTGAAGAAGTGTAATGGGAGCCGGTTAAAAGTAAGGTGCTGGGGTAGGTTGGTGCCAGATTGGGATCAATGTTGAGTATGCACATACAGCTCATATCTTGCTTGACTATAAAATGCATTTCAATTGATCGCGACGTTAAATTGGTGTTTCTGTAGCAATATATAAATATCTTGAGTCTGGTAGTCCGAGCGTGGGTGCTTCGAGGCCACTTTCCCCCGATGTCGTTGGTTAAACTTATCCTCAGCCCATCTGTTTGGGTCTCTTTTGATAATTCATGGCCGATCCTTGCCTCCTGTACGTATGCTGGCACTTTCACTGTTCTTCTGTTTATCGTGAATTATCACCTGTTCGTACAAAACTACTTGTAGTATAAAGGCCAGCGGAATACAATATGTCCCATAATGGGCATATACTCTGCGCGTCGACGTGAACATAGTCCAAAACGCTTGGTGGTGTTTTGTTTCATGCTTAATTAACCTCAGGAGAACAACGCAACTTCGCTTGAAAGAATCCCGGATAGGACGCAGCAGGGCAACTGTATACGACTGTATAATCAATTGAACAACAGGGCACAGTACAATTAGGTGCTTGGCAACTGCCTGATTCCTATGAATAATAAGAAAGTTGCTGAAAAAGCCTCCACGTCAGTTATGATTGAGGTAGGCTCAGCTTAGCATGGTGCAGGTTTTGTCACTCATGTGTCACCCTAGATATCTGGGAAATAGGAGGGATGTACAATCATTATGCGGCCATCACAAATATTGGCCTCTTACTCAGAGGTAAACACCCGCATTTGCCGATTGTAAGTGTCTGTTTACACAGTTATTGCAGCAATAAAATGCGGAACCTGCACGAAAAAATTATATGTGTGAAGTGAGAGTCAACAATCAGTTCTGTATGATGCTTCATAAACACGACGCAACTAAGGCAGGTGTCTTCACAAATTGATGCTTGAACGCAATCATGATCCCACTTTGGTAATTTTACATACCGCAAACACACCACTGGCGTTGAAGTCTTCTGTCTCAACATATACATCATGCATTGAATCAATAAAAGACAGCTTATGTCAGCATATATCTATATCAGCCCATCGGCTCAACCCCTGGCACGTCCTAGACTGATATATTATTTGGCGCTCGACTTCAAAAACTCTATTTATCAAGTCGACATAATTATCTGGGTAGTAACCTGTCTAGTTGCATGATTCTGAGGCTGTTGAACGGCAGTAGATCACACTTAATATATATGTGGCATCATCTAACTGGTATTATTTAACCCTACACCACATCTGTCTATTCTATCGGCGATTAGAGTGAGCTCTGTGGTTTTGCTACAAGGGAACAATTAACGAATTTATTGACCAAGTATAAAGACCGGCGTCTGAATTAGCCTGTCTGTCTGATATTCCTTGGTAGCAGTAGTTGTCCTCCTCGTAATAGGTTGGTTGTTTGCGAGGGCTAACTGCTCAGTCAATGTAATGTACTAAGTTTGTGATAGGGTCCCCTGTGATGTTAGACTTCATTAAGTGGTTGTCAACCATCAGACCCCAGGAATAGGCCATCATTATTTATTACCGTCAGTAACCAGCAATCAGCACATCTTTCAAGCAGCCGCTGTGCTCAGGAACACCAAGCCTTTGCAGGCACGATTGAAGCACATGCAAAACCAACTAAACGGTTTATTGCCGACAAATGAAGCTCTGTTGTACCTCGATGATCCCGCCCTGTTATTTTACTGGATGAAGATTCATTCATTGTCAATAAATCATCCTTTTCTGGGAAATTTACGCCACTCCCTGTGGTATTCGTACAACAGCAAAGGACTTGCTAATATAATACGCAGCATGATATTGGTAAATGAAGATGGTGCTGCTAACAAACTAACCAAGTTGTTCAAATGAATTTGGATCGATTTATGTCACAAAACTGAGAACACACCAGGACTCAAAACTGAGAACACACCACTTAGTAATTCAGGCAGTAAATGTGATCATTAAGACATCATGTAAGTCATGCTTTGTTTGGTTGCAAGATTCGGACGCTCTTGTTTTTAAAGTCAGGCACTTGTGTCCTATCGAAAATCCCTTTTTCTAGAGGTATTATTCACCAGATGGTATACTCCATCTTTTTAATATTCCAACCCTTGCAATCTGTTATGTTTCTATTGATCTGTGCCTTGATTGACATAAGGTCACGTAAAGTCAAGGTTCAATTAAACAGGATGTATCCTGATTTATAAAACATATGGAATACACGGTAATCAACGGCTTGAATGTGAAAGATAACTCGTTCGTCGAGTTCTATGGATGTGTATCGATGCCATGGTGATGATTTAAGATAACATGGCTCAGGTTGATTGTGGCAGACATGCTTAAAGTCGCATCTGTTTGGTATTGATTGCCCTTAGATTAAATAAGTTAAAAAGATGACGTTGACTGTGATGTTCGGTTCAAGGCCATCGCGATTGTTTAGAATATATACCAGTCCCAAAAATAAGAGATAAAATATTCAACTTGTGATCGAGAATTGTCGGAAGCTGTACCCTCCCTGCGTATTTTCAGCTTAAGGAAAAACTCCTGTGTGACGTTGCCCAATATGTGCAACGCTTTGCAATCAGATCGATTGCAACAACCACACAGATAGTTGTGTAAAGCATCCACAGACCACTCTTGTATGATAGGGTTACTATGTGGTATGTTGAGAGCATTATCAAATACACAAGGCTAATTGTCAAAGATGAATGGAGGGCTAGGAATAGTTCATGATGCATATTTTGTGAATGCATGGTAGCTATGTCCAGGTTAGTACTGTACAATTGTTTTAAGCTTGAGTCACGTCAGAGTTCAATGTTGCATTCCGGTTATCCGGCCACTCGCTAATCCACATTTAAATGGATCACAGCTTCTGTTTGCAATCTTAAACACTGGTAAAATTGGTCAATATGCAAGCGTAGCCAAATGCACAGTTCTGTGAGCAGTGATATGAAATGAAACGGAAGCACAACTATTGGGTGATTTACTAGAATTATTTATGCCACACAGTTTCAACACTGGGCAACGGGTCGTTAGTTAGATTAATGGGAGTGTGAGTCGAATCAATATTCAATGCGACAAAGGATATAACTCGGTGGCATGCATGCATCATAAATAGGGAGTAAGCTAATGTCATTAGAAGCACTGGGCATTTGCCGAGAGAAAAGGAAGTAATGTTTGTACTTTGTACATTACCAACAGATACCCAACATATGTTATAATGTTATATCTAGCTAATATCGCCTGTGCCTCCCCATTCATTATCAGCACGATATGGCCTGCCAATAGCGTGGGTTGGTCAAAGTCCTCTGGAAAATCCAACTCCCAGAGCACGATGTGACCAGCCTAGCCTATCGTGTGGACCGGTCAAGGGTCACGTGATAGCTAGTCATCGGACCCGCGGACCCTTATGAGGACCACATATGGTCATCATCTTGTCAGGGACGAGATTCAGTCCACGAGATTCCAGGGAGCTTCATGGTTGAAATTTAATAAACCAAATAAGCATCTCTACTTGTGTTATTCCTCTGGCTAGTCCCCACTCCAGCCACTACAGGCAGAAAAGTAACATAACTAACACAAAGGAGCATCAAAACAAAAAAAGCCGAGAAAATAAAGTTTAAGAGGTGTGGTCCCGCGAGAAGGAGTCGAATCGCTGACCTAACATTGTACACATAACCTAGCTCCGGTGTAACGGTAACATGAATTTATACCGTTACGAAGTTTCATTAAACACAAGTCGGCGATATCTCGTTTGGGCTATATCTCGCGAAGGGCTATATTTCCCACCTAGAAAATAACATATATCAAGAGCCTTTACAAAAAATAGACCTTTCGCTCCCAAAAACTTACCACCACTCGACGCTATTCTTCAATAAATGCCATCGATAGTTCGTTTCCGAACAAATTGCGATACGAAGTCTGCCATTTTGTAAACTATTAATTCTCGCGATTTCCCGCATTGCCTTAGCATCCCAAGTGGGGGGCACTTACCCTAACTCGGATAGGGGTGTGCCGCGGGACCTCGAAATCCCGTACCCGTTGAACTCGTTGAGAATGAGAAAAAGTATACTCCATCGTACAAGGTATTATGCGATTGCCTAACCTGTCGTAAAAGTCGAGAAAACCACCCCCTTCGTGCGGCACATGTATACTATATCCTTACATTTAGGTGCCCCCCCCCCCCCGGGCTTAGCATTAGACTTCGTCATTCTGCGCATGGGCAAGGCATGTGGTCTTGAACTTGTAAACAAACATGTTGCTGTGTTTCTGACTTTTTACCGCTTCCCCAATTGAACGAACTATAAATAATTATCATGGATGAAATCCCCCGCCGAAAAGGGATAAAATCGTCCGTAAAACATCATTGCATTCTATAACTCCATCACTTGTGTCGCTATCACCAGATAGTAACCCACGCCAGTACTGGTATAGAAAGGCTAATCAGCATTCATTACTGCCGGTTACAGCACCTGAGTACGTTCCTAAATGGAGTGTTGTTTTGTGTGATAAAAATAACTTTGAATTTGTTTTTTTAGGTTCGTGTGAACAATATTGCCCGAAGAAGCATGTTAGTGAAACTAGCTTTTGGAGAACATAGCGCAACTCTTAACAGCCGACAATACACGGCAGGGATGCATTAGCTAATGACGCATGGTTGCAGTGGTATTTCAAGCACCGGAAACAAACCATAGCATGTATTAATTCAAATCGTAGTGATCTGTTCATGGCACAAAAGCAGGGATTACATCAAATCAGATGCAGTAAGGTAGACTTTAAATGTGCTTGACAAGACGTCGAGTCAAACAATCTGCGCTTTTGGGCTGTCTGCCCTGAGGTCAGCCGCCGGTGTCACAGCGATGCTTACATCACCAGCCATGTGTCTTGTTAAACTCCCACCACTAAAGTCACCGATTGCAAGTAGTCATCATTCTGTGTACACCTTCTTGAAGGACAATTATATCTCACAAATGAATCCACGTCTTTCTTGTTGGCTTTCAAAATTTTTTTTCGGTGTTCTTTTGTCGAAGGCCAGTAGCGGTTTATATGCGGCTTGTTGCGCTCTTGGGGTTTTATGCAGCGACATAAAAGGGTAATGGAGCGGTGTTAAAATCAGCTTGCATCAACTGCATTGTACTGTTTCTACCATTCCAATGAAGTTGCAACATCGCATTTCATAACATTGGCCGTTGGCAGTTTACTCGATCTGCACATCCATGGTCTAACAATAATTGCCCGCAATCGATTGCGTGGAAATGACGTAAGTCAGGTCTCTCCCGAAATTGTCCACATTGCTTCATTATCTGCGCCAATGCCCTTCCTCAACTGAGCAATCTATCATTGCTACAATGCAAAGCACAGCGGAACAGTAAGCCTATTTACGTGGTTGAAATTGAATCTCATGCAGAAAAGTGGTCATCAGTTATCCGCCAAACAGATGATTGCAATTCATGTAACTCAGCAACATAGCCCTGTCTCACGTCTGGTAAGGTAACAGTGCCGGCCCTACCAACATTAAAGCTTCGCAGCTCATGCTATGAGTGCGGGGTTTCCTTGCCATGAGCCAACAATACGTAAACCACCCTATACCTTAAAGAATCCAATTAAGCTGGATCAAGTGAGTGAATTGTATTTAAGAACCCCCATCCTGGTTTCATGATAGATGTTGTTGACCATTCACAGCTACATTAACTTGATTAATTTCATTAATCCGTTTCAATAAAACATTTACAACCGTTGACCTTAGGTAAAATCAACCGCAAGTATTAGTGGCTTTCAGCGGATCCAAATTAAGGCATGCAAACATCAACAGGACAGATCTGAGAGAATGCTCGTATGATTTAGGACCTGAGGGTTATAAGGGAAATCAAGCAATCACTGCATGATTGGCCATAAACCAACACAATCATGCTTGCTTTCACCACCGAATATTGTGGATTATAACTTAATAGTCTTAATATGAAAATCTTGCTGAGCCCTTGCTGAGGTTTCACGGGAAAGAGTTTCACGGGGCTCGAGATTAGAACGCGGTAGTGTAATCTGCGTTTGTCAGGACCTATGTGCTATTACCTCATTGATTTAGCTATATAAATCATGTTGTTGTATATAAAGGTACTTGTTATAATAACCAATGTTAAGTTAAAAATATGAAGACCTGGGTGACCGCGCTCATTAATATATATATATATATATATATATATATGAATCGAATGGCAGGTGCGCAAGATCATGTGTCGATTGATGTCGAGATCATTTATTTCGTGGTAAGCTAACAACCTGCAAAAAGTGCACTACAGGGGATAGTGGGCCGGGTCGTTGCTACAAATGTAAATGTGGTGTGGGGGGGGGGGGGGTTGGCTGCCTTGTTGATGATGGCCAAAATTGTCCGCATTGTTAGTCCTGTGACGACATGCAAGGGAATCAAATATTCTCCTGGTCGAGTCGGCGGCGACACATTACACCCCTTATACGCTAAACCTGCTGCCTTATTGACATGTTCCAGTTGTCGGAATGATGAGTGCAGAGCAATAGCTGCTTGGATGATAGTCTATTGCTTATCGGCCGGTTAGCATTAAGACTTGTGCAATAAAATAAGCTAATCGTGATTTGACATTAAAACCATGTATCTCCATGTGCTACAAAAAGCGACAAAGCACCAGAAGTTACTGTTGGTTCACTGGCGCATTACAGTTGGCGGCGAAATGACAGGCAGGCAATATGCAACGTCATATGGTAGTGTAGTCATGTTAATGCAATTGTGAATGGTCCACAGAATAAATCACTGCGCCTTATTTTCAGTTTATAAGAAAGTCACATCAAGGCTGCATGATTGGATATCCGACTCGATCTAGCTCGATTGCTAAATATGCGCTGTGTAAAATTGGCATAAAATTATGGTGAAAATCGGCGATTAGTTCTACTGGTCTGGTCACCTTGCTAGCAGCCGCGTGAGTCCTTGAATAAGCTCTATTGAGTGAGTTTGACACGCCAGACGAGTTATTTATTTAAGCTTTATTAGACAGGGTGCCATGTTAGACGTCGCGTGAGTTAGTGGATTAGTTCTATTGGGCTGGATTAACGTGTAAGACGTTGCGTGAATCAGTTACAAAGTCCTCGTTAGCTCGGTTATCGGCTAGAATGTCCCCCTTTGATGTCAGTCACGTATGTCTTAGCGCAAACGTGCTTCAATCTCACTTCTAGAGGTATAGAGTTTGAATATACAAGATAATACAATGTCTCTCTCTAAACGTACGTACTATTGCAGGACTACCAAAGGTCACGAATAAGTTCACGTGGTGTTCTTAACGAGATACTATTGTTGTTCTAGATTAGGCAAACAGGCAATCAAGCAGCAGGACAGCTGGGGCCAGTCAGGTTATTGGTGCTTCATGCCGCGGCTTATTGCGACATGAAAACCATGTTCCGAGTCCATTCCGTCCTCATTCTTCTATAAATGCGATGTTTAAGTTCGACGACAAATTCAGGTATGGTATTAAGACAGACATGCTGAGTACATAATAGCTGATTTATAACTCGCTTATTGAATAACTCTGATTAAACAGGCTTTTACAAGACATTGCAAATCAACTTCAATATATTGTCACTAAAATAATGCTACATAGTGACATTAGGAATATAATCCATTTTTTCTGTTGTCTGTAAGTGTCAGATAAGATGCATTCTTGAAATGGTAGCATTGTCCGAAGAACGTGTCCATCAATTAAGCCGAAAATGTGCTTTACAAATTTAAAATTGAATAGACCTCAATGGGACTCACGTTTGTCTGTTAAAACAATCTGCTCGGGTCCCAAATTCAAGTTTAAACAATCATCAGTGGAATGTATTCGAGTTTCACAAGAGCCAACAAGATGGACCACGACATTTAAAATGCCACTAGGTGTTGTGTATGATTGGATATAGTTTAACCACATCCCAGTAAAATGAAATGTTTGAATATTTGCATCACATTGCAATTCGATAATATACAGTTTGTACTAATTGTGTTTCTGGTAATATGTATTGTTTATTTGCAGAGGTGCGGTTATCTCCAATAGAATATCCCCGCTTGGCACAGTATGATCAATACGTGTATTTCAACACTCCTGCCGATATTTGAGTTCATGAACATGATTAAGTTATGCTTGGACTTGCAGTTTTGTAGACACACTTTGACAACGTTGAACTAAATAGCATCGAGAAGCGATTCCGTCACTGACATTAGACAATGGTGAACAGCCATCAAACGAGTAAATTCAAACCAATAACGTCCTATAAGCAAAACCAAGTAACATATGAATCTGTGTCCCTTCAAATATCAAGTTAACAATTCTGTTTCATAGCACCTGCATGCACCACACGCTGTATATATGCTGAGAGATATGTAGCGGCACATACTTACCAATGCATGGAGATGTCTGTTTATTTATGCAATTTGTATTTGTGCAAAATTCTATTTTATGATATGACGGATACGAATCTAGAGAGGTCAAGTAATGTATCAATTAATAGAAGTAGTAGCATATCTTTGATTTCCCTAGAGAGGGTCTACCATTAAAAGTTACATTAAACAGCTTATCGCTCCTCTCAATGGAAAACTAGACGCCCACTCGACAGACGAAGTGACGTTGACATTTGGACCATCTCATTTAAGGACGTAATTTCTCCGTATATATCCGGGCCAGATTAAACGTCTGCCAATACGAATAATTGGGTGCTCCGCTGCAGTAAATTCAAAACCTCTTTAGCTTTACTCGTCTAACACATGACTTGTCTGGCCAAGTTCATTCGATGGTAATTGATACCCTACCAATCTGAGCGAGACATGCAACTAATCGAATGAAGACCATAAGGCATGTTGTCTTCATGCACCATCTTACCTAAATCATCAAAAAGAGGCATTATGGACTAAGGACTAGATGAAGCTGTGCTACCAGATTTGACGTGTTTGTACGTATATAGTCTGGGTGATGGGGTATTAGGTCGGGGAAGTGGGGGGGGGGCGTATCCGACGTGAAAAACCTTTGGCTGCTGCAATAAATGTTCCTCGATAGCATTGACAAACAATTACGCGTAATAAAGATAAGAGCCTTAGAGTGGACATTATTGTAACGCTAATGGTGGTTTCGGATTGTGTTATTTTGATAAGAGGGTGCGTTATGATCATGGGTATTCGATTTGGCGCTGAACACACTGTGGGTTATATTCGGGATATATCAGGTCACGCGTTTTTTTTGTACCGTCGTGAGGGGTTAGGCTCGTGTTTAGAGCGGTCACTGACACAAATCTCGTCGGTAGTTGATTTAATGATAAGGCATGAAGTAAAGCATTGCGATGTTGTAATAGGACATTTCGATACTATTTATTCTTGAAGCAATTTCATTAAGAGTGTGTAGCGCATTTCAAACATCCTGATTGGCTTCCTCGTGTACGGCATTATGACATCATCGTCAATTGTGAGGGACACATCTCTGCTCTTCTACATAAATGCTTCCAGCGAAAAACGCATTTTAGTTTTTATCGGCTTAGTCTCACGTTGACTTATTAATTATTTGTAAAAAACAACAACTTCGAGCACACCATGCTGAGAAGAATTCTGTCGATCTTAGGTTCAATATTATTTTTCTTTATGTAATAATGTAGGTAGAAGTATTTATCCAATACCCAAATTATGTAAGCCTGTTGATTACAATCATGTCGCGAAAGCATACTGCAGTAACTGGTACATCATTCACCGATCTGATACCAACGCAAATAAAACGAAACAGGGGTCAAGTCGAGCACAGGGGAGAAATCGAGCTGCTCCTAAAGCAGACGACGACGACGTCACAGAATCCCTCCCTGTGCCTCATTTTCATTTATCTAAGTTCTATCTTGGAACTGCAAGATAAAATGCTTATATGCCGTCAATTGTTGGTCACATGTGTCATGTTAATGACAATTGCGCTTCAGTCGTTAATACCCATGCGTTGCAAAATACAGACTGCTTGATGGACTTGGCCTATTAGAGAGTGACGAAAAATTCAACTGGGTGCTGTGTCGCAAACAAGTGCTATATATGGTTGTACGGTTGACTGCATCATCGGACTGTAGAAGTAGAGACAACCATTTGGTTTTTAGTGGATGTCATTACTGCTATCCTTAAACAAAGACACTGGTCTATTAGGGTCTGAGATAATATAGGGATATCGATCTAATGAATGAAATCGGAAGTCATTCAGTGATGAAGTATGTTTGGTTTGAATGACACTGAGGGCCGACCAAGTCAGTAGCAATAGAACTCGAGGGTGTATGCGAATGATTGGTCATATAAATACAATTTTATTCATCGGGATGTTGCATATCCATTCGTCGAGTGGCGTGTACATAATATGGAGATAAATCGCCCCAATTGGATTTTATCACTATTCCTACATCCACGTATTGCGGTAATTCCCGGGACAGTAATCTGAAGAATGTGTCCATAACATATGGCATTTGAGAGACACACTATGAACTGAATAGATACCCAGGCGTGACAGCACCATTCCCTTTACATGACTCATCATCATTCCCACGACAACCACTGTCATTTTATCTACTCCGCCCTCATGCTCAGGAAAAGTGGAGTACCCACGTAATGATCTGTGAGTCAGTCTGGTCGTTCCTAGCATTGTTATTGTTCACCTCAGAATACGACATGAAGTCGCGAATCTTTCTCGGCTCAGTCATCTAAGGAAATCAGTTAGGACGCGTTTCGGCAGGAATCCAACTGACATCAAGCCATTAACTCCACTGTTCATAAAGTGTCTAATTTTTCAATTTCAACCTTACCTCTTTATCAGTTAGATATTTTGCACTGGGCCAGGGGCTCGTGTTGGTTCGCAGTTTAACCACATGCTTGCCTCACCGTATCTCACCTTATAAACATCCCTCTTTAATGACGATGAAAGGATTTGCCGTACATGGCCAATGTGGCCAAAAATGCCACATATTCGATTTAACAAACGAACGAACGACGGTGAAATTAACGCTCCTCTAGATGTTACAGTGACCACTTGATGCATCATATATTGCACACACCAGACTCTTCATGTGCATACATTATTTCGTGTTTCCAGTTGGAAGCATTCTGGGGGAAGCTGTACTTCTTCGAAAAAAGATTGAATAATGGAGGGAGAGTGAATCACATACTCTATCCTAACAAAAATAGCGTAGCAAGGTATGAACCAAATGCTTAGGTTAGTTTTGTGGGTCCGACAATGACTATAAATGGCAGACATCAAACGTTTAAAGCGTGGACTGCCCCTCTAGTCAAAATGCCTTTGTTGTATATGTGTTGGGTTAGCCACATATATCAAGCAGTATATCTTGGTAATATTCGCCTGTTGTAAGCTTTGCAGTTCGCAGAATATTGAGTCTAGTTGTTCATGTCGAGGACAAATCGGCGTATCTGTTAGCGATCAGTGGGAATCTATACGAATGATAATGACTGAATCAACTTGCCCACGGATCCTTGTTGTGCCGAAGAAAATATCGATATAGTTTCATAGCGTTCATCGAAATTGTTTTACAGCCAAACATATATTATGTGTAGGTGTAGTATGCTGTCACTGTGGCATATATCATGCCATTCAGGATATTCTTGGCAATATGGACGATGATTCGTTGAAAGCTTAGATGACAAATATGCCGCTATGTGATATTCTGCTGAAAAGTGGAAGTAAATAGCATACGCTGACCTTGAGTACAAGCCATTAATATCTGGTAAAGTAAGATAGCAGAACATATTGTGAACACTTGGTGACCCAAGTTAGAGATAAGATCGAAAGAAATTGTTGCATCGATTTCCAACAGAAAATGAAAGTCGATGAAATCAAATGAATGAGTGCCAGATGGCGAACGTTCTATTCTTGCGGATGTCCTATTGGTCGCTGAAATGCCATGCCTGGTAAGTTAGCATCACCGTATGAGGGAATCGTTGCATCGTCAGGTTATTTTGCTAATATACCAACTATTTCACACATTTGATGACTTCCCCTTGTGCTTTCAAATTCCTTTGACGATAATGTCAGACATGTTTGGGCGGTATGGCTCTTCGAACCGCCCGTTTGTAACATGCAGGATCTCCAACGCTGTTCGTCTGTCAGGTGCGACACGCGGCTAAGCGGTAAAATTATAACTTCATCAAAAGCAGCCCATATTGGTCCCGGTTTCCAAATGCTCCAATAATAAATAAATTGCCAAACGACGGTTCTTGTTTGTGTAATCAAGGTCGTTCGATGAGCCAGTAGATATTGCCAGCACAATGAACAACATTCTAAGCTGCCAACAGATTTAAGGTAATAAAAATATGCCTGCTCAAATTAGATAATTCAATCCTAAATAATACGTTGATATAACAATACTGTGGAAGTTTGGTAATGTGAAACCGTCATCTCTCAAATCAACTGTTTATCTTAAGTAGCCGATCTACTGTAATACTGTTGCCAAAAGGCCAAAGTCTCTTTGCGTGAACCATAAAATAACCCTAAACGCGACGTGGTATGCGTTTTCTCCAAACCAATGGGCATAATTGACCTCGTGACTTTTACCACAGTCCGATGAGGAAAACGCTACTTTGCATACAAGTATACCTCATTGGATGCTGCGTAGTAATTGGTGACTTTTGTGAATGTAAACGACTGCACTACTACGCGATTGAGTAGGTTTAATGCATTTACCGAGGATGCTTAATGTTGATGACTTCTACGATGAATAAGCCTAATGACCGTACATTTCTCACCGAGTACGCTTGCGAGTTAATCAACCGTGTTTATTCAGGATGAGATATAATCCAACGATAAACTATACAAACTAAAAATATCAAAACATAAGTACAGAAGCATGCCTTCAAATAACCATAAGATCTTAAGAACGTTGCTCAGGACATATTTCCATGTTATTGAGGCTGCTCTGGCAGATAGCCACCCTGCAGATAACTGACCAATTACCAATATGGTCCCCGCCATCACCTTTAATCTACACCTTATCATTTCCGTCAATGCAGCAATTAAATGCGGCATCTGCTCTGAACAAGTATATTTGCGAAGTGGGAGTCAACAATAAGTTCTCTATGACGCCTCTTAAACACGGCACATTTTAGGCAGGTGTCTTTGCTATCCATGGGTAACAGCAATTTTCCTTGAAATAAGTTTGCTGTATGCGATAGGTAATTGCTCAGTCAGTGTGATGTACTCAGTTTATGATAGGGTCCCATGTGATGTTAGATTTTCATAATCAATAAGTGGTGGGCAACGTTTCAACTTGCAACAATCAGGTACAATATGGAATACAAAGACCACCAAAATTGGAGCTGATATAATTTTTTTGAGAGGATAACTTATACATTGACGATAAAAGCATATACAAATATTGATTGATTTATCGTATTCCTTTCGCAGTCGACCCTCTCTGATAAAGACACCTGCCAATGTAAGTGCGCCTCGCCTACACGCCTACGTTTTGTGGGTCGCCACAAGTCACGTTCTAAGTGTACCCTTCTGTATATTGATAATCACTCTCATTGGCCATCACCAAAAACCACAACCGGCAAACTACCTTGTCTCGTTATCCCCTACAATCGACTGCCTTCATGATGTACATAAGTTTTTCCTCGAACCTGGTGTTATTCACTGAATGTGTACACTACGAGATCGGTACGTGATCATCAAACCGCTGATGATGTCAATCCTACCTGACTTTGAGACGCCCCCATGTTAACACGTCGCGCCCAACACCTTACATATCCTTACTACTGCACCAGTGTGTGTGTGTGTGTGTGTGTGTGTGTGTGTGTGTGTGTGTGTGTGTGTGTGTGTGTGTGTGTGTGTGTGTGTGTGTGTGTGTGTGTGTGTGTGTGTGTGTGTGTGTGTGTGTGTGTGTGTGCGTGCGTGCGTGTTAAAGTATATAACCCAAGCACCTACAACTCATTAGACGAACTTCCATTATCCAGTGAGCCGGAAGGTCTCACCGGCAACCGAGCTGTAACAGACGCCGGTTGTTGGTAAAACTCATGAGATATTTGGAACAAGCGAAAACTCGGAATGCTAGCTATTCATTTGACGAGCCATCGTTCATTATCGATAAAACCGCATGCGATATGGCAAGTGGCGACGTTATCAACCAGTGAGTACTACCGTATAAATCCACGCATTTCCACCAAGTGCCACTCACCAATTTGCGCCTTTATTCAAATGAAGGAAATCGGCTTAACAACTTGAGATACATGGTTAATTCCAAACAATTACTCGAGTGGAATACTGCAAATTTCTGGAAAAGGAGCTTGTGAATCATGGATTCGAACATTGCACTCTCCACCTTTTGTCTGTGACGAACGAACAAAGTGTGCAGACAACTAAATATGCGACGTCATATGTAATATTCGGTATCCATTTCTCTGTGGATTCATACCCAACACCTAGCCAACCATACCATACACCGGGCAGGTATGCCATACGGGTGGAAGGCTAACAATTGGCTTATGCTATTAATTCTGAAATGCTATCCATTTACATAGAAAACACGAAGTTCTCGACAGCTTTCAATTAAGTACGTGAGCACGTGCGAATCCATTTATGAATGCAGGTATGCGCATTTTGCGAAATTGGAAACCAGCTATGGCAACCGTGGCAATTTAACCGGTTAGCACACGACCCCCGTCCAAATTGTACGCTTACTCACAACTATTATTAATCAGATATTTGTTCCTTTTTTAGATTCGACATCAGTCATATCGTCCTTTAACACTGTCGGATCCCGTTATTGCAGTAGTACAGATTGGTGACGTACATATTAATGGATTGTACGAAGAGTAATCCTAATCTCCGGTGCTTTACATATGTTGTAGTTGCTTAACCTTTCCATCAGTGAGCGTCAATGGTACCTAGCGCGCTGCGAATATATTTCATGCTTGACGTCTTGATGGTTGTAAATTAAACATTATGGCATATGTCGGAATAACGAATCATATTAATTCGATGTGCATTACCTTATAATGAAAAACTATACAAATATCAAATACTAAACACAGACACCAGAATTTGCGTTGGATCATAAGGATGATGCCGAGGTTGTCGACCAATCTCCGATTGATTAATGCTGCTCTGTAAGCTTGTCACTCATTTAATACCAATACAGTCGACTCCATTAGGTTTCAGCTACGCGTCTGAAAGTTTCTGCCAATACATCAATCACATGCTGCGCCAGATCTTAACGATTATATTTGCTGAGCGGGAATGTAAATAACCTGTATTTTCTATTCCTTTAAAAATCTTTGTGTTACGATGCACATTAGTGAGGCAACGTAATCATGACCCCAATTCATCGTATTCCGTATTGACGCAGATCACATTGAGAGGTTTGACTTGTTTCTACCGGCCCGCCGCCGGAGCCGACTTATGCTTTTACACATTGCCAGCTTTCATAGAAGCAATGCAAGGCAGCAACTTTCCCATATCAGCTCATTAATTCATCCGCTGAAACGGTCGTGATAATTAACCAACGATGCTGCATATAGCCAGAGTAATTGATTGTAGTTGGCTAACTTTATTAGTTTGTTTTTGGCTTGGGTTAAAGCATATAGGCAATCATTCAATGCTGGTTGCATGACCGTAATTCACAGGCTGTTGTGAGACAACACTGTCATTCATGCCTATTCTCTGTGTGTCATATCCTAACCTCTGCTTGTATTAGTTAACAAGTACAACTCGTCTGCGCATACACACTGATACAGCATCGTGTATCTGTCTTTTCTTCCGGAAGTGACTGCCGGGTCAGAGCTTATATAACCAGGAGATGGTGACCTGCGCAATTCGCTAAGTGTTAAGCCCTGCATTGGAATTGACCTAGCTGCATATTATACCAGAGTAGAGCGGTATCATTGTCGTCTTAAGGTACCTCTATCGAGGTTGGTAAGCCCTCCACCAGAGGAGCTTGCTTGGTTTACTGTGATGTTGTATTTCCTATAGAAGTGAGCGATGGCCAACGGATGCTTCCACATAGATTCCCCTGAACAACGATATTTTGAACAGGGCATAATATTATATACAAACTAGAACTATTTTTCGATAGATGTCACAAGCTGCAGCCCCTTAGATGTTTTGATATGACCCCTTAGCAGATGTTTTGACATGACCCCTTAACCAAGTCAATAAAAAGCCGAGGGAATGGCACTAAGCCGGTCTCAGTGGCTTGGTGGTTTACTGCTTTGCCTTTTGATCCACAGGCTGTGGGTTCGACTCCAAGGTGTGACAACCTGACTCGTGACTCGGATGATCACGTACAAATGGTGGTCACATCTTTGAAAAGGGATGTAAAAGATCCTTTGAGGACGACGTGCTCCGTAGCAGTGACCAGTTTAGAGTAATTTACTCAATTGTAGTCGTACATAGCTTAGTTGCTAAATACGAATATGTTTCGATGCACACAAACACACACACACCACCCACGTTACTGGTCGATTACGTAAGGTTAGGACTTCTTTGAGTTGGCACAAGCGCCAACGGCATGTCTTCCAACGGTCCAACGACAAGCCTGGACGACCAGCAATACGGTACCAACAATATACCACAAACAATATTATCTCTCTAAAAAAAAATATATATGAATATATATATATATATATATATATATATATGTATATATACATGTATTTATATACATATATTTATTTTTTATATTTATATATGTGTGTATATGTATATTTATATATATATATATGTATGTATATATGTATATATATGTATGTATATAAATATGCATATATATATATATATATTTATTTATATATCTATGTATATATGTATATTTATATGTATGTATATATATATATCTATATCTCTATGTCTATATATATATATATCTATGTATGTACATCCCTCTCTCTCTATCTATATATATATGTTATGTATCTATGTATAACATATATGTGTCTCTCTCTATGTGTGTGTATCTTTCTTTATATATATATATCTCTCTATATATACAGATCTGTATATATATATGTATCTATATGTATATATATATCTCTATATATATATCTCTCTATATATCTATATATATATATATCTATACTATATCTCTATATATATATATATACGTATAACCACCCACACTTATAAATATTCACATATATATGCTATTTATAGATAGCTGCTCGGCGCTCGTAAGCTTGGCATCGGAAACCGTGTGTATACATATATATATATATATATATATATATATTATATATATATATATATATATATATATATATATATATATATATATATATATATATATATATATATATATATATATATATATATATATATATATATATATATGTGCGTGTATGCGTGTTTGCGTATATATACCCGCTTTGATTGCACCGGGACATCCAGTGCACACTGTCGCTGAGACATAAAGACAGTATATACACGGACCGATGATTGCTGGTAACGCGCACTATTATAAGATCACAAGCTGCTGCCGCTTAGATGTTTTGACATGACCCCTTAACCAAGTCAATACACCGCGAAAGCGATGAATGCTGCCGCTGATTGATTACGTAAGGTTTGGCCTGTTTTGACATGACCCCCTACCCAAGTCAATGCAAACCCAGCCAAGGCCTTTGGTCGATTACGTAAGATTTGGCCTACTTAAACACGAACTGCTGTTAGCCTGCCACTAAGCTGCTGCAGCAGAAAACCTTGAAACTAATCGTCCTTTTTGCTGTTTTTTGTTACTGTGAATGCTAAAAATACTGTTACAATCATTATCATGAGGCCAAGTTCTAAATACTGACAAAATTTCATGTCCGTAAATACAGCCGTTTCAGAGATATCAGCGAGGAGAGAACTCGTAGCAAAAATCGCGATAGGTACTCTAAAATATATGTCATTATACAAAGTACAAAAGGTAAAAACAAGTATTTTTTTCGCCTATTCCATGCTACGATAACTGCTTGTTACAACCATATAACTCATATGTTCGTAACTGCAGTAGTTATGGAGGAGATAGTTACAGAAAATGGGGGAAAAAATCGACGAAAAATCGATCCCATAAGCCTCCAACACTGCGCATGCGCGTCAAATTGGATCGCCAGTTGTGTCTCAACTTGATCTATCATTCCCCAAAATTTCATGTTGATATGTTTAACCGTTCCGGAGAAAAGCCCGAAAAACCTTGACTGGAGAAAAAAAAAAAAAAAATATGTCTTCCAACTATCGTTGGAAGACTTAACTAGATTCGGCAGGCACGCCATCGGCAAGTCTTCCAATGGCAAGCAATCGGGTCTGTGATTGCGCCTTGTTACGAAACCCTATGTGCAGCACACGTTTACGATAGATGTCAGCGAGGGGAGTTGGTAACGCGCACTATTTTTCGATAGATGTCACAAGCTGCAGCCCCTTAGATGTTTTGATATGACCCCTTAGCAGATGTTTTGACATGACCCCTTAACCAAGTCAATAAAAAGCCGAGGGAATGGCACTAAGCCGGTCTCAGTGGCTTGGTGGTTTACTGCTTTGCCTTTTAATCCACAGGCTGTGGGTTCGACTCCAAGGTGTGACAACCTGACTCGTGACTCGGATGATCACGTACAAATGGTGGTCACATCTTTGAAAAGGGATGTAAAAGATCCTTTGAGGACGACGTGCTCCCTAGCAGTGACCAGTTTAGAGTAATTTACTCAATTGTAGTCGTTCATAGCTTAGTTGCTAAATACGAATATGTTTCGATGCACACAAACACACACACACCCACGTTACTGGTCGATTACGTAAGGTTAGGATTTCTTTGAGTTGGCACAAGCGCCAACGGCATGTCTTCCAACGGCAAGCCTGGACGACCAGCAATACGGTACCAACAATATAACACAAACAATATTATCTCTAAACAAAATATATATGAATATATATATATATGTATATATATATATATATATATATATATATATGTATATATATATTTATTTTTATTTATATATGTGTATATTATATCTAATGTATATATATATATATATATATGTATATATATATATATATATATATATCTATCCATGTATGTATGTCTATATATATGTATATATCTATATATATCTATATCTATATATCTCTCTATTTTCTATATATCTCTCTCTATCTCTCTATCTCTATCTCTCTTTATATATATGTCTATCTATCTATCTCTCTATCTCTCTCTCTATCTCTATATGTATCTCTCTCTCTCTCTCTCTGTCTCTCTCTCTCTATTCTCTCTCTCTATCTCTCTCTCTCTCTCTGTATATCTCTCTCTATCTCTCTATATATATATCTCTCTCTCTCTCTATCTCTCTATCTCTCTCTCTCTCCCTCTCTATATATCTAATTCTCTCTATATACGTATATACAACACACACACACTTATAGGTTTGGCCTACTTAGAGTTGGCACATGCGCCAACGGCATGTCTTCCAACGACAAGCCTGGACGACCAGCAATACGGTACCAACAATATACCACAAACAATATTATCTCTAAAAAAAATATATATGAATATATATATATATATATATATATATATATATATATATATATATATATGTATTTATATACATATATTTATTTTATATTTATATATATGTGTATATGTATATTTTATATATATATATATGTATGTATATATGTATATATATGTATGTATATATATATGCATATATATATATATATATTTATTTATATATCTATCTATCTATGTATATTTATCTATATGTCTCTCTATATATATCTATATATATATCTCTCTATATATATGTCTGATCCCTCTGTCTCTATATATATATATATATCTATGTCTGTATCTATGTCTCTATCTCTATATGTGTATATCTATGTGTCTATATATATATATATCTCTCTCTATATCTCTATCTAGATCTCTCTCTCTCTCTGTCTCTATATATGTCTCTATCTATATATCTCTCTCTCTCTATCTCTATATATCTATCTCTCTCTCTCTCTATCTCTATCTCTATCTCTCTATATCCGTCTCTCCACACACTTATAAATATTCACATATATATGCTATTTATAGATAGCTGCTCTCGGCGCTCGTAAGCTTGGCATCGGAAACCGTGTGTATACATATATATATATATATATATATATATATATATATATATATATATATATATATATATATATATATATATATATATATATATATATATATATATATATATATATATATATATATATATATATATATATATATGTGCGTGTATGCGTGTTTGCGTATATATACCCGCTTTGATTGCACCGGGACATCCAGTGCACACTGTCGCTGAGACATAAAGACAGTATATACACGGACCGATGATTGCTGGTAACGCGCACTATTATAAGATCACAAGCTGCTGCCGCTTAGATGTTTTGACATGACCCCTTAACCAAGTCAATACACCGCGAAAGCGATGAATGCTGCCGCTGATTGATTACGTAAGGTTTGGCCTGTTTTGACATGACCCCCTACCCAAGTCAATGCAAACCCAGCCAAGGCCTTTGGTCGATTACGTAAGATTTGGCCTACTTAAACACGAACTGCTGTTAGCCTGCCACTAAGCTGCTGCAGCAGCAGAAAACCTTGAAACTAATCGTCCTTTTTGCTGTTTTTTGTTACTGTGAATGCTAA
>CM067351.1:61639823-61642323 GCA_034190875.2 Urechis unicinctus | reverse complement strand
TACCGTACCACATGGTGTGATTGTGCTGGCGTTGACGTTAACTACCAGAATAAAATCTTAGCTGGACGAGGTACCTTTAAACCAAGCTTTCGAAATATGATTGTTTTGCAGTGCCTTGATGAGATGTTGTAGCCTTCAACAGAAGTAGTATAGGTAATGGTGGTTCCAGAACATACCTCCAAATAGAGACCCAACCCATCAACGATAAGGAATCCCCCCACTTCAGAGCATAATTTACCCACTTCGACTATTCCTTTTGGGTCCTAAGGTCTCAAGAGCTGCCAAGAGCTGGCCAAGGATTAAAGCTGCTACCTTATCAGTAGGCTGTGAGTCGCAGGGTTAGGGGCAGCCATGAGTTGCAGGGGAACCACCATTACCTATACTACTAAGGCTGTGACCCTCTCAGCAGGCAATGAGTCGCAGGGGAAGGGGCAGCCATGAGTCATAGGGCAAAATGACACGAAATCAAGTCGAAACGAAATCGCAGGGTTAGGGAGCCACGAGTCGCAAGGCACAAGGAACCACCACCTAGCAGGTCACTGGTCATAGGTGGGTATTTCGTTGCGAACTAATAAAACATTAGAGTAATGACGCCCCACCAAATACGCGCGAAACAGGCTCAAGCCGACTATGCTGAAATCGGCCAGGCCCTGCCACCCTATCCACGGACGAAGGTCGTCCTCAAGGCACTCATAAAGAAAAACGCCTTCGACAGGACGTACAAGGAGATGTACGCAAAAATGACTACCATGGCGGACCGTGACCCAGCCCCTCCGCTGACTTCATCCCCCGACTCTGGTCTTAAGTGGCGAAAGCACCGGCCCCACACCCCAGGCCTGCCTTCAGGAAAACACATCCCCGCGTAAGGCCGGTCCCAGCTCCCCGAACAAGCCTCAGATCAGTTCCCACTCCCCACCTCAAATTCAGGAGAACCAAGCGGACCATCAGCAACCAACTGCAAGGCTGGGTCATGAACGTTCCCAAGACTCACCCCTACGCCCTAAACCTCCTGACCTTCCAGAAAGGGGTGCAACCCCAGGTTCGTAATGTTCTGGCAGAGGAGCTGAACCGGCTAGGTGGCCTCAAAACCCAGCTCTCAGTCAAAGTAAGTTTCTACAAGACCGACAAAAATGGTGTCACAGAGTACACAGAGCCAGTCCTACGAAACAAGCAGCAAACGGTTCTAGGCAAAGAAGATATTGACTCCGCGATAGACCAGGCCGGCCCTCAAATCCAGGAGATGCTGGAGAAGTGGGTTAACCTAGGTTCTGGGTGGGTCTTCGAGGCGGTAGAAACCATCTGGATCGACATCGCAAAGTATCAACCACTCAATGGCGGTTCCTATCTCCCCCTACCGCCACCACTGGCAAACAAAGGGGCCATCATAAACGTAAAAAACCGAGACGACTTCTGCATACTATGGTCCATCATCTCAGCCATCCACCCAGCTGCCCAGAATCCACATCGGCCCTCAAAATACAACATTCAGTAGCTCATAGATAAGCTAAAAGGCTCAGGTGTGGCGTATCCCACCCCCGTCTCCCACGCTGGAAAAATCGAAAAGGCCCTTAACCTGGGCCTAAACGTATTTGGTTGGGAAGGGAAAACCGTCATAGTCCACAGGATCAGCATTTACCCTGGCACCTGTATAAACCTCATGCTGATCGAGAAGGACAGAGTATACCATTACACCTGGATTAAAAACCTTGACCGCCTACTCTACGACCAGACGAAACACAAGTGCCGCAAATTCTTCTGCGAACGCTGCCTCCACGGCTACACCACCTCGGCCCTGCTCCAGGCCCACAAGCCAGAGTGTGCAGGGGTCGGCCAAACAGCCATGCGGGTAGACATGCCAGAGGAGGGGAAAAACATCCTATCCTTCCAGAACTGGCAAAAGCAACTCCCGGCCCCCTACGTCATCTATGCTGACTTTGAGGCGCTCACAGTGAAGCTCCCAGGGCCAGTACTCAATCCAGAAAAGAGCAATACCCAGAAGACCCAGGAACACCAGGGCTGCGGGTTTGGCTACATAGTAGTCCGATGCGATGGAAAGACCTCACCCCCAGTGGACTACAGGGGAAGAGACACTGTGGAGAAGTTCCTCAAAACCCTAAAGCAAGAGGAGAAAAAGATCAAATCAATTATCTCCAAGCCAGTTCCCATGCAGATGACCAGGGAGGACCAATGAGTCCACAAGACCGCAACCCAATGCCAGTCTGCAGCAAACCACTCGGAACCGACCGGTTCCGCGACCACTGCCATACAACCGGCAAGTACAGAGGGCCAGCCCACAACGCCTGCAACCTAAAGCTTAGGCTGAGCTCCAAGACAACCCCCATTCCCATGGTCTTCTATAACCTGCGGGGCTATAACTCCCATCTCCTAATGCAGCGCATAAGCAAGGTAGAGGGAGACATCAACTGTATACCCAACAATATGGAGAAGTACATATCCCTATCTCTCGGACAGCTCCACTTCATAGACAGCGCACAGTTCC
>CM067351.1:61534068-61639723 GCA_034190875.2 Urechis unicinctus | reverse complement strand
TATCCCTACATCACCCACTAACAACCAAATGACTCTCTCGATTTTTACAGTCCGATGACGTAGTCAAACGCTGTTAACAGTACAACCAAATATAGCCATGGCCTCGGCTTTGTATTGACTTGGTTAGGGGTCATGTCAAAACATCTGCTAAGGGGTCATATCAAAACATCTAAGGGGCTGCAGCTTGTAACATCTATCCAAAAATAGTGCGCGTTGCCAACTCCCCTCGCTGACATCTATCGTAAACGTGTGCGGCGCATAGGGTTTCTTAACAAGGCGCAATCACAGACCCGATTGCTTGCCATTGGAAGAAATACCGTTGGAGTTCCTGCCGAATTTAGTTTTGATAATGGTTAGTTATTGCCAGTCTTAAATGTGTCTGCGCCATGACAAGAATATCTGGTGACTGTAACTTTAAACAAAATTGTTCGTGGTTGCAGTAGCATTGTGAGTTTATTGCAGTCATCTATAAACTCGCTGTCCATAATATCCTATGTTACTGTCCAAATCGTTCCCTTTTCGCTGCGGCTTATTCTGTTTGAGGACATTTTTATCGAGCAAATGACTAAGCTTGTTACCTTATATGGTACTTACGCCAGAGTGAGAAGTGCCTCGTAGACAATATACATATATCCTGACATTTGATTGTTTTGTTTCATGGCAAATTAGGCAATGATCGCTTGATTTCATTTGAATCCCTCAAGTGGGGTGGCACCTTTGCTAATGTGGCGCCGAGCTGCGGAGTTACATGGCTACAATCATCATCCAACAATGTCTAGTGGTTAGGTGAATAACTAATGACCTCTTTGGTGAGATAATTTTTCACACACACACACACACACACCAAGAATCGGCTTACTGCTGCTTTGCATTGTAACAAAATAATATAAGATTGCTCAGTTGAGGAATGGCATTGGCACAGATAACTGCACAACGTGGAAAATCGAGTGGAAGACCTGACGTGTGTCATTTGCAGCACCAATTTGTTATTCCCGTGCAGGACACCATTGCACTGATACTATTGCTATAATATGTGAATATCATTACTTCAACCCTGCATATCATTATATACGTTTTAAATCCCTATCTCTGTTTTCAGTCATGCGGAAGCAATGTAAGCTCGGGATTTCTGCGTCAATAACAATGCTGGATGTCTGTTATATACAACAACATATATTGTTTGTGCATAGTATTTGTTTGTCACGCAATGGTGTTAGTAGAAATTATATATATAACTCATTAAGTTATAGATGAATCATGATGTCCATATTGTGATGGGGATCCAGTAAGCAATGTGACAAAATCATGCATAGGATTGATTCAATGTATGTTCTGTGGCCATTTGCACATGGCAAGTTTGTTCCATATATTTGTTAATCAGGTATGGTTCTTGGTTTTGTAATTATCATTCTCTGTGACCTTACTCCACTATGCAGTTTTACCTTGCAGCAATTGAAAACGCATCATAGCAGCAAGGCGCTCTGTTTGGTGTTGAATGTTAAAATTAAACCGAGCAAAAAGGATATCAGTTTTCGACAGGATCAATTGGACCATGTAATAGCTCGTAATCTCAATGAATGTTCAAGTACGGCCAATCCTTGATCAAGCACTAGGGTGCCTTGCACATTGGTTAGTCATTTATATGGCATTAGTGCAGCCACGGAAAAACACGGCAAACATAGCTTATGTAACTGCAGTTTACATATTCATAACAGATTTGATTACACACGTGTTAATTGACACTCGTTTTTTCTTGATCCTTGCGTTTAAAAAACAACACCGTCACAATTTTACCAAGGTCCTTTTCCCTGATTTACGTCACGCTCACTTGCAAATTATAATGTAACAGTGGTGCCACATTCCAGAGAGTTTGCATTTCGGTATCACGCAAAAAGCATAATGGTGACCATCCAGCATGAAACACCCCTACGCCCTATAAGAAAAGCACTCACCCCACCCCCCCCCCCCCCCCACCACCCCCCCATCCTGTAGAGCACTTCCATACAGGGTTAACGTTAACCATGAGGTTTATGTTTTCGGCATCAGTAGATGTAGCTCTGTAATCATGCTATAACCGGAATAAGCACAGACTGATTATGAACAGTTCCAAAAGCATTGACAAGCAACCGCGGCCTAACACATAAAGCAACCTAAGTGCAATGCAGTAAACCCTAAATATGGCGGTGCAATAATAATAAGCACATCATAAAAATGGAACAGGTCCGCTCCAAAGCCAATGCACATTGTACAATGCCTCGTTAAATCCAACATGCGATTCATTTGATACCGAAAAACAATACTTTGATGGGTCTGCGTCAAAGGGGCGGGCGTGACTTAAATGTTGACCCATTTAGTGAAGAATACCATGGCACATACGTAATTGCCAATTGCCTCTCTTTTAGTCTTTACACAATACAATAAAAAGCACATTTAAAGTTAAATATAAAGAGGAATTTTCGACGATTCTTTTGGTTGATGTTTGCCAAAAATGCAGCGTAAGTTTTCAAGCCCCACGTGCAGAATAATGAATGGCGGATATCGTTTGAAGGTTTTGCTACTCGGACAAACAAACCACTATTTATGCATAAATATCTTTACTAAGAGCATTAACATTTGGGCCGAACAAGATTAACCCTCAAATGTTTGGAAGTTCCTAGAATAGGCAGCAGGTGTTAGTGGAAACATATTTGCCATGATACTCTCTGAGCATACACTGCAATATATCAACAGATCCAATGAATTTAGACATCAATGACTGCTGATCCATTTGCCAGGTATCTAGCTACTAGTGGTCATAGTTATGGCGGCTAATGATGACCCAGTGTAATTGTTACCGAGATTGCGGTTTGTGGAGTAACTTTAAATCACCAATATATTAATCAATTGTGCCTAAGATTGTAACCCGACAGATTAAATATCGCTATATTCCATGCACAAAAATACAACAGGAACTGTTGTACTCTCTGTTAAATCACTGGATTTCTCTGTACAAGTTGATGTAGGCAGTAAATCATAACGAGTCAGTATAGGTAAATCAATAGGAGCTGCAACAGAAACGTCCCTAGCTGAAGGATAGCCTCTTGTTTGTACCGTTGGCAACTACAATATAGTGAAGTATGTCAGTATATCTTTTGCATTTTAAACTACCGGGAGCGACTCACGTAATATATATTCAGCTGAGTCAGCATATTGGTTCAGCCTGTGATAACAGCATTATCGGTCCGCTATTAGGGTCATTTGGTGCCACTGAACCTGTAATTGTATGATGCCACTTCTTGTTCAAACATTTGGCATGTATACATTTCTACGAGGCATCTTGTTCAATTCACTCGGACCAGCGATATGCAGTAGCGTTTATTACAGTAGCATGAGGGCATCATCCTCACCCCCCCCCCCCACAATGTTCACATACACAGGCACTCATTTGTCAATAGTTAAATGTTACACAGCAGCCTCCGTCTGCCACTTCACATAGCCGCCTCTGTCTTCCGCATTACATAGCTGCTCAAGTCTCGCCACATTACACACCTCCATAGTCTACAACTGAATAATTCTGGTCGTACCTATGGTCTACATAATTTCCATTAGAACACGGCAAGTCGAGAGCCCATCTCGTACAATCCATCAACCTTCAGCCCTCGGTTAATCAAATAATTAAGGCAATATTTGTAATATCATTGTTTTAAGATATGTTTCATTGAGATGAGTTTGCAATAGCCACGATTAACCTTTATTAAAGCATAAGGTAACAAACTTACCACTGCTGCTTCTCACGGTTTACCTTAATAATGTTGATCGCCTAAAATTGCACGGCCTTACCAGCTTGCCAATACGATACCAATTGAGTCTTTTATGCACGTTTTAATAGAGTGCAATGCATACATATCAGCAGCTATTACATCATGCGGCAGTAACGTGCTTATCTTACTGATAAGTATCAAGCGCGTATTGCTGTTAAAATGCATCTGTGAGAGCACCTTGCTGTTTCTGCCTATAACGAAAATACCTGACTTTACAGGAGAGACGCATCATAAGCCGCAAGCTCACACAGCGTAATCGGAGAGCAGTAATGACGTAAGCATCATGTAAGATCGCAACAAGTTTTATTGTGGGTAAAATATCATGTAGAATGCTGTTCGTCCACTAAGTGTGCCTTCGTAATATTGAAACGTATTAAATGAGATATCTTGAGTAGTATATATATATATATATATATATATATATATATATATATATATATATATATATATATATATATATATATCTATATATATATATATATATATATATATATATATATATATATATATATATATATATAGATATCTATAGATATATATATATATATATATATATATATATATATATATATATCTATATATCTATATAAAAACTATATATATATATATCTCTCTACACATATATAAATATACATGAATATGAAATATATATTTATCTATATCTCTCTATATGTCTATATATATATCTATCTCTATACTCTATATATATATATATATATATATATATATATATATATATATATATATATATCTATATATATATTTATATAGCGACACAATGTATTTGGATTTGAATATACACACACATATATATATATATATATATATATATATATATATATATATATATATATATCTATATATCTGTGTATATATATATATTTATATATATATATATATATAATATATATACATATATATATATATATATATATATATATATATCTCTCTCCCTATATATATATATATATATATATATATATCTCTATATCTATCTCTCTCTATCTCTCTATATATATATCTATATATATCTATATATATATCTATATATATATATATGTGTGTGTGTGTATATCCAAATCCAAATAAATTGAGTCGCTTTTCAATATCTAACTATATATATATATTTTGTCAAGAAATAACGTCAAATTGATGAAGAAATTTGTCAAGAAATAACGTATATTTGCACTGCAATAATATTGTGGTATGTGGTGACATGATTACTGATTTGTCGTGGTCAGGGTTTTCGCACACCGAAGCGTTGAAAGAGTTCATTCACCATGAGCAACTCGAAAACTCTCAGGAATATGTACAGGAGTCTCTGGATAACATTTTTTCGTAAGTATCAATGCGGTTGATTTAATCGACGAATATAGTGTCGTGAATGAAGCTGATAATCTATCAGACCATCTTCCTGTAAAAGTCCAAAACGAACAGATGTAGGTTTATCTCGTACAAGCAACGATTCTGATATATATATATCAGATATATATATATATATATAGTATATATATATAGAGAGGAGGAGGTTGATATATATAGATATATATATATATATATATATATATATATATATATATATATATATATAGATAGTATATTTATATATATATATATATATATATATATATATATCATATATATATCTCTATATATATAATATAGAGAGATATAGAGATCTCTATATATATATATATATCTCATAGATAGATCTATATCTATATATATCTATATATATCTCTATCTATCTATCTATATATATCTATATATAGAGATATCTCTCTCTCTATATCTATATATATATATATATCTATCTATATATATATATCTCTCTATCTCTCTCTATATATCTATATATCTCTCTCTCTATATATATATATATATCTCTCTCTATATATCTATATATACTAACTAGCAACGATTCTGATAAGGTTGAAAACTGTTCTGGCAGATGTCTTCCAAGGACGACATAAATGATTATAGAATACAGTTGGGCAAGTTGTTGCATGAGATTAACTGCCTTCTGGTGCAATGTCTTGTACGATTTTTTATGCGAGTCTCACAATGACCATATTGAACATTATTACAATGAAATAATGAATTTTTGTACATCTGAATTAATAATGAATTTGTCTCATATTGTCTAATCAATGGATCACAGATGTGGAATATACACATTGAAATGTTGCTTGCAGCTATTTTGCGCCATGGAGTGTTTTCTGAGAATCTTGCTATCTTGATACCTAAAATTAAACTCTTGGTAGCAATTTTGGAAAGTTCATTGATCGTGTAATGTTAAATAGTAACAGATATGTCTTTAATGTGCTCAGATTCTACTATGGTACCCAGTTATGAGATTATGAGACTTTTAATCTTAAATTATTTTACGTTACTTGGCGTGAGGCCATTCGTCGGCTCATATAAACGAGAGGCACCGCCAAATGATGCGCGTTTTATGCTTTAGTACAATATGGATGAATGCCTTTAACTGTATGCATACCTAGTTTTTAGCAAGACGCTATTACGCAGTTTCTTGAAAATCTTAATAACATAACGCAATTTGGATTTCGTACTCGCACGGACCTCTCATCCAAGTTAATAGATTGACTGCCGTGACCCGCTTCAATTGAGGCATATAACTCGGCCGAAAGACCCTCCTGTGGCACATTGAATCCAACAAATCGCTGTTATAAATAATCGCACGGAGATTGGATTAGACACGCAGCACGGAAAGAAACAAGAAATTCTCCTAAGAAATGTTTCTACAATATTAAAGTAAACATTAGGGAAAAGGTAGAATGGGTATGCAACGAGCACGTTATATTATCGTCTGCATCTCTGGAATGACCAGAAAGGTAAGGCTTCAATTTTATTGTTCAGTTTCCATGGAGATACACTGTAGGGTAAATCATGGAATAGCGATATAATGGACCAGGAAATGCAAGATAAGCTGGGTCAGTAGAATTGCAATTTGTCTGTAGAATTTGACAGCTAGACTTTAGATTGACATGAAATGCTGCACCAGTTATGATGGTGGCTTATTCATTAAAAAGTTTCATATTGATGATTCAAGTCTCTAACATGACACTTAATGCTTGCTTTACACACATAGACAAATGTCCAACTGCTTTCTTACTAACATCACATGATAGTTTTGTAACGCATCTTCAGTGTGTCGCAAAACGCCTAAGGTAGCTTATGACATTTAACGTGTTGACGCACCTCGTCAAGTATTCTAACATCGATAGCTGTTCTGTGGACCCCCTACAATGAATGCGTTTTTCAGCAGACAAAACGTACGAGATGCTTCCGAGCGAAAACTGTATTTAAATAGCTCTGCATAGCGGGTGTATTCCATTGCATAATGCACTTCGCGTGATTGCAAGATATAAAGCTAGACTAGATTGATGATGTTGTATAGTGTCAAACAATCTGTTTATATCGTTGATATACCACAGCTCTTAACACCGTAACACATGAAAGCAGACAAAGTTTTTTTTCTGATGTTATGTAAAACGATCGGAGGGTTTGGTAATCCCAGATGACATCGCTCAGGCATACTACATTTCTATTGTACAACATGTGGATATTTCATAAAGGCCAGTTACTCCTGTAGTGTTTGATCTGAGTTGATCCTGTGAAAGTCACCAAGATGCTATGGATGTGATGCTGAGCCTACATAGAATCCTTAGTGATTTATGAAGGGTAGATATATACATCGATTGTCCCTATCAATGTCTCCGCCGGCTGCTGGTTGTGTATCGGTATTCTATGCATTAATAGCGGCTACTGGTTGTCATTTCTTGCATCATCCCCCAGTCTTAAGATCAACAATTACATATCACTCCGTAGCCATTTACAATTTGTTTTTGACAGCTTAGTCAACTTTCGCTACAATTTGAGTCGTTGATACCTTAATTGTTATGATGCCAGTCACATCAATGTCGCCGTCAGTGGCTCCAGTTGCATGGACCCGACAGGTTCTTCAATCACTATCTGTCTTCTGCAGTGCGTAACATGTGCGTCAGCCATGACTTCAGTTAGACGAAGAACATTTAGGCTGAATAGATCACTTTCAATAATTTGGCCTTAATGAATCAGAAAAAGGCCGCATTTTAAATAACACATAATGCTGGACTTACGAAAGCCAAATTCTTGAAAGCATTTGTTGGTACCAAAGAGAACAGGACCAGTTAAGTTTTGCTCAGGACCAATGAATTACCAAGTGTATTAAATCTAACAGCATTCATACATACACTGCAATTATTTTCCCTCCAACATACTGAACCCGGCAACCGTGAATGGGTCAGATCAATTTTCTCTACCAGTTTGACCACCCTGCATTTTCATTTGCCTAGGGAGGGTATATTTGCATAGTGGGATTAGAAAAACTATCCTATATAACTTCCACGCCGTAAAGCGATTTAACTAGCCAGTTCCGAAGGCTGAATGTATGCTACATAAATCCGCTCATCTGCCACCAAATATTTGGAGTGCTGCTAGTTATTGTGAATAATTGTTTTCCGTCCAAAACTATTTCTTCTTGCGGCATGATTTGCGCGTTGATGCAACATCAGACCATCAGTGTATCAGTAGAGCATATACATTTCACTGGGCATACTGAACAGATATGTTGCTTGTTTTGCCAACTTGCTCAGCTGAGTAACGTCTGTGATCGCAATAATCGATTCGACATAATGTAGCTGTTGCATGTTGTTCGTTTATTGGCGTGGTGTTATATAAAGATCAGCACCATCAGTGTGTTAATTGCTATTATTTATTCAATACACTCGGTTTATTTGTTTTCTGTTTATGTCAGTAAACTGCAAACATATCCTGGCAAAGTTTGCATGTAAGTTCTTGTCCACATTTAATTCATAAAATCCCCAGGTACTCCTACATTTCCTTGCATATGCAGTTATTGATTCAAGTATTTCCCCGCTGAACGCGGTCGTGAGTTTGTACGATATACTAGGCTGGCGTCCTGTTCCGTGAATAACTTGGACAACTGACCTTTAGAACTCGATCAGAACAAGCCCACAAGCTACATCCAGAACCTCGACGCCAGCAACCTTTATGGATGAGCTATGACCCAGGCTTTACCTACCTCAAACATTGAGTGGGTGGACCGGCCAGAGTCCGTCTCCAGACTACTCCGCACCAACCCTGACGATACCGAGACTGGGTACATCTTTGAGGTCGACCTGGAGTATCCAGCTGAGCTTCACGACGACCACAATGACTACCCCATGGCCCCGGAGCGACTACTTGTCCTGAACGAGTGGCTCTCAGACTACCAGAGAAACCTCCTTAACGAATATGGCGGCCACGGAGTCGAGAAGCTGGTCCACTACCCATTGAGATTGCTACTAGTAGACTGTTGGGAGACATTGGTTGGCTGGTGGAGGCCATTTGGATTGCTACTCTCGGAGTACTCTATAGAGCATTCTGGCCCCTCTTTTGCCCATATTTTTGATAACCTAGTGAACCCGATGCCATACTTTTATTTCGCTGCAGCAAAGGAGATCTTTCCCTTGTCTGCACCTATGTTTTGCACTGCTTCTTCAGGTGGTGGTGGGGGTGGGGATGGCATACTATTGGTACCAAAGACTATAGCTCCAAATGGTCTTCCAGCCCACGCCCATCCACTCCCACCCAGTCTTCCCAACCCAACCCACCTGGCTTGTATTGCCAAGGAATTGCTTTGTATTGCAAAAGAATACAGCAAATGCCTAGCTATGGACCCACGCTAACCACGCCCATCCACACCCACCCAGTCTTTCCAACCCAGCACACCCGGTATAGTGATGTATTAGGCTACAACAATACTACAACAAGGCTACCTCAAGGCTACAACACTACTACAACAATGCTACAACAATACTAGTCAATACCTTGGCAATACAAGGCAATACCATACTATATCACACTCCCGCGCCCACCTACACCTACCCACAACAGCTGGTATACAACCATGTCTTTTGTTGCTGCCAGAATCTTTCGACACGCTATATTGTCGCCAGCTATTGGTTGCAGTTCTTGCAGTTCTTTTTCTCGGATCCGTTGTTGCTTTGCATAGTGCTCTCTCTCCTCTCCTAGGTATGTTCGATTTGCTTTGAGCCAGAGCTCAGCGTTTGTCGCGTCCGGGATATCCATTTATGTTGGTTGCATGAAGAACACACAGATATATCCCACTGGAGAGCAATTTGGTTAACTTCTTACAGAACCTGGTTTTTTTGCGATTCCATCCAGTTGCATTGCACTTCTTTGTTCTTCATTCCCATTCTAGATAATCGGATTCTAGAAGCATGTCGGATGCTACTCCTGTATACTCGATCATGGGAACATCTTCGATCCCCCCACTGCTCCCGGACCTCCACTATAAAGCTGTGTTGGTTTCTTGGACGCACACAGGATACTGGTACCAAATTTGGTGTGGCAACGGAGGGGAGCAAATGCGATCGTTTGGTCTGCAATGTTGTAGCACACACGGAAGTATGGGACACTTGCAAAAGCCAAAGTCTGCTGCTTCCCAGAGGATTGTTTGCTCCCACTGGAAATATTCGGTACTATCGACTTTGCTTTGGATGCCTACTATTCGGCGGGTTTTGGTGTGTCCAAACCATGCAACAAATATTTCCCCCAAGGACCTATTGACCAGCACCATACAGCGATCCAGATTGTAAGCCAGGTTCGATCATTTGGCGGCTGGAGGTTGGACTACGAAAAGATTGTGTCCTGCAAGAAATTTTAGAGTGTCCTGCACTACGTGTCCATGGTTGGCGGTTGCATCAGTATAGCCAAACATTGTGATTTTGATTCGAATACAGCCTTGTTCTTGGACATCTGGGTGTAGAAGGGTTTCAGAGGTGGGAATTTGGGCGATCTGCGTCTCCAAGATGGTCACCTACTTGCTTGCGGACCTCCCCAGCTTTGAAGTTGGAAACCACCATGTTATAGAACTTGGTGCGGGTCTTGTTGCCGTTTCTGGTCCCGACCTAGGTACAAACATGTTTTCCCATGCTATCCGTATTGTCTAGTATTGTTGGCATATCGCTGGGACCATCCTTTCCCTCCATTCGGAAATCTTTTTCTTGCAGAAAGAAGACCAGCGCCATGCCATCCAGAACCCCAGGGAATTCTAGGGTGTAGTCTATTGCACTGAAGCTGCAGGAGACGGGAGAACTGAGGAAGTTGCTCCTGTAGCGTTGCTATCAGGATTTCGGATACGTCGACCTTCGCCACATAGTAGCCCTCGCGTTTCTTTTATTGGTACAACGCCTTACACAGGTTTTACGCCGCACATTCGGTGGCTTTCTCGATGCCAGCAATGGTTCCTCAGATCCGCCCACCTCACAGTTGCCCACGCAAAATGGTGTTGGCAATGGTGTTATGTGCCTTACCAAAGCTTTCCTCGGTTGCTGTCGAGATACTCTTGGCAAAAGACTTTGCAGTTCCATTGTCGCTGGTAGTACACTGGATAAATCCTTTTCTTTGCACAAAGTCGGCCCTACACAGGTATCCAAAGACGTAGATATCATCCAGAAATAGGGGTAGGCCAGAGAGAGGTTGCTTATCTGTTTGTTCCAAGTGGTTTGCAAGGTAGTTGACTTTTGCTATATCCGGGAGGAGGTTGTTTCGAAAGCATTCTCTAGGATGATATGGGAAGCGATGCATCAAACGGGGACCAATCTGTTGAGAAGTAATTCCGACTGCCATTGGTAGCATACACCTTTGGTACCACTTATTCAAAAGGGCGCAACATTGGGACTACTTTGTCCCGACATATCCCTTTGCGGGCTTTGGGGAGACTATAGGTGGTTTAGAATGGTAGAAACGAAGAAAACAAAAAGATATGGTTCGATTTTGGGTTCTTGGAATATAAGTCGGGACAGTCCTTTCCTTATAATGTTCTGCATGCCTTGCCTTGTACCACTTTGCCTTGCCTTGTGCCCGTAGGTGAGCGACCTTGCCTTGTATGGATCTGCGTGCTTTGCCTTGTGCCACTTTGCCTTGCCTTGTGTCCTGCTTTGTCTATCCCTGTCTTCTATCGTTTGTGTTGTTCTGCGGTTCTCTTGTACCTTGCATTGCCTTGTGGTGGCTGGCTGGGCTGGCGAACAAAAAGTAGTCCCAAATCGGGGTAGTCCTTACCTTTGTTGGGCTCTTATAAGCTGCCACAAAGGTAATAGAATGGATGAGCGGTGGTGGGCCAAAACCGCCACTCTCTATCCTACTTGAGGGCTTAACTGATCGTCCATTACGTCAAACTTGCAAAGCAATATTCTCTTATGGCGCTATACGTTTTAACTAGCCAATCCATTCAACTCGTAACCACGAAGATTTCACAACCTATCCGAGTGCCCCTCATTGGGCTATGTGGCAGCACCTCATATGTCATATTACAGACCGCAGTGGACGTGATATGTTCAATGGGCGTCGCTGTTATACATAGTTGCTCTTCTGTCTAGAAGTTAATGCTCTTCGACGCCCCATCTCGGCTTCTATTTAGTCCATGTTTGAACTGTTCTTATTGGAAACACTTGGTGTTGATTTAAAATTAGATATGAAGAACAAAACTTTGATGAAACGTATCTATCTTCAACATCTGTGCACAAGCTCTACTCTGCATATCCAAAACTCAACCTCAAACGCAACCCTATTTAGCTACCATAGTATGATCTAGTTTGCTGACATATGCTGTCTAACGACTGAGGCAAGATCGATATTTAATCGCACAAATTATGTAGTTGTAGGTGCTCGTGTGTATGTGCATGCATGCTTGTGTGTATGCATCGAAATACCATTGTTTACATAAACTACTCAATTAGACCACATGATTCTTACATTTTAAAAGTTTGTGACTTTCTTGTGTTTTTCATTAAAAGGTGAAGATCAGGGACCTTTTAGCGCCTCATACACGTTTCATTCGCCCACGCATCTTAGCTAGGTTGTGCGTCGCATTCTGGTTGATGTCAGCAAAGAGGTTATTGGAGCGAAGCAGCAATTTTGCTGACAATGCCCTCATTTGTTATTCACTTCTCAGCGCATAAATGAACTTGTGGGCTTTTAAAGACCACAGCGATGTTTCTATTGCTTTCAGATTTCAGACAGATGACGGTAGTAGAGCGCGATCGTTTGCTTGGTTGGAAACAGCAGTCTATTTGATATACGTAAAGCCGTCATGTGAACTTTGTCCAGCTCACCCGACTAACAAATCACCGAGGTGAACGTCTGTGATATATTAGGACCGGGAGAGGGTAAACTAGTGCATCAAGGTGAAGGTCACGAGGTGGATAGAACTGAGATCGGAGGCAGACGTGATATTTGGCATGAAAAACGACGACAAAATGCAGCATTAATGGTATTCCTTCCAAACAGGAATACGAATCCTAAACGCTATTCCTTCGACCATGTGAGTCTGATGTCAAATATTGGGTACAAAAGCATATTATATTTTACTATATGTTTGAGAATGTCTGTGTTTCGGTGGGTCAATGTATGTGGTGAAAGTCATGCACCCATCACAAATGTTGAGCGTGGCGGATTCAACAGAGCACACCACTAGAGTTTTCATGCTTGATAACTATATACTTTCGGTGACAATGTTGGTGTTAAATATAGTGCTTGTTCGCCACGCACGGAAGTCTGACTTCCGGAACCAAGTGACTGTGGTTCTGCTGTCGATGATGGAAGGGTGAGGGGTGTATAAGACAGTGCTTTAACATACTAAAACAAATAGCAATCGTTTTAAGGTGCACGTGCCCCTAACCCATTCCCTGTCGTCATACGACCTACTGGAGGACCAAGTCAACCAATTGATTGACATCGTGATAAAGATGAATGCGTGGGTTGAAACTTGAAAACAACCGAAATAAAAGTTTTTTCAACTTCCTTAACTAGCCCCGAACGCGGTTGACTTTCATTTTTTTCTCTACCAACTGACATGATGGCAGCGCTTCTTCTACTGTTTGTTGGATGTGTGTTGACAATAAACGTAGTGCTGGGGGGGATTCTCCAGGTTAGAAGACGCTGACGATTTGCAGTCGCATTACTTGTTGCGTACATATCATTGCTTTATAGTGCAAGACATAAAGTACCTGCATACGTTTTGATCGGCATTTCATGAAGCGTCACGTTCAATTTGATGACAGTATAGTGGGTAGAGAGCGTGATCTGAAGTGAGAACTTAGTTCAATTGGGCCGAGCAAAACGTCCATATTACTCGTAAAATGTCAGTTGTTCTGTATTTGTTGCAATCTGTGTACTTCACCAATCGGCCACGTTGCTGTAGCAGGATTTTTCAGCGGCTCATCTGGTTGAGTTTGAATGTAGGTGGAGCTAAAAAGAGGCTCGCCGATGAAAATAGAGTGGCTCATGTTGGCAAGTCGAAGCGTTCATCGCACCAGCTGTTAGAAATAACCATAGTATCACAACAGGAGCCTCAGGCCGTAGCTTCCCTTGGAAAGTGTAGCATACATGTCAGGCGCTAAGCGGGACATATAACGCGGGGCATGCAATTCATATTCACCTGTGAAAAACGGCTCAGAACTGATGGTGGTTTAAGATTACCTTCCAAATGACTGCCCTTACAATTATGATCATTCATCTCGTAACTCTACCGTATAATTTCGGTAGGTGGGCTTTGTTTATATGCAGAGTGTACGATTAGCAAGATCCAGTGCAGTTGGCGCGACTGGTGCCATTATATGGTAGCGTGCGATAAGCCTGGTTTGCAACCTCCAAACTGTGCAAAGCGTAAGCAACATTTGTTTGTAAGCATGACCCTCACTCCCATATATGTGCGATGTTGAGCTATTGATATCACCTTAGTCGCTCTTGTGTCTCTGTAGCTTGCGACCCTGGAAGGTGTGGACAAAATTGCCAGTGGTTCTGTCCGACAAACTGTCATGGCGGCAGCAAGACGTGCAATTGGCATCACTGTACTTGTTCTGATGGTTGCCAGGATTGGTACCTTGGCCCAATATGTAATATCCTAATTGTTGGTAAGAAATGACACACCACTTGTGCTGCATGATATGATAATGGTGAATGATGAATCGACGTGATATGGTCATACACTATGGTTACATCATTGAGTCTAGGGAAGAAAGTGAACCGCTTTAAAGAGCGTGTATACCTGAAGCATGATGCTCATGCTTATGAACAAAGCACGGTGATAAGAGGTCTCCGTCCTGACAAGCCTCATGAATTAAGCGGAGGTGTGTTCCGAATCCACGGTGATCTCTTGGAGGTCACACGTTACGACAGAGAAAACACTCTGCTTGCGTAAGAGTTTTGATGTTAATATACCTAAACCATAGCACTGAATCAAAGCTACAAAACAATTCATAACCTTCGAAATAAACATTTATGTTATTTTGTGATTAATAAAGCTCCAGATTCAGTCACAGATGTATCTATAATTACCACCAGCAGCGACCAACCAAGTGGTTATATGACGATTAGATGGAAGGGCCGCTACGAGGCCATGCTATTGTATGTGCTTTACCTTGCGATAGTTAATATCAAATATTGGAGCAGAGTGACTTTGTGTAATTATGACAATATATTCAAGGATAAAAGGGTTTGGTTATGTAAACGGTGTCATATTGCAACAGCTTAATTAGAATAAGCACAGATGCATTGTTAACGTGCAATTTGACTAGAATTATTGCTGCTTTATTTCAGACAGGATTGTCGGGGTGTAGAGCCATAACTGCTGTTGAGGTGCAATACAGGTTGATGGGTGACATAGAGTGGAGTGCATACAACGTGTCACCTCCAACTGCAACCTGCGAGGTCATATTCACTCGACTGGCGTGTGGCCATTACGAAATCGTGATTTATGTCTGGAACGACGACAACCAGTCTTCCCAAACACGGGTGTATTCTGAAAGAATCGTCGATGTTTGTGAGTTCACTGTGCTATATCTTATAGCAGCAAAGCTATGTATCCGATCACAACTCGTTCGAAGCAAGGGTTGTTTTGATTGTTGTTGCAGGTAGTTTGCTACGTTCCCCTTTTCATCGAATCTTTTCATTAGCCAAATTTATTGGGTCAATGTTGCTGACCGCTGCTTTGCTCTACAAGTGGACAGATATTATCAGACTTAACCAGGTCACACTGATATAGTTTTCTAGTCAATAACGGAGCCTATTTTGTGCAAAACATAGATATTTGACATTCTTTATTAATAAAAATGTCCTGTAAAGCAAATAATCAAATAAGACTATCACGGTTCAATGCAGATTCCAATATATTTATCGAAATGACCATGGCAATCCTGTATTATTTCAGTGGATGCTCAAAGAGCTGAAGGTACGAACAACTCGTCACGATATTTGTCATGATACTTCTCCCATATAATAAATGAGTTCACATAGATTAAATGCCACGCAATATTGCTGCTGCGATGTTCATTTGTCTCACTGTAGATACGATAGCTGCACTGTGATACCTTTGCATTCGTTTGATTATAATACTGATGTTAGGGCAAATAATTAATTGCTAATGTATTGTTTTGCAGTGGGTGCCCAACCATTTGATGATAGTATCCCATATTTTATGATGTTATATTTTTCTGGCATCAACGTTATAACTAAGTAAAACGTAAAATGTGTAATATTCGTTGTTATCCTTAAGGCATATCATCGATATTTCGGGTACTATTTGTCTAGGAAGCATCTTATCAAATAAGCATCACTCAAATAGTAAATGCACCCGTCCTGATAATGTCTGAATCAAGCTGTTAGTCAGCACATTTCTCCTTGGCGAATCAAACGGGTCCGTTTAAAAGTTTTCATGTATGTGTGTTACGATATCCACTTCGTTATTGGTATTACTTGCACTTGGATCAAATATATTCTGCACAAATATTAACTGTGCAGCGTGATTTGCTTCATTGTTGAAACGATTGTTTCATTTTTCGATAAAATATATTCCCGAAGTTGTTTGATGGCCAAGTAAATAAATCATATCAATGTAGTTTAGTGAATGTAGATTGATATACCCATGCTTTGCAAATATTATCACGATAGTTTGCTTCCAGAATAAAATCAACGACATGACTCGCCTCAAGAGAAGGAAGGAACCAGAGACATGGTGAAGATTTGTTTGCGTAGATTTGTGGTGACGTCTTTGTGGATAGAATTCGAACGTTTACATCAATAAAATGTCATAATGGGCCAACATTCAGTCTACAATTTAGTAATTCCGCTGTTCTTCCATCGACTTTGTCGTACATCAGCTACGTCACAAACACTGTCCTTTCTCCTGTTCATAAAATAATGTGGGATAATGTTCTAATAACGATGTTTCAAACCAATACTAACATGTGTCTCAATTGCAGTTGGCCTATTTGGTCAGTTGCCTAACAATACCATGATTGAAATTGGTGTTTGCATTAAAAGTAGATGTAATCACGATTTAATGACAGCTTGCAGCATAGTAAAATATGAGTTCAACTGATGGTAAGAGGTGGTGGAATATGAATTGTTATTTTTGGGGTTTACACACAATCTCATATATTACCATTACTTCTGAAATATACTACATGCATCAACTCAATCACAGTTTGATATGTTTGTCCGATATATTTTGGTTTTAATAAAAGCGATTTATTAGAATAATAACAAGCATTGCTCTTGAAAAACTGACGTGGCCTCAGAAATAAGCTAGATGACGGCGCTGCGGTCGAATACAATGCAGATGACTATACGAGGATGACAACAATGCAGATGAGGGTATGACGACGTGGGGTTCATCCCTGGTCGAATCTCATTAACCAACAAAGTACAATCAACAACTTTTAGGGAATTCTGATTCAGAGGTAATTGTACACTCAGTACACGCCACGTAATTGTAACGTGATTATTGAATTGAATATTGCCAATATATTGTATTATAATAAAACCGTTTTAGGATTGTGATGACAACTGAAATAGCCTTGTATGAGCAATATTATTATGCTTTTATTCACATTGATTATATAACATCGACTGAAAATCCCTCTCACATATCCTACACTTTCAAGGTGAACAACCATACCGATATTGAGTTAGAGGCTGCATTAGAGAAACACAATATTTCTCGACGTGCCGACTTCAATTTGTTACCGGAAAGGTTAAAGTTTACAACAGCAGACTCGGATGCAATTGCAATTTTAAAAAGTGGTGATGACACAATAGATATCAGCGCTATTATTAGCATAATCCAGCCAATCAGTAAGCGCGCAACGGTGGTTCTAATCTTAGAAATGACCAGCATGGGCGGACGGACTTCGACTTGTAAGTGCATACAGCGTTCAATTCCATACCCCACTATTATGAAATACATGAGATTTTAACCCCCATGTAATCACATTTTTGTCTTTGTTTGTTTGTTGGAGTGTTTCGTTAGATTCCCCAGACCAAAATTGATTTCAATCCATCGCGCACATCATTATTCATGATATTCTCCCAATTTCCATCACTAAGTCAGAAGAATACGATATCCGCATTGTTCAGCATTCTGTTGTTGCCAACTCATCGACAGAATCAATTTATCTTTACACAATGTAATAATAAAATGCACTTTTTAGTTTTAGTTTGCTTAACTCCCATTATCCATCATACAGGTTTTTTTGCATTGATGCAAGGTGAACATAAAAAAGACTTTCTGCTTGTTTCCCTTTTTTATTTTTGATCCACGAAAATTTTTGTAGAATGGTCTACTTATATTTGCCCTCTTCAAGTTTTACATCTGTGGATGAATGTTATTGGAAAATTGCCCATGTACGTTCATTATCAGACAGAATGTTTTCATTTGAGTTAAGCATAGTACACAATGACATAAATTACTCTTTGGACTTGACATAAAACACACTCGTTGTTTTTCCCCACAGTAGTCACAATCCTGTGATGTGGCATTTATCGGCCTTGCCCATGGTTAAGTGGGTGATCGCGATTTCTTTCGCTTGAAGCTGCTTCGATATCAAATCATTCCTTTTCTCACGTTTCTCGTCCCATTTCTTTATCTAGGTAGCTATATTTGTACGATTTTATGAAGACAGGTAATGATTTAGGCACTACAATATTTGCTAAAAGTTTCGTTTTTGCCAAACTGTCCGCTATTATTTCTCTTTACCCATCTGCGGGACATATATGGAAAATAACAATTACATTTGTGTTGCTGACAAGGGCACTTATAGGATCTTATTCACTAATATACTTTTCGGGAAGGTAATTGAGCGACTTCCGTAGTTCGCCTAATGGGTATTGTGTGTGTAATTTTTGTTATTATGTCGGTGTGCATACGACTTATTTCTTCCTAACGTGAATCTAGTTAGTCATTGTTCAGCTGCCCCGATATCACTTGTAGCCATGAGGCTGGGATATTGTTGAATGACATACATCAGGTTTGTCAAAATTGTCCATAACAATGGTTTAGCTCAATTACGATTGTCAATTGCTTCTAAAGAGCAGTCCAGACTTGTTATCATGAATCTTTGTAGTTTGTTTATATTGTTTTGTACATCCGTGGTGCGCTATACCACCATGCTTGTGCAAGTGGGGATTTAGTTATCTGATGAAGTAACACTACACCAGTTGGTTGTCTCTGTTCATGAAGCAACCATCAGCTTAGCATTGCTTTGAGTTCTTTTTGATAAGGTATTCATCCTCATCTAGACGATTACTCTAGCAGGTGTGATGCCTGGTTTCCCATGCGTTTCTGCATCAAAAGAATGTGAATGCCTCAATAATGTACAAGTTTACGTCAGTGAACAAAAACACGCCTATCTGGTCACTTTACCCTGGAATCTATATCATGGGTGTCACAAAAACTGGTGGATATAAGCTATTCAGTCGAAGAGGTCACGACCTTGGTGGGCTTTACCCTGCAATTTTCTGATGTAGTACATACACAGAGCAAATGGATGAATTGGTCGAGCCGGTGTAATCGGTTATCTGCAATCAGATGGTCAGCTGCAGCTATATAATCACCGCCAGGCAGCTGGGAATGACTTTCAATCCTCCACAACATGAGCCAAAAATGAGGATTATTTTGCTCTGATCAATAACCATAACAGTAGATTTTGACGGGTGCTGCGCATTGTTATGTGTCATTAAAGGCCGCCAAGTCATTGTGGTACCTGACAAGTGAACGCCATCTGACATACAGACACAAATACGCTCCTCAAATAACCTTGATGCCTAACCACATCCAGTAAACTGACAACAACCGAGTGAACATGCGTTAAGGGTGAACTTACATAGTGTTGCCGGGGTTTTTTGTTATGAGGAAAGTATTTATCTATTCGATATAGCAGTATTATACGAACACTTCCTTCAACCCAGTCTCCAATAAGAATATGTCTGCAATTGAAAAGGTCGTCATTGAGTTGCTGACAGTTTTATCGCTCGCTCTTCATGGTGAAAAGATGTTCATACATATTCCCTTGTTAACGCTATATTACCTATCATGACAGCAAGCCAACGACTTCAGATAGAATATTGGTTAGCCAGCTCGTACTGCGACCTAATGCATTCAATGTGACTCGATATAGGACAAAATGCGGTAGCATTTCAGCTTTTAACAGCATATTTGCGTTATATGTCGTATACATTTGTAACGAACCTTCACACGTTTGTGTTGTGAGGCTATATCTAAAACCGTTTCAACACAACATGGAACCGTGCGTCACTTATCCCAGCTGAACAACCCATGTGCTAGCACCAACAGACTTCCATTAATCACAAGAAGATACGGGTATTGCTTCGTGGCATGAACAATGCAATCAAAGCATAGGCAAACTGCACAGCTACTCTATAGCTCCTAGTGCCAAGGCCATCTACAGGCTTTGAAATGTTTGATAACGACATGCATATGAATCATATTATTGAAATAATGCCTCACAAGATACGAAGCGGAAACCATGAATAGCTACAACGTAACGGATATTAGGTGGGGTCAGGGGCGAGGTCGTGCCCAGATCAGACGCAAAATAACATTTATGGCCGTGAAAGCTGCTGTCGGCAGATCTAAAGCGATGGGAGCGGGCCAGAAGACGTTCCTCTTAGTCCTCTACTCCCTTTGATGAGGCCATTATTCCAATGGACGGGCCGTATATCTGCTGCGTATATCGGTCTAATTACGAATACTCCAGGAATAGAGTAAGTCCCCAAGAAATATTTCTAAAGTGTTATGATGATTTGGAACCTCGACAATGTAATCCCTCAAAGCATCAGTATGTGCTTATGCCGGCCACAGTTTTCTCACTGCGTTTGTTCTGCAATTACTGTTAATATAGGACTCTATTTGATATGGTAGCTCTACCGTCCAATGGCACACCTAGTAAGTCATCTTTTGTTCATTTAGAGAAAACAAAGGAAAACTGTTTCATCAAAGCCTAATCTATTATATATTCCCACAATGGAAAGATACGCAAATAATAAAAGCAATAACTAAACAAATATCGAGATATGATTTCTGTTCCGTAGCGACACTAATTTTGGCGGGAAATTGACATACTAGGTTTTGTCATTGGAATACACAATGAGGTAATTTGGGAATATAGAATTCATGAGGAATAGTAGGAATAGATGGTACTGATAAGATACATTCAGATAATTAGTATATTATCGAGTAGAATTACTTAAATATGATTGACTTTTGATGCTGTAGTAAACCTCAAGTAAGTCACCGTTTTACTCATGTTCCACTAAGTGCTCTTCTTCGGTTTCAAGAAGTTCTTGCCAGAATTTGATCTTTGCAGCCGGTGCAACCCTCATTAGTTTGAGGATGGCACTCTTCTTCTGAGCAGGAATTCCAAGAGCTAGAGCTTGAGTGTTCGGGAGGATACTGATGTCGAATTTGGGGCGTAGAAAATCTGCCCGTTTGTAATCTCATCAAACTGCCCTTTCGTGAATTGTACCTCGCAAATCTGCGATAACAGCGATAAAGAACAGATGTTGGTTTTTTTACCTGTAAAATCGTTAAAGTCACCGGCATTTATCAACACAGGTACGATATCCTTCCCTGCTTTGAGGAAAATCTCGACGAAGTCGTCGAAGGAGTAAATACTTCGGATCCGCTCTCTTCATCTTCCTTCCGATGGCACCATGAACAGAATCTGCTTTCATAAAAGTATGGCCTTTCACGAGGTATTTTATCCTAATGGTTTCAGACCCCCTAGTCGCTATGTACGCTTTTACCATAGCTACAAAGTCATTCTTATTCTGACCCGTACAATTATCGCCCAGAATAAATGATGTACGAAGGAAAATGCTAGAAGGAACTGGAATGTACATTGTGTCCTTTCCTTCCGGAAATTCCCTCGTGCAATAAAAAAGCATAATCCTGTCTGTCATCATTGAGATTCGCAAATGTTTCATTGAGCACGACTAGTCTGCTTACGAAATAACATTCTTTCATAGTCAGCTTGGGTAAAAGTAATTCCTTCTGCATGTCAACAGAATAGACAAAATGTTCTGCGGTGGCGCCCTTTGATATTCGTGTCTGGCTTGTCTGGCTCTATTAAGGTTGGATTTCGCGCTGGAACGCTGTTCACATTCGTCGGACACGTGGTCTTCCACTCCTTTTTTCTCGTGACGTCTGAAGTCTAAACACTGCTCACACTCGTCTTGGGAAAGTTCGCCAAAACCGATATTTTCATTGTTGAAAACTTGTCTGTAATGACTCATTTGGGGACGATAGGAGTTGATATGTCTTCTAATTATATCCGTGTCAAACTTGCGCTTGGGTTCATACTTGCCTCGATTATCAGAAGGTGGGCTGAAATCACTTTCAATGTCGTCATCTCTAACTTTTGTTTTCACAAACTCCGTGATTATTCCATCCGTTTTGAAGCCAAGTGTATGCATGAACATAGTCTTACAGACTGTTAATTTCGTTCCATTTGCCATAGGAAGTGTATACCTCAATGAATGATTATAATTTGCCTCATTGGTTGAAGCAGCTGCTCTTTTTCGTAGTTTTATACCACTTATAGTGATATTGGCATCCAACCATCCAAGCCTGAGTGCGAAAGGGAGACCCCAAAAGGTCGACAGAATGTCTTGGCGCTGTGTGCCACCGTTCTCATTCAGTCTATCTGTGTATTCTGTTCTACATTTATTACCACAAGGTGCTACAAGTATGTACTTAGCCCGATTATGAACCGCTCCATCAGCATCCGTTCGTAGACGTTTAGCAGGAGGCTGATTTTCTTGGAGATCCATTGCTTGATACCAAAGGCATCATCAGCAGCAGGATGGACACCGACAGCAGGTTGGGCATTGACAGTAGGCTGAACACCAACAGCAGGTTGAACACCGACAGCAGGTTGAACACCGACAGCAGGTAGAGCACTGACGCAGGTTGAACATTGGCAGCAGGATGGACGCCGACAGCATGTCGGGCATTGAAAGTCGGCTGAACATTGGCAGCAGGTTAAACACCGACATCAGGTTGAATATTGACAGCAGGTTGAACATTGGCAGCAGTTTTCTTCAATTGTTGGTCATGGTTATCAAGCTCTGCAGGCTGTTCAACACTAGCAGTTGTCGGCATTGGATACCTCACTTGTTTTTGATGTGGATGTAGATCTCCATTCTGGCGGATGACTGCCATAGGCATTGCTTGAATATAGCTACCTTAGGTTTGGTTACCAGAGTCTTCTTTCTCACCATGCCTGAAAGAATAGAAAAGAAATAAAAACATCTAGATAATATGCAAATAAAAATCATATGGTATAAGGTGCACAATTTTACCAAAGAATCAGACAATTTTACAGGATGAAAAAAGTATTTACCTCAAAAGACATATTATCATGAATCTCACACACACATTCTTCTTTCAGAGTGCTCACTACAATATTATAATGCAAGCTATTATGCATACGATACAATAAAAGAATATTATCAGTTTTTTCATACCCCGAGAAAAAAATTGTTCTTGCAATTCTGTCGCAATATGAAGAGCATGCATGCCAAAAAGTCCTAAATCAATTCCTGCCCAAAAGAGTCCATGATTTTGTGGGGCGTATTGTGACCATCAAACGATCACTCGAACGACTCTTCAGTGCGGAAAATCATGGTACTTCGTAACCTTTAACGAATGAAATTCGCCTCTTGTTAACCGAATATTTCTCACCTTATCGGTCGTTGTGATGCGTTAGAAGCATTTTACTTCCAATGATACAAGCATACGTCCACGACTGAAGTTTGTCATATTACCACCGTAATCATGAACGTATATTCGTTTATTTCTTCAATGCGAGACGAAAAACAAAAAGTCAGTACACGGGTGCGACCATCTTGATTTATCTGTCAGGATCGAGCATTCTGATTGGCTGTTGTAATTATAAGGTTCTGCCATAGTAATCGCCAGTAACCGACTGACTTGCTAGGTTTTACCATTGACATTCAAGCATGTATGATCCACTTTTACAGATTTTGTTATAGTATAAAGATGTGACAGAACCTAGCAACTCTAAAAAGACACAAACTCAATTTTGACCAAAAACTGACTTACCAGGTTTTGACATTGGAGAACAGAGCTGGCGCATTATCTTTCTCAATAGGGTAATAATCTGGGTAGCAAATTAGGTGAATCGAGCAGTAAATGCGCGTTCCCCTGGTATCCATTAAGGATGTGACCCATGAAAACCATGCCGGGTTATTTACTCCGAGCAGCTGTAGTACACATATCCTAGCACAATAACACCTACATGCGTAGATGCACTAAAGCAATTCTGGTTATTGAAACTTTGACTGCTCAATGTCATTACTTTCATGGATAGTATATTGGCTTTGGCTTTCTATAGCGTATGAAGGGTCAGGTAAACAACAAAACATGCTATCATTGATCGCCGTATTGAAACGCATAAGGCAGGAGGGATACAAGCTATTTCCAATATCCACGCTGCACCAATACCGCTATAAATAAACACCAAGCGTACTGATGGTATTATGTATGAAATCATGGAACTAGATATTCTGCCAACAATGATATTTAAAAGGAAAAGTGCACATTGGAAAGGTTTCGTACCACGTGTTGATGACGACACTTTAAATAGATAGTATATTGTGCGACGCTTCGTGACAACTATTCAAGGAGGCAGCCATTGCCGAAATTCATTTCACCCATGTAATAGCGACGATGTGGCTAGCCCGTCTGTTCATAACTGCTTGTGACCTAGTATCGTGTGTACATTTCATTGAATGCAACATTATTAATACTTAGCAAGACTAGAATATAGCTATGAAAGTTAACCTGTTAACACAGCACTGAGCATCCTCTTTCTATGATTCAAACTGTAAAGACCACATGGAACTTGAGTTTGCTCTGCGTTTGACACGTTGACTATATAGCCCCATGGAGTCAGATGAAATAATGCGAAGCTGCTTTCAAATTCTTAAATTGTATAATGTGTGCCCAGTTGATGTATTCTAACACTGTATCATCACCATGCAGTACATGTGAATATTAGCAGCAGTACAGTCAAATTGTACCGCGTTGACTGAGAGTTCACTCTCCTCCCAACGTTTTATGCTTGGCCAGGATACGATGTGACCTAGGGGAGCGGTTCTCGCCTGCGACCTCATCTCCATCGCTATTACCAAGTATTATCCATGGTTAACGACGCAATTTACTTCATTGAAAACATTCTGGATGTACTTCACTGAACTCAACGTCCGACTATTGTTGCTGCCAACACATAACGTCCGTTAATCTCACCCGCTACTGGAACACGAATCTAGATTATCCTACATAGATGTAGATGAGGATTATGAACTCCTCCGGGAGAGGTGGATTCAGTCTAAGCTTTACACAGGCATGAAAACCCAGGATCGACACACACACTTAATGTTTATCATTCACCATTTTACCATTTTGCTCTTATCTGACTAATCTGTGGATAATTATAACCGCTCAGCTCACCGTAAGCTGTTTCTCAAGCCATGCACATTAAACATGTTGCAGTTAACCGGATCTAATTTCATTAGCTTGTGTATCATTTGCAATGAAGCTAATTCCAGCAAACAGCTTGATGTTATGAATTGGCGATGATGGGGAAAAGGCGGTCATACATGGTTTCTTTAAAACATGGTTCTAAAAGATAGTTGATTAAATCCAAACATTTGGCAAATGCATTGATGTCAAGACACAAATATATTGAAAAGGCGCATTAGGCATATCCGAGCAGGGCGGTCAATGCGTATTCAGATAAGAATGTTGTACTTAATTGGAAAAGGCGCATTAGGTTTATATTATCCGTAGCAGGGCGGCGCTTGTGAACATGCGTATTCAGATAAATATGTATTTTTGTGTATTCGGTTGTACTTAATTGGGAATATCTGTTTTGCTCCTACGATGCAAACATCTGTTTTGTACCACGATGTATAATTCTTAGTCGTATCGATTCAATACGTTTGATGATTCTATGCATATATAGTACTTGTAACTACATGTAGCGCCTCTTCCATGTGTAACATTCCGCGGGGAGTTGTGATCAATAGAGACATTCACACCATCCCGGAGACAATAAATTAAATCAGCCGTGGGGCTGGGAGCAGAGCAATAGCGTTCTTGGGGCAAATAGACTGACGCTGTGGGCGAAGTTGGGGGAGAGTTGAGAGAAATATTGCTTGACTCAATCGACAAGCAGGTTGCATGGTCCATGGTATAATCAACTGAGCCGGATCCTATATTTCTTTATTGAGCTGTTATATATATATATATATATATATATATATATATATATATATATATATATATATATATATATATATATAGATATATATATATATATATATATATATATATCTATATATATATATATATATATATATAAAGCATATGGGTGCTTTCCATATATATATGTATCCAAATATAAGGATGGTTAACCCCCCCATATCGAGTTCGGATATCATATTTATCATATATATACCTTTTGTTTAATTGGTTAGCTACTCGTATAGTGAATCTCAGGACATGACGTTTGCTTGTACTGGACGACAAGCAACCCTCGCGTTCTCATGGGTGCTTTCCCACCTTCTATTAGCATGCAACGTGTGTAGGGAAAATGACAGAAGGAGTGCCTGGGTTAAACGTTAGCGCAATTCAGTAACTCATTTTCACGTAATATTTTACTGAAAATTACCCACAAGTATATATATGTCTGACCTGTATTGTTATTGTGTAGCATTGATACGCTAAGGCTCCATATAGATGGTGACAACAAGTTCATATAGTATAGAGAGCATTTTCCAAGAAGTGCAAATGTATTTCCGTCAGCGATTCGTCAATGCCACCCTGCATGGTTATACATGTGTGAAATCGCGTAGGTAGAGGTTTACATTGAATGTTAAGTGGTGTCCAGTCATCAAATATCTTTTAGATGAGTATAAGGGTTATCGTTACACAAACATGTCAAAGGTTTGCCACCGAATTTGTTCTACCATCTGACGATGTAAGCGATCGTCGGGTGTTTGCCGCACATTCAGATTACGCTATCCCACTTAGCTGCAACATACAACACAATTGAGCTTCATAAATAAACATATGCATGGCTGTATAATGTCTGTGACCTTAGATTAGCATTGTTAATGACAGGCGTCTCTCCTTGATCAAGCTTTTTGGGAGGTCCAATAGTTCTTAATGTTGTTAACCTTAATACCTACGCAAAAGAATATGACGATGATAAGCAAATACAAAACAGGCCACAGCACACATTGATTTACAAAACCTAGTACAATAAAGCAAAAAGTATGTACACGTCAAGGACGCAGTTCCTCTCGAGCAGCATGCTGAGCGCCTTCACTTATGTACGCCCTGTATAACAACGCCTGTAGAAGTATTGAGAGAGAACCTCTCAGATACAAGTTACAATAAAAACCTCTAGCATAATGGCAGCGAATCTAATAAGTAAAGTGTCAACCCTTCACCGAATGGCCAGGAACCCAATTAGCATTGTAAAGACCTCTAGCAAATAGGTTCGGAACCCAATTAGCATCGCGCGAACCTGTGATCCGATGTTAAGGGACCCATTCAGCACAGTCACATAAAGCAACATGTATCTACGCACAATCAACGCGCCTAATTAGCGTGATGCTCAACACCGTGGATTCAGACAGGTGTTGGCAGGTGTTGACATGAAACAGGAAATGCTGGCGCCGGCTGGAAAATACCATCGCATTCCAGATGCTATCTAGATATCTAGATAAATTCCACCTTTCACTTCAAGGGGGTTGTATAGCTCCTGTTTTACTAACGTACTTATCTTGGTGTCTTCGTCCCATATTTGTAGATGCTCAATTATTAAACGATACACAGAAAGGGACATTTATGAACCATTTTGGTGGGTAGGGCATTTCGAGGTTTGACCATGATGACGTTAGCTTACTATACGATGTCCTCTGATATAAGTATGGATAGCCAACCGGCCTTGTGCACAAGTGGCTATTTAGTTCCAGCATTGACAGATGATTTTGCGCTGATCACGTCGCGGGTGGTTATGCCATTACTCATCCGGCATTTTTTGTGGTTTACATCGATATATTGAATGGCTAACATCATTGGTATGTTGAATGGCTAACATCATTGTATGTTGAATGGCTAACATGGATAGCATGGATAGATTGTATAGTTAAAATGGCTAGGTGGTTAGGTTAACATTGGAAGGTAGTGTAGATAACATTGGTAAGTCTTTTTCACGAAATATAGAGAATAATCGGTCAGAACATCACAAAGCGTGACCAGGTGTCATCACCAGTAACAGATGTAAACGATGATCATGGGTGACGTAATTACGCCGCTAGAGGAATGGCTGATCATTCGCAATAGATTTACAAAGCACGAATAACGAGCAGGTAAGGCTATGTGTCTGAGTGACAACCCATTAACAACAGCGTATCGGCTATGGTGGATGTCATGTGTATTTGTTAGCGTCATGATAAAATGGAGGAGCAGGAGGTGGTTAGGTTTAACATTGACGAGTAGGCGGACAATTCATGGGCTTTTACGTGTGGATAACATTGGAAAGTCTTTTTCAGGAAATATAGAGAATAATCGGTCAGAACATCACAAAGCGCGACCAGGTGTCATCACCAATAACAGATAAACGATGGCTGGGTGACGTAATTACGCCGCTAGAGTTGATGTAATAGATTTACAAGCACTAAATGGGCAAATACCACACCCATTACCCAGCGTATCGGCATGGTGGATGTCATGTGTATTAAAAGCGTCATGATTGAAATTTAAGAGGCTTGGCGGTTTACTTCAGGAGTAGGCGGACAATGAGGCTGCGTCCAAATGAGCAAAAACGTAAATGGGCAAAACCCACACATACCCAGCTTTCTTGCCTACTGGGCTGCTTGTCTCGCAGGAACTGAGTATATAAAACGTATACCTATAGCTATAGTATATATATATATATATATATATATATATAGAGAGATATATATATATATATATATATATATATATATATATATATATATATATATATATATATATATATATATATATATATATATATATAGATATATATATATATATATATATATATATCTATATATATATATATATATATATATATATATATATATATATCTATATATATCTCTATCTATATATATATATATATATATATATATATATATATATATATATATATATATATATGATAATGCCTTGATTAAATTTCGCACACGAACAGCACCATCCTGTCTGATGTGGAAAAAAAATAATTGTTAACAATATGCTCTTTATTTGCATGGTAACAATCTCTGAAGGGAAAACTAGGGCCCTCGTAGTACAATAACAACCGTACTAATAAGAGCTACTAGATGAAGTTCAACATAGGGTCTAACTAAGGGCTTTGGAATTAAGCTACTTGATACGCCTGACTTCGGCTGGGGCGCGCTTCTACTAATAAAAATTGCAACAATTCTCAATGGGTTTCATTTATCGAGCGGAATAATCCCAGTATGTTGTTGAACATCGGCCTGCCTAGATGATAGAGAAACATTGCTGCACACAAAACAAGCTATAATAGCTCGACATCACACGGTGAAACACATTGCATTGGCACTTGCTGGCATATATAGCGCTGAAAAGTATAAACAATAGGATATATATACTGACATATAACAATATTATGCCACGCCGTCAGCGACATGTCAAGGCAACATTAAACAACGATGCCACTACAAACTGCTATAGCATAGATTATCTAAGGATTGCGTAGTTATTATCTATAGTATTAGGCTGTGATTGTTATTCTGTTGTTGTTGGGGTTTTTTTGCAGGGGGGGGGACTTAGATTTTAGGTCCTACGTTTTGCAAACTTTTAATTTCCACAGTTTACGCCAAAATGCTGCTATATCACCTATGCCACGTGGCAGATTATTTTCCCTTAATTTTTCTCTGAAACGTTCAACTAGTTCAAATAGTAATCATTTTCGCCAATAGCAACATCACAATCGACATTTCGTTTCTCCAGAACATTTACTTGCCATGCATCACCGAAGCGAAAGATATGTGTCTTATAATAATCCGAACTCTTCTCAGCCGATTCCTGCGTCACGTGGTATTATCCCGTAGACATACTAACTACCCAATCTTCTATAATGGGTCTGTGAGGTTGTTGACTGTGACTTTGTGGAGTAATGTGATTTGATGGTGTGTCAGGCCAGCCTTATAATTGAATAAATAGTCCGCCAAGGAAAACGGCACTTTTTAGAATTGTTCATCTGGGCGCAATCTATTATGATAATGGCTTAGGTCTTACAAATTCCCGACAAAAAAAACCAGTTTATATAAAACGCAGGCAAATTATTAAAAAAAATCGTTTGCTTAATGATAATAACGGCCGTCAGGCATATGATGCCCTTGGCAATTCGAGGCTGGTTATTTCATGTTTAAATAACATTTTAAATTAACAACCCACGTTTGATACTATATCTTTCTTTATGCTACACACTGCTCATGAGTTCTTACACTTATGTTATTATTAACAGCCACGTTATTTGAGTATTTTCTGTGAATTCAATCTTCTGGGGCGACGCTGCTTGCTAAGTTGCAGTTTTTTCACACCCCGGGATTCTAAGTTTCATTACCTGATTAGAAAAATGAATATCAAGATTATCAATTATCAAAATCCTCCATGGTTTGAGCAACGCATGTCGCAGGATGATAGAATCAGTTCCAATTTCAATGCCATATGCGGCATGTTTAATATTGTCAACAACTGCCAACGTATCATAAGGTTTCAGTTAATGGCGTAGAATTAATGGTTGCCGTAAATATTGAATACCATACAAACTTATTTTAGGCAAGCTCGATGTCCCCTCCAATAAACATTTGCAAATATGGAACGAAGACAATTAGATGGCATTTACAACAGGCCCCATACGAACATCTAGAGGTGAAGGTACACGGTGGAGTTAATGCATAAATTACTTCAATATAATGACCAGTATATAACAAGGCAAACATTTTCTGTCACAGGCTATTCAAAGATAGAACTCTTCTTCAGATGGTAAGGTGAACTGCAACAAGCCTTGTCGATGATTGAGTCTAAGGTCAATCTCTGATATTCGCCCGGGGATGTGATCGTAATGACTGATAGGAGGCGCTGCCTGGTTATTACCCTTAAGGAGGACATGGGCAAATTGTTTAACCAATTATGGCTCACTGTAGACGCTACACCCATCCGAAGCTGAACGGAGGAGCTATGGTATGTTCTCTTGAGATATTTCTACATATCACCCCAATTACAACTGTTATTGCTGTTATTGTTATACACCTGGCACAGTTCTGGAAATGACATTTTGATCCCGTTGCTCTGGTATTGTCTAATAACAGAGAGGCATGATGGGGATTAAACGGAATTTGGTATATAAGAATACAATAGCACAAGTCGGCGTGACGCCACAAACGACTGCTCCTCGAAACAACACCATCCACTGGGTTTAGTGGATGCATCTAGATTTCGGTTCATGGATGCATCAATGGTTACAGCCGCAGTGCATCAATACAACACATTAAGCGCTTCGATTTAGGGTTTCTCAGTCTTACATGCTTGAGGGACAGCTGTTTGCTTCACGACTGTAGCCTCTCTGGTCTGGTGGTTATCTGCTTGTCATTGCATTCAAGCAACAATCCATTCATAACAACCTAAACGAGGCCAGAGCGGGGCAATGAGGATATCAGAGCAGGGTGGTCAACATATATGACAATCTTGATATTGTGTTTTGAGGTGAGTTTTGCATGATAGTGTATTGTTTGTTACGATGACAAGCATGATGATATGTGTATGTATTGTGTATGTACATGTGTGTATGAGTGTATGTGCGCATGTGTGTGTCTGAATGCTTGTCATGCAGATAATCTGCCATCCATCTGTCTTCAGCTTAACATCCCGGGTGCCTCACTATCCCCTGCTTGGGAAACCCTTTTTAACAATGGCAGTTCCTCTACAATTACCTTACTACTGTTATGGCGATTTTCTCCTTTATTGAGCGCATGCATACACGGTAGTTCGAGCCACACGTAACAATACAAGTGTCGTCGTGAATGTCTGAAAGAGTTCTTGATGAGATGTACAAGCTGGAGGCTGGGATGTGATCGGGGGCTGCTATATATGCGGATGGATCGTAAGGGGGATTGTGCTAACTTCCTAGGATGTAAGCTATGGTGTGCAGCTAGCATAAACTCTTCACATTAGAACTGACCGTGGTTACCCATTGTTGTGCATTCGAATCGTGCATTCGAATCGTTTGATATCAACAGTTGCATTATTGTTTGTTCAATGTGCACTATGTTAACAATATCTACGGTCGTTATTTCTGTTCTATTTATATCTTAACATGTTTCAATCTATTCTAAATACAACTAATGCATCTCGTGGACACACATTCCACCTTGCAAGTACTTATGAGGGATAAGGCGTCCTTGAGGCAAACAGACTTTGGCTTAGGAAAAAGGAGAGCAGCTTAGGGAAAATATATCTACATCTATCAACAGCCATTTTGCGGCATCCATGGTGAATCAATACAGTTGTCATGATGCTGTGTGATACGTGAGTACAGACCGCTTACCTTTATGGTAATATGTGTATGTGAAAAACACCTCATCTGCGATCGGTTGGTTATGTACCTACCTCTGTGTGGGTACCCTTATGTACGGTGATTTTTCAAAATAAAACAAATAAATTCCCTATCAAAAATGTGGCTCGTGTACAATATGTTCTCAACATTATGTTCATTGCATTTGTATCGCCCCTTTTCTTCCCACAGGAAGCTTTATTGATTACATGCTATAAAGCGCAAAAAAAACTAAGTCAAGTCACTCAAACTCATTGGTTAACAACGGAAGTGCAGATTGCATTCGTAAATTTGCAAATTCATCCAACAAACATTGCTGTCGGAGAGCTAGGGTTACACGGAGAACAATATCTGTCGTGACAATCCGCTCTATATTGCAAGGATGAAATTTGTTTTAAAGCAGAAATGCTTATGTCCAACTTCGTAAATGTACATCCCAGGGGCTACACAATAGTCTTTGTGATCGCGTCCAATCACCAAATATCTTCGGTGGACACCTTACCATCGGAAGAATTGTACGGTCTGTGAAATATTTGCCGAAACATTAGTATACCAGAGCTCTGAAGGGGTCATCCAGTTATATAGCCAGCACATCGATCCATTGAAACCCACGCATTCACTTTGGACTATTCAGGCCACAACCTGCTGCGAATGTATATTATGTGAACCTTTATGCATTAGATACACTGAATATTTCATAGAGTGTGCTTTCCAGCTGCAACGTGAAATGCGCTATTATCGTGTGCTGTACTTTGTTCGCAATCATCGGCATAAATTACAACTCTGCCCTCGATTCTTATATGCATGAAGGTAATGATAATAAAAAAAGCTCATCCCCACGGTGATGAAATTTGATAATAGTGTTTCTCAAGCGTTCACAAATCTACTTGATTCACAGATCATCCATCAGGTTGCCAGCTTTGGTCAACCAGATCCAACAAACTCAACCAATCAAACAGTTTTAACGGAAATTATGATGAACGTATGGTTCAACTAATATGGATATTGATTCAGTCGCATTGCACATCACACCAAGACATTGTTTTGCGTTAACGTCATCTTGGGTGGAATTAACAGCAAATGACGCCTACCGGTGTTAATACACGCTATGGTTTCCAGGTGAGACAGCAGGTCGCCGTTAGGAAATTGCATATAATGTGAATTCACCAGACCATGTGATATGATTTCACGCATTGTTCGTAACACATCCATTGAGATATTTTGGAGCGACAGACTACACGAATTAAGTGTTTGAGCTTGCTTTTAATGCACGTAGTTAATAGCACAATTCAAAGGATCATACCAGCTTTTTCTGCCCAGGGTAAAAGATAGGTGGCTATGAATAGGTTGCAATTGAATAGGTTGCAATTGAAAAATGGCTTAGAATATTATATCATCATTTAAGAAAATCATCCGGTCATAAAAGGTCTATTCCCCCTTTGGGGAATGCTCACGCATCATACCAGGCCTGATATATAAGTAAAAAAGATTGTCTGTAGATCACAGAGCAGTCGATGTTTTCAATAGCAGCAAAGACCAGAAACAGCTTAGCTGATCAATATCGTTTATCAATCATTACAACCTACCAGCCGCCCACGCTCAATAGAATTGAGTCAGACAGTGGCAATCCAAACGAATACAATATCCCAGTGCAATGTACTGCTTCATGGGGCTAGACAATCTCCTGATGTCGTCATTAGCTCCATGTCCAATTGCTGTTCGCATCGACACAAATTTTACAAATCTTGGATGTCATCTCTAGCTGATATAAGAAAGCTTCCTGTCGATGTCACGATATTTTTCTATTGAGAGGATTTACAAGCAACATAAGCGCGCAGGAGATGGTAATCTAAATGGCATGCGTCTCTCCCAGTTCAAGATGTCTTCAACCTTAAAACCCACGAAAAGGAATGTCAAGATGATTAGCAAATAAGAAACAGGCCACAGCACACAATGATTCACAAACCTAGAACAATAAGGCGAAAAGTATGTACATGTCTATGTACAGTTCCCCCTAAATGGTTCGGAACCCAATTATCATTGCGCATTATCAAACTCATTCAGCACAATGCACTACAATTGTACATATTATTCGTAATGGTTTATCTATCAATGGTAGTAACTTGAAAGATGACACATCCATTCGATGTCTATATCGTGCAGTCATATTTATTTACCAATACAAAGTCCGTTTTCTCTCCAGGGAAGATTATGATGACGTCAACTATCTCTGTCCCTGTAAATAAACTAACATCGATATCGCGGGGTCGTCATCGCATCAATATAGACGCTCATTAATTATACGGTACAAGCTTGGCCCGTGATGATTCTAGATTTCTATTCAATGTACACTGACATAAGTATTGATATCCGGCCGAGCCTGGCACACACGAGGCTATTTTGTTCCAGCATCCACAGGGGATTTTGCATTAGTTCCGTCACGTGTGGTAATGACACAACTCTGCTATTGTGTGGTTAACATGGGTAGGTTGTGTGTTGTGAAGCAGATGGTCAGTTCCAGTAAATACATTCATTCACAGAGATGACATCAGACAAGAAAAAGATAGCTTAATAACACGCGGTCAATGATATAACAGACATGTTATGGAACAATAACTGTAACCGAGCTAGATTCTGCTACAAGATTAAACCATTTTCAATGTTTATTGACCCGTTATTCTCATCCGATCACGATTCTGTATCACTATGTCCTCTGGGGAATTGTGGTAAGGAAACACTTTACGATTGCAAAATGATTTTGGATCCAACATATAGCACAAGCTATTTCGAGATGTGGCAAAATTCGAAATCAGAACACTGAATGAACTATATTACAGTGTGAAATGACAAATGTCACAGCAGTTGAGGTTTCCTTCCATTGTAAATATGTCATTTAATAGGTAAAAAAAAACTTAACATGAGCAGCTAACCTACAGTAGGTAAGGTGCCATCTTGCAATATAATCCAGTACGTTTTGTCAGCCATGTGTTATTAGCTTTCCTTTGCCACGAACTAGGCTGGCTCTGTAGTGAGCAAGCATCAACCTAAAAATGGGCAAAGCATCTTCTGTGTAAATCACATTGTGACAGAGAAACAGGGCCTTTCGATTAACTGGAGAGAATCATAAAGGTCAGAACATAATACAGCTCGAATGTACAACCTGGTATCAGCACCAATAATGGATGTACCTGATGATCAGGGGTAAAATGGGGGAGTGTATTAACCAGCGTGTTAAGAATGTCCGTTAGATGCCGCCGCGGACGTTATTTGCAATGGTAACGAGCAAGAGAGAAGACTACATGTCTGAATCACTGGTGACATCCTTAGTACTAACAGTGCATTGGATATGGTGGATATCTTGTGTATGAATAACGTTATGATAGGAGCATGAATGACGGTCCACTTACGTGTCGATAAGTAAGCGGTGAGCACACGGTTGTGTTCTTAAAAGGGCATACAGTGTAATTAATCATAATGGGCGAAACTCACATACCATTGAAATTGTCATGTCTACCGAGCCGTGTCTCTGAAAAACCGAAACATTTACCTCGCATCTGAAGGCTCAGCGATGCCGACGCCTCAATACTAAACCAGCATCTCATACTGGCCTTACAAAACGCAACAATAATAAGGTAGAGGTCATTTGCCGACAGGACTCACCCGGTATTTAATGAGATGATCCAATCATTGCACCGATAATGCTGTCCAGCTGCAACATATGAAGGGCCACCATCTATTTTGCATGCCACCTTAGCCTTAAAAAGTGCTTATGCAAACAGATCTGTGCGCACACATTGCTGTTTTCACAAGATTGTTATCACTCAGCCATAAGTTCATGGATTGACAATGACGTCATGACATTTTTATGAAGTGTTTCAATCTACTCCATGTGTGCTGTGCATCATCATTCCAGACGAAATATCGTGACCACTTACACTATCTAAAGATGGGTTTGGGGATATCCTATTGCCGTATAACTTACATTCAAAATACGATTGCATAGGTGACGTGTTCCCGTATGATTAAATCTGTGCGGTGCAATAATTGCTGTGATTACGGTGATATGTAGTTATATCCCTTCGGTACTATGCCAGACAGATTACATTGGCTTTAATATCTGCCTTTACACCACCTACGCAGCTCCGGCGGGTGCATTGATTGACATGTTATTTATTGGTTTTCAACCATGAAATTATAGGCTTTGATCACAGCAACTTCACGAGCAACTTGCAACAACGTATCGTACATAACAGATCAGTCTTAGACATTTACAGCCCGAAAGGTCAACAGAGAATACACCATAACTCCACCGTCTTGAGATGTTTTGTTTCGTTCCACTGATACATGTTATGAAGGTTTGCAGTTACTTGCAGCCATGTATGAAGAATGGGGAGAAGTTTACAGCTTACCCTTTTATCTTATTTTTTTCTCTATCCTAAGCAACAATTTTGCTCACACGTTTTAACGTGTCGACTATTATAAGCTGCCCAAATTACTTGAGTTGTTCCTGTGTATTGTATTATCTGGGGTATGGTGTATGTTTTTTAAATGTTATGTAATGGGAACCCCAAAACATCGATTATTCATCGATACAGGCTGCAAACCTTGTTTAAACAAATATTCTGATGAAAAGCGAGCTGGCGATTTACTACGCATGCGCAACTTCACTCGATTCTGGTATTATTGATCAAACTGCGCCGTTTTCAGCTTCAGGTGTATCGTATCGTCTACCGCAAACCACCATATTTGGTTTAAAAATTTAAGTCCTCTCCAAAATAAGAAAAGTTTACGAGAGACTAATTTTATTTGTTGGCACCCTCATATACTTCTTTGAGGTAATAACTGAGGCAGCGCCCGTCTATCCGTCATTACAATCACATCCCCTAGGCGACCATTAGAGAGTGACCTTAGACCAAATCATCGACAAGGTTTGTTGTAGTCCACTTTAACATCTGTATATGGCGTACTTTCGTTGAATAGCCAGTGACAGAAAATGTTTGCCTTGTAAATGCTGGTCACTTCATTGAAGTAATTTATGCATTAACTCCACCGTGTACCTTCACCCTTAGATGTTCGTGTGGGGCCTGTTGTGAATACCATCTAATTGTCTCTGTTCCGTATTTGCAAATGTTGATTGGGTGGGACATCGAGCCAACGACAAATAAATATGTATGGTATGTAAATGCAATATTTACGGCAACCATTCTTGATACGACCCACACACAGAGTAAACACTCAACAGCTATGTAGGACATGGTTTGTCGAGTTTGGCACATGATAGTTATATCACTAACACCCCATCGCTAACTAGTGCAGGACTGACTGACGATGTCTCTGGTCAGCTCCATTGGTAACATATATCAATACAGGTCACGAATTTGGCGCGAATGTTATGATAAAATAAAAGTGACAAATTCAGTTTAACCCACAGGGACATTTCCTTCGTAGTAGTCTCATCCGGTTACTAAATGTACAAATCAGTCGAAAATTTGGATACTTCAAATATACATATTCAATACTTTAGTTGCTCGTCGTGCACAACTTGATCTAAACATTATGCAGATGTTCTTTCCTTCCCCTAGGTAGCTATATCAATAGCATATAACGCACACAAATAACATGCCACATTCATTTCAAGGCAATCAAGTCACTCGTATTCATTGGTTAACTACGGAAGTGAAGATTACATAAGTAAATTTGCAGGTCCATCCAACTAACATTGATGTCGTAGTGACAGGATGGCACGGGGAACAATATCTGTCATGACAATCAGCCCTTATTTTATTTAAGCGGAAACGCATGTTCGTCAACACTGCTTAAATATACACCCTTCTAGACATGAGTAAGGACCACACAGTAGTATTTGTGATCGTTTCCAATTACCAAATATGCTCGGCGGAGAACACCTTACCGTCTGATGAAGTGAGCAGTCTGTGTATGTTTGCCTGAAACATATGGACAGAAGAGCTTCGTCGGGGTCGTCTAGTTATATAGCCAGCACATCGATCCACGGAAACCCCGCATTCACTTTGATTAATTCAGGCGACAACCTGCTGCGTATGTATATTATGTGGACCTTTATGCAGAAGATACATTGAACATTTAACAGACTATGCCTTCCGGCTGTATAGTGTGATGCGCTATTATCGTGTGCCGCTACTTTATTTGCAATCTTCAGCATAAATTACAACTCGATTGTGAAATGAATTAAAGTAATTGTAATTAAACTGCTCACCCCCACGTAGTGATAATATGGCATTTTATTATGGTACTTCTCAAGCTATCACAAATCTGCTTTGATTTACGGATCATTCATCAGGTTGTCAGGCTTGGTCCACCAGATCCAACACAATCAACCAATCAAACAGTATTAACGAAAATAATAATACTGGTATGGTAATCCCGTGGGATAAATGAACATGGGAACATCTCTCAGTTTTCTAAACACGGTGCATATTGCATACTTGTTCCAAAGACCTGAATCGTGATAAGTAATCATCAGACTTGGCCAGTAGATGACATTGTCTCATTGATATCATGTGATGTTATGTCTCGGGAGTCTAGTTGAGGTCAGTGATGTCTCAGACATTCATTCTGCTAGTGAATGTGCATCAAAGTTTCAATCAGTCGCCTGATTTGGGCAGAACTATTGACGTTGACATTTATGTGCGTTGGAACAACCCCATAAATGAATGAATAGTCCGCCGAGGAAAACGAAATGCGAGAATCTGTAGTCTGTTGGTCCATTAATTTCTGAAAATTACTTGTAAATTACTGGTGCAGATATTGACTCTGTCCGAAAATATAATATTATTCAAAAACATACTCATGCAATTTCTGGCTCTAGTATTTTTCTTACATCTGATAACACAAGTTCGTCAGATAAATGAACGAGTGAGGTAATGTGTTTACTTAGAGTTGTGAACTTTGGCCACGAACAGGTCATCGTCAGCTTGTACCAGTCGCCATGAATGACGACACATGTAGTACAAATATACATATTGAGCTGTCCTATGAAGTGACGAGTGAGTGGAAATGTAGGTTAGCTTCTAGTCCATGCAAATAACCCATCAGTAACACGCTATATCCATTACATCTATTAACAAACACAATTGAATCAATTTCTCCCCCGGGGAATAATTTGTTGTCATTCCGTAAACAACACCATCTGAATCCGTCATATTGAGTCAATGAATCAGGAGTGATGCACGGATCAATATCTTTTATGACAAACTATTCCTTATTGCACCGACATATTTGTCACGAGAAGTAATTGATATTTTCACCAATATCTGCTGCCCGTGTTATTAATAATCTGCACATCGGTCCACAATATCAACATTCCAAAGGCTGATACGAACTTATGTGTAGGCGTGAATGAGGGGGGTGGGGTGGAAATATTGCTGTCCATATTATTACAAGCGTGTGAGAAAAACGTACGTGGATGTCCACATTAGTACCAGCGTATCAGGACGAGGCGGACGCTTTCTATGCTCCTGTAGCTTGATAACTTGCAATGCTTTGATGAACATACATTTTGTTAGTGTTCGATTAATAACCAAATGAAATACGCCACAAAATCCAATATTAAAACGAAATTGTTCTTATCAATACACATCAACTCCTGTGAAATTACGCAGGTGCCTTTGTCATAATTATACCAAAACTGTCGTCTTTTTTTGTGTGTGAGACATGTTTATGTCTTATCTCTGATGACTGATGATAAACAATCACATTTGGCCGTATCCACCTATAGAGATGCTTTCACTCAATCAACTGGATTATAATTCTCGCCTTGTCGTGTATTGTCGTATTTCTTTCACCAAATCAACAGAATGCTGTCTTTTATTAACGCAGGTGTTATTCAGTAGCGATAATTAGTTCTATATATTCAATTCCTTAATTGCCAACGACAGATTTATTGAGAAGTATTCATAGCCTAAGTTGAATGAAGAATTTTTAAATGAAATTGAACAATATTTGTTTCGGTTTTTTCCTTGGAAGGATGATTCTCTTGTCGTTGACGTCAACCTGCAGGCGCAAGCCATCCTCGTCGATGGTGCTTCGTACCACATCAAGCTGCCACCAACAAGAACATATCTTCGGTTTAAAACCGTGCAACTCAATGCAACAACTCGATCAATTGCAATTCACCATTTCTTCACGCATTCCAATCACTCGTTTCATATCATACTCGATTGGTCTCTATGTTCCAGTCTGTGCTGAAGTTATTTCTGAGAACGGGAGGAAATTTGGCTTACCACAAAGTCCATTAGAGCAGGTAGTGCCAGCTGGACATTGTGAACATGAAGTTCCCTTCTTATACGGGTCCTGTCCACTGACATTCCCGCTAGGAAATCAGAGATCAAATACTCTATTTAAACGAAAAATGGATTCTGGGAAGCTTACCATCGTAAATCACTGGGGGCTTACGCCGGTGTGTAGTTACACTGGGGTACTTACGCCGGGGTTTAGTTACACTGGGGTACTTACGCTGGGGTGTAGTTACACTGGGGTACTTACGCAGGGGTGTAGTTACACACAAAGAAGAGTGAGTTGCGCCACGTAGTAGATCCAACAACGATCGAATTACAGTAAGCTACTGCACATCCGACACGGGTGCTCCTGGCCCAAACCACCTGTCAAACAGTCCATATACATACTCTGACTTTACAACGACTACCTGCACACCTAGCTCTCATTACTCACCATCACCTGTTACAAGCTGCTCACTTGCGTGTAATGCCCACACTGCTTGCCCGAGGCGCATGTTCGCGTTGCAAAGTTATAATCTGGTTTCTCATCGTACCAGCTCTTGATGTCAGTACGTGCTGCGAGGGTTGGCATGGTGTTTCCATTCCCTCTAACGCGTAAATTTTGTCCCATCCTAGTTCCGTCACAGCTGTGTAAGTGCAAGTAGATATTCAAAAAATATGAAGGGTTCATTTCTGAGTTCACATAATCATTAGGAAAAATTTCACTACCCTTAGCGATAATTATGGTAACAATACCAATATATATATATATATATATATATATATATATATATATATATATATATATATATATATATATATATATATATATATATATATATATATATATAGATATATATATATATATATATATATATATATATCTATCTATATATATATATATATATATATATATATATATATATATATATATATATATATATATATATATATATATATATATATATATATATATATATATATATATATATATATATATATATTCATGAATTATGCTTAGACCGTCTCACGCTGTCGTCAGGCCATGAGCAAACACACATCGGTTAGCCAGCTCCTGAGCGCGTTCGGCAATCCTCTCATCCCAGGACTGTCCACCAAAATGTATGATGTAGTCATGGTGGTAGTGGTAGCGTTGGATTGAAAAGAAAACAGAACAGTATGAGTGACTTTGCAGTGATGCAGTGATGCGTTCCTTATTCAGCAGTCTATTCACTTTATTGCCGTCTCTGCTAAAGTCGGTTATATTGGTTTAACCTACCATACGAGTCATATCCGCAGCGGGCTCCAATCGACGGAATTCGTTGTGCGCGTCTGTACATTGTTGCTTCTCTGAGCTAGACAGTTTGCATGGTGCTCCACAGCGGCGGTCATTACCAGGGTTTACAAGTGTCTCTGAATTCATCATATCTCAACATCAGTTGAACATTTTCTTTATAGCTATATATTACAGGGTGCACAAAATTGCATGCATATTGTGAGCGTATGATCAGTTTGAATGAAAGGCTGATGATATTTGAACAGATAGGCCGAGAATAGTATCAAACCCAGGCCCAATAATTCAAGCATGATACAAATTACATTCGCATTACAGTAATCATTGGATTAACTCCTACTCACCGAACCACTCGCTGTCTCTGTGTAACAAATGAAACATTCCTTATTCCTTTAGTTTTCCAATATATGAATATCAAATCACATAAATGGTTAGAAGTCTACTCAACGTTGTAGTTTATTATTGCAAACAATTACATCTAACTGTCGACTTACATCGGGCTGCTCATTGCAGAGGCCAGCAGGCAAGCGATGATTGTCAGTTTCATCATGACGTTACAATTCAGCTGGAGAACTTGGTGTCAGGCGTTGACGCTGACCAGCTCTCTACAGTTTATATAGAAGCAGCAGATCTAATCAGTATGTATGATAAAAGCAATGCTAGAGATTCAATGTACAGCCTAACCATGCAAATCACGAATTGATAATCGTGTGTCGACAGCGTGTCTTTCCCATGCCACATCACCTGGAAAAAAATGATCGATTATATAATAGAGATAAGGCGTCCCATAAGTTTCACTATCACCTGTATTCACAACAGATGTGCGTTAGAAAATGTGATATCGCCTAGTGCAATTATCAACATGCGATAACAAACAATGCTTTGAAATAATAATTAATAGCTCCAAGCCAAAATCTTAGAGAGCGCACTTTCGATGCGTTTGCACTTTGCTGTTAATATTGTGACATCATTCACCTTTCTACATGACTTGTGTTAAATGCAAAATGCAATCAACGGCAGGAGGATCATATGAAAAAAGAATGAACTTCCTTTCCTACCCATGAATATATGCAACTTCCCTAGTTAAATGTATATGAGTAGACCCAATACAAAAAGAGTTCATGACAATTGATGGCGCTTTCTGTTCCCCCAGCTGGTAATGGTGTTTAGCATTACAAACGACGAGGAGACATTGGATACAATGACCCTTATAGGTACCCGCAGGCTGATCGGTGTAGGTACCCGCAGGCAGATTGTTGTAGGTACCCGCAGGCTGATTGCTGTAGGTACCTGCAGGCTGATCATTGTAGGTACCTGCAGGCTGATCGTTGTAGGTACCTGCAGGCTGATTGCTGTAGGTACCCACACGCTGATCGTTGTAAGTAGTTGTATGTACCACAGGCTGATCGTTGTAGGTAGCCACAGGCTGATCGTTGTAGGTAGCCACAGGCTGAACGTTGTATGTACCCGCAGGCTGATCATTGTAGGTACCCACACGCTGATTGTTGTAGGTAACCGCAGGCTGATTGTTGTTTGTACCTGCAGGCTGATCATTGTAGGTACCCAGCAGGCTGATTATTGTAGGTACCCGCAAGCTGATCATTGTAGGTACTGGCACGCTGATTGTTGTTGGTAACCGCTGGTTGATCATTGTAGGTACACGCAAGCTGATTGTTGTAGGTACCCACAGGCTGAGTGATGTAGGTACCCGCAGGTTGATCGTTGTAGGTGCCCGCTCGCTGATCGTTGTAAGTAGCCACGGCTGATCGTTGTAAGTAGCCACAGGCTGATCGTTGTAGGTAGCCACAGGCTGAGTGTTGTAGGTACCCGCAGGCTGATCATTGTCGGTACCCGTAGGCTGATTGTTGTAGGTACCCGCAGGTTGATTGTTGTAGGTACCTGCAGGCTGATCAATGTAGGTACCCGCGGGCTGATCGTTGTAGGTACCATCAAGCTTATCGTTTTAGGTACCCGCAGGCTGATGGTTGTAGGTACCCACAGGCTGATTATTGTAGGTACCCGCAGATAGATCGTTGTTGGAACATTCACGAAGAAGTCATAACCCTTCAAGCTGGAAAGAGAAACATACTTTCGAAAGTCTTGCGATATCACGAGATGCTACTGCTGCGGTGATCGCGGACTTCTGGTAGTCACTTCCACTGCTAAGGCTTCAGCACAGGCTTCAGTTTTTGTGAAAAGATGGCGACAAATATCTGGCTGCTGTCAGAGCTGTTGCTACATTCAGCACTGTAGCTACAGTCAGAGCTGTGGCTACAGTCACAGCTGTGGCTCGAGTCAGAGCTGTTGCTACATTCAGAGTTGTGGCTACTGTCAGAGCTGTGGCTTCAGTCAGAGCTGTGGCTACAGTCATAGCTGTGGCTATAGTCAGGGATGTGGCTACAGTCAGGGCTGTGGCTACAGTCAGCTGTTGCTACAATCAGGGCTACAGTCAGAGCTGTTGCTACAATCAGAGCTGTCAGAGCTACTTCAGTCAGAGCTGTGGCTACAGTCATAGCTGTGGCTACATTCAGAGCTGTGGCTACAGTCAGAGCTGTGGCTACAGTCAGAGCTGTGGCTACAATCAGAGCTGGCTACATTCAGAGCTGTGGCTACAGTCAGAGCTGTGGCTACAGTCATAGATGTGGCTACAGTCAACCTGGGGCTACAGTCAGAGCTGTGATGCTATGGCTACATTCAGAGCTGTGGCTACAGTCAGTCTACAGTCAAAGATGTGGCTAGAGTCAGAGGGCTACAGAGCTGTGGCTAGTCAGAGCTGTGGCTTCACAGTCATAGCTGTGGCTACAGTCAAGGCTGTGGCTACAGGGTGGCTACAGTCAGAGCTGTTGCTACAATCAGAGCTGTGACTACAGTCAGAGCTATGGCTACATTCAGAGCTGTGGCTACAGTCAGAGCTGTGGCTACAGTCAAGCTGTGGCTAGAGTCAGAGCTGTTGCTACATTCAGAGTTGTGGCTACTGTCAGAGCTGTGGCTTCAGTCAGAGCTGTGGCTACAGTCATAGCTGTGGCTACAGTCAGGGCTGTGGCTACAGTCATAGATGTGGCTACAGTCAGAGCTGTTGCTACAATCAGAGCTGTGGCTACAGTCAGAGCTGGGGCTTCAGTCAGAGCTGTGGCTACAGTCAGAGCTGTGACTACAGTCAGAGCTATGGCTACATTCAGAGCTGTGTCTACAGTCAGAGCTGTGGCTACTGTCAGAGATGTGGCTATAGTCCAGTCGTTGAATAGTTTACTGGAATTTGCTTTCCACATGAAGCATTGATTCAAGCGCTGTTGACGAGCCTGAGGTCTATAGAGACAAACCAACACGGTCATTGTCAATGACCAATGGACGGACATATATCAAAGTCACGGTCACCCTGTGATAGTATAATGTGTTATGCAATAATGACGTGACTCTAGCCTCCATTCTGCCGCTGATTGCCTCACTGAGTAGCAGCTGGGCCACCTGGGACATCATTCATGTGCGATAGCCTTACAGAGGGCAGCCGGGCCTCCTTACAAAGTGACGTGGGGAAAGGAGGGATGAAAGCGTGGTACAAGAAGGCAAACCAGCAGGACAGCAGTAATTGGGGATTGCATACCCGAGCTTTTTCGTTGAATTGTTTAGCTTTATAGTTGGTGTGAGGAAGTAAAACGAATCTCTGAGATACATGGCCATATTCCACGACCATCGTTATCAGAAACTAGCGATCATTGGGCAACTGTGATTATTAACCACACATATGGGTCTACCCCCGACTTGGGATATTGATAACTTCACGGGCGCAAAACTCTGTTTACCTGTCGTAGTATAAGTAGTTGTTTGTGCAGCATTATATGTAGTGAACTTGTCAGTCAGCGTTAACTCACGCTTATCTAATCACATCTAGCATGAGATTGGGAGCTTGAAATGCCTTGTCAAAGGATTCTACATGCATACAATGGAGTGATAATGGCAACTGAGCTATGCTGTAACTATGGCAGAATATGCAGGATTGGTAAGTGGTTACTACTCAAATGCGGAACTGTATTGACTTTTTCCAAGTAATGTATTAGGCCTTAGTAGTCTATGACGGCTGAATACCTCCCTTATCGTGCATCTCAGACGGAGGGATGTGGTCTTAAACTAACACTCTTTGCTGATTACAGCTTGCGTCACGGGCTTAATTGTATGACGGACCCCCACGTTCTCGGAAAGCGGGATCAAAGATATTCATATGAGACATAAAGCTACTAAGGCCATAATTGCGAGAGATGATACTGTTTAGCGGGAAATGTAATTGCATTTGGCGCTCTCCACCACAGTTTCTACTATATCTACCAAGATATTGAAACAATTAAATAAATGAACCTACTCATGCCATGAATAAAACACGCTTCATGTCATTAGTCGCAAAAGAACATAACCTACCATATAAAAGCGTTGATAGAGAGGAAGCAAATCGTCACAGCCTCTATCTGGCCAAATTCAGCATCGAAAAGTAAACAACATAGCGCAATATATTGCACATCTGACAGGGGATGTTTTAATGATGATTGTGACAAGTCCCATATCTGTATTCTACTAACATATTTACATGTTATCAATATTATGAATATGACATCTACCTAGATCACCTTAGCAGTCAGCGATTAACCAGGGCGACTCCTGGTTCTCAACGTGTTGTCCTTTGGGGCCGCAAAGTGCCGTTGTTAATTGAAAACAAACCTACCCTCTCAGTCATCAGTTTGATAGAGTAACGTCCTACAACTGATATTTTTTATATGCCTCAGGTTTCCAGATCCACGAATGACCTACCTGCCATCTCCTTCACACCCCACACACCCACTCTCCTCATGTATACTTCATATCCTATAGCCATATGCCCATCCTGCTAAGGTAACGCCTGAATGCCCGAGCAACTCCCCAGCCTTCACTGACCAGGCTACTGCATGTCCCGTGAGAATTGGAATAGCGTGCCTTAGTCGTTGAGGGAATCACTTATTCATTTTATAAAATCAGTTCTATCCTGGCCTCCGAGCTTAAGACATCACTCTCCAATATTTAGTCTACGTTCCATCTTTTAATTAAATATCAAGTCCACTAATTAAGTTCTTCTAAACCCTACGTCTGGGGTTCGTTTTCCTTCATCAAAGCCTCAAATGCATGTCGTGGATCACCTTTCATGGTTAATCGCTCTTGCACAATTACAACAAAGTCTTTGTCGCCTCTGTTTAATGATGATGCAACACATTGACTTTAGCCAATTCAACGATGTATACACGTTTGCGTTCATATGGAGCATATACAATACGTTACATATGGGTCCATATGGCACCAGACCGTACTATGTAACTGATACATTCTGATGTATGTCTGAATTCTGAGACACGGCTTAAGGCGAACATATCACTGGCACAGTCTCTTGTTGACGCATCGAGTATATTTCTACACATGTTATTGTGAGCAAGACGTTGAATAAAGTTACAGTTGTTAACAACAACATATGAAAGATGCAGCTCTTGCGTTGGCGTTTTATTAATAACCATAAGAGCTGGTGTCATTTGTATTACGCACAAACAAACCAGCGTCCATTGACGCAATACAGGAATAAATTGTGCATTGCTTAAAGTTTTATTGAATACATAAAACCTGATAAGTCTCATTCAGCCGCTCGTAGCTTAATACTCGCGGTACATAACTTCTCTGCATATTATACAAATGCCATTTCCACGTTATAGACGTGCAACCTGAGCTAGTTTATGAAGTACGAACCCAGAGAGTTGAATCCAAAACACTTTTTTATTGGCCACAAATATGGTGTTTTTCTTGGAAACAAGAGCGAGTTAATAAAAAAGATATCGTCGGTTACGAAATAAATTTAATGATGTATCGTTATAATCGATTCGAAACGTCGATGGTTTTTTTTTTCAAAAGCACTTCGCATTCAGTGTTTGTAATATGACAGTTGTGGCGTCAGTTATGACATAGAGTAGCAAAGACAGATGGATGTTTCGTTCACGATTTTATCAGGCTATTTAATTCCGTGGCATTGCTAAGGCACGACAGTGAACATTTTTAATATCATCTTTCTTACGCCATTCCATTTTGTGGCCATATCAGGGTAAATTTAACATGCTGCGTCCTGTCATGGCCTGATTGATGACGTCGCCAACAAGGCGACGTGACATAGCTATGACGATGTCCGATTACTGTGTAATAAGTACATTTACCATACAGATATACAGCTGAAGTCAACAATGGAGTCACGTTTACGTTTTTAGGCAATAATGACATTATGCAATTGCCAATTGGCAATGATAGCGACATGGCACTGTACAGTAAACTAGCTTCAGTCTTCACAACTTGGCACGGTACAATACGCTTTCTGTAGTTTTAGCGACATGGGCCTGTACAATAAGCTTGCTTCGGTGTTCACTATATGGCAATATTCATTAAGCTCGCTTCAGTGTTGAGGACATGGCACTGTACAATACGCTTGCGTCGCCGGCTATTTGATATAGACGTGTTCTATGGACCTTGGTAAGCACTTATTGGCTAATTGGGACGTATATGAAGAAATGTAGTATGAATAACTCATCGTCTGGTCAGGAGGCAGCAAACAAGGATATAGGATCAGCGAGATCTTAGAAAGGAGATGGCTTAACGCCACCAAAACCACCCATCAATCCATTTGAATATCCCTGGGAAGACTATGGACTCACTCTCGTTGATATATATCTAAATGTTATCCCTTTGTTGGTGTTAAACCCATGTTTTACTCACATCACATGACCAACAACAAAGTATTTACATTGAGATTTTTCACCACTAACTTATGTCACCTACCCTGTCTTATTCCAGTGTGGCATATTTGATATTGGCTTTTTGACAAAGAATATGGACGGAGAAGAATATACTTTATTACTCGCTGACAGGCTGTTTGTCACTATGCCACCACTGGGATGAACACGACCGTTAACTGCAAAGGGATGCAGCTAGTATCCCTAGGTATGAACAGCACCTACTTTGATTAGGTATATTGTAAGGCTAACACTAAGCACGTAGTATCTAGATCCTATACATGGTTTTGATAATTAGGGTGTTGTGTGCTTATTGGTTGTTTTTGTCCATTAAAAAAATGTAAGCAATACAAACGAATCGCTAAACTGAATTTATGTTGATTAGGCAAACCACAAAACATCATAGCCAGGTCAGTCAATGTAGGGCTAGGGTGATGAGAACGGGTCAGAAGACTCGCCCTCGCCGGACAGGTTTGCCTTCGATAAAGAGGGTTGCAGCTAATGTACAATTACATTGGTGTTGTATCTGCACGGTATATCCGTCCCAGGATGCCCAATTCAGAAACAAATTTCATAGTAATCTGGAGTCTCAACAATATTATTTACAGAACAAAATGTGCTTATGTCGACCAGATTTGTCCCACAGCGCTACATGACCGAAGGTAGCAAGGGTACCACTTAGTTCAATAGGGGTATATCCAGGGCAGCGAAACGATGGACTTAACAAGCTGTGAATGTGCCTTCTCATAAATGTCATCAGTTTTACTGCCTTTGTTAATAATGCCGTCTTACTTTCAAATCAGCAATGATACGCATATCCTTGGATAACCACCTACATGCATAGATATGCTGACGCAAGTAGTAATATTGGTTCGGGTGTCCTATAACAGGCAAGAATACGAATTCATCAGGCGATAAAGCTTTCAATGGGTGGAATATTATATGATTACAGCACTGTCTGGGCAACAGACAGCATTACGCGCCCGTCTAGGTTGGTTTATTACTAAGTTAAGCTGAGAGTGTTAAGAGACGATGGCTCAACATCACCACAGGTACGCATCGAACGCGTGGTGCAAATGATGACCCTCGATCACTCGAGAGAGGGAGGGAGGGAGGGAGGGAGGGAGGGAGGGAGGGAGGGAGAGAGAGAGAGAGAGAGAGAGAGAGAGAGAGAGAGAGAGAGAGAGAGAGAGAGAGAGAGAGAGAGAGAGAGAGAGAGAGAGGGAGAGAGAGGGGGGGGGGAATAGTGGAGCAGTATTGGAGCATAATAAAGATTTCCGTATGTTACGTAAACCCATATCTGGTATAATTTGCAGGCTCTGAAACGCAAACCTTTCTGGCCTTACTATCACTTAATAGGGTCCGTGCAAGTATCACATTTGCACACCTCTTATAAAATAACTACACTCATACAGCAGCGCAAATAAGTCATTGAAGTCTGCGTCCCAATATATGGTCGTTATTGACGAGAAATCACCCTTCTTGGCTTAATATAAGAAAAGCATTGATACTATACATAGCTTTGTCAAGGTATTACTTTACCAGAAATGTGATTGGTATTTCATTATATACGTCAATTCATATTATGCTGTAAAGTTAACAACAAGAAAATAGGTCAGAGAGTTTGCTGTTATATAAGTGGCAACTGCCAACCTATTGGCTGTACTGTCGCTAAAATTATGATTCGTATTGTCGTCAAATTTACCAACACATGAAGCTATGACATATGTCAGATGTCATGCACTAAGTTTGCGTGTATGTTTGCAGTAGATAATGGAGGCAGCTATTGGTGGTATTCTCACTAGACAAGTGCGATGCATCGGTGAAATCAGTCTAGCTCCCCAATTCATTGCTGCTGATGATCATGGTATGAAGTGTGTATTTCATTGAACGCATTATTGTATTCATTTATGCCCAATATTGCGCTTTTAGGCTTGTATCATCCGAATATATTACCTCGTCAGAGGGAGACGATAAAAGTGCATAGCTTCCCCTCTTTGATCATCCTCAGGTAATACTCGATCATTTTTATTATCGATCCATTAGTCCGTAAAATTCCGATTTACGATTGAGGACGTAGTTGTTTGCGTTGTACGTAGACCGAGCGAGAGGACTATTGTCCTCAACATACAGGGAGATAGCTGAATACACACTGCGTACGGGCCTACGAGGGCGAGTCATGATCTGAAAAAATATGCTGGAAGGTTGTGGGGTTCAAATATCTATATATCTGCTGTAATCAGCTCGCTTCATGCTATCAAAAAGCGCCATACCTTTCTTGGTTCTGTTGACAACGTTGAATGCCACGTTAAACGAACAACTATTAACAATCACATCTCCCATTTTCCCTTTCTCCAAAGCTTACCTGTAGAGTCAGTGATGAGTTGATAAGATGTTGCAATATTAACCCTTTTTACTCATCGAGAGTGCGAGTGCGCATGCGTTGGGCGATAAGGCCTTTAAGTGCTAGTAACGATATCTTTATAATGCAGGTTAGGCACATTATACAAGTAATGTTTATTCCATTCAGCTTACAACTACCAAAAATGTCAGGTTCTTATTCACTTGTCTGTGATAATGGAAATGGCAAAATATATACACCAGTCCAACATATATTTACAAGATTAGTTCTCAGCAAACCACAAACAGGAAGCATATAGCAGTTTTGAGTTGCACCTCAACTTAGCGTACCTTATACCCATTTAATATTCAAATTAAGACTTTAAGCCATACACGTGCTGGGTTATTTGAAAATAAAAATGGTTAACATTGTTGTTTAACATCACCTTCAACATCAGAGGTCATATCGTGACGGAAACCTCACCAATGATATTTAAGATGATCGGCCGGCAGCTGTGGTCTAGCAGCGTGGGTGTTTGTCTAGTTGTCCAAATGTGGCTAGTTCAAATCCCACTGTGTGCTATGCACGGTGGTGCCATTTGGGTGATAGCATATTAAACTCCAATGTCTGTTCGTCATCATACATCACCAGTTTGAAAGTGAATTTCAACCCCAATATTTACCATTTATTTTTTATAAATATGATGATGAGAAATAGTTATGTCATTGAGCACCTGTTAACAGAGGGGTAAAATTAAATGTTACAAGCTTGACAAAGCTGAAGCCAAAGGTGAATAATAAACAGAGCTTAGATATTACTCGTAAAAAGAAGCAGATATCAATAGACCAACCACCAATATAATGCTTCTACCACCACCATCAACTCCATCACCACCCCTCCCCTACCATCACCACCACCACCATCATTCATCATCACCTTTAGAAACATTACTACATGACTCATCTAAAGAAGAAACCTATACATATGCTGCCTCTCAGCCTCCTCCTTGTCCGGGTAGTGCTCCTGGTTCATTCCCCGGAGTTCTGCAATGGGATTCTTGAGCAGGGTAGGACTAGCTGAGAATTGTTCAAGAAGGCTCTGTATCATTCCCTTTACATATCCTGCATAAACATACACATAATTCCTTCGGGAAAACATGCCTCACATATTCGCAAATTTGACAGTAGGCCAGGGCTGAGGACTGGGTATCGCCCGATGAATTCCTAAGACAAGTGCAAGCTACTGCCAGGCAAGCATACATCTACATATGGCAGCCTGACGTGACAAATCTATATGTTATCTGTGGTACAGCCTTATAAAACTTGAACCGCCCACACTGATCACTACCGGCCATGTCAATTTTGTCAATGGGCAAAAGCAAATTCTGACCACTTTCCCAAGCGGACATGTGATAGCTAGAGTTCAAGTACTGGAAACAGGCTACCGATATGTAAATGACTTAACATAATTGTCTACGAGGAGGGATCATAGCTTAAAACACCTCTTCCATATATTCCACCACAGATAAAACGTCTCGAAAGGCAGCATTCCACCGCTGCGACAATTTTCACATTTTGTTTTCAAAATCAGCACAGAAACATAACTAATGAGTTATAACTCGACTTTCATATGGGAGATGTAAGGATAAGTATACTAAAAGAATCTCAAGAAACCACGAATCAAAAACCGCTGATGAGTGTCTGTAAATAGCGATCAATTAGTGCGACAGCTAGTTAGCAAATAGAAACTTAGCCCTACAAGACGTCTGGGTATATTCTCATATTTCCTGTTCGACCGGAGTTTATCGAAACGGCGTCCGTGGTAACATCATTTAGTTACATATGACGTCACAGCGCCTTCGTTCATCTTCGGCTTGCGGTCGGGAAGTTCCGGAATGTGTTGTTTGTTTTTGCAAATTTCTTGTTTACTACGCGTCGGATCGAAAAAAGAACTGCAAATTATTGATCAGAAAATCGCGTTCTATATGATCCCGAAGATTCATATTTTAGCCATTACTTGCACTTTAACACTATTGAATCTGTTTTGAACACATCGCCGTCTGGGCTATTGACATCCGTCAACGCCCGTTTTATGCATACAATGCGGCCTTGACAGCCCGCGGACCAGCGTAGCATTCTACATTTTGCACTGTGAGATATGTAACAAATGAGGACATTTACACCAACCCGACGACGCAATTGATTCAGCCTGATTATAAAGCTGGGCTTTAACAACTAAAGCGTGCTCTCTAGGCAGATCCATTTCGGAAATATAATGCGCGCAACTTGATATAAGTCAGAGAAGCAATAAGTAGAAATACTTTGACCACTATATCGCATGTAGTCCCCTGGGCATCTATTCAATGCACAGTGGCTTGTTAGCCGGAGGAAGCAATGCAGGGCTGGGTAACCATGCGGAAGTACCAAGCGACTTCATAGATGCATGGCTGCACATTGGTTGTAAAGTTAATGAGCCTTGGATGGTCTGGTGCATATGGACAATGCTCATGAAAGAGAGAGGGAGAGGGAGAGAGCGAGTGTGTGTGTGCGTGTGTGTGTGTGTGTGTGCGTGTGTGTGTGTGTGTGTGTGTGTGTGTGTGTGTGTGTGTGTGTGTGTGTGTGTGTGTGTGTGTGTGTGTGTGTGTGTGTGTGTGTGTGTGTGTGTGTGTGTGTGTGTGTGTGTGTGTGTGTGTGTGTGTGTGTGTGTGTGTTTCTTGATTGGCCTGGATCTGTAACTTTTCATAAGTGACAGCTACCTTCTACCGTTCAAGGCACATTCCTTTACGGAGCCAATTGGCCTGTTGTTAACTTAAACCACAGACACCCAAGTCAATCCATCAACGAACGGGGACAAAGCATCCAGGCGCCTGCTTTAGTGGAATTTGACTCCATATCACTTATGTATAATTAGCTCGTTTTGTGGAAACCTTGGCAACGTTAGTCAGCGTAACTCGTACAAGAAGCCAAACAAAACGATAAGGAGCTTAACAATGCCAACAGCAAGTTTGTTTATTTTGGTGGAAATTTAAGACTGTGATATGCGATAGCTCTGTCAGACCAAGCTGCAGTCATTTCGTAAAGAGGGGTTCCAGTCCAATATCGGGAACGAGTTTGCCTTCGTTATTGATACCACTTAGCTGATTGGTGTGCGTATCAAATGAATTATGACAATAGAATAAAGGTATTCGCCATCGGCTCAATTTGGATTCAGAGGAATAGGTTTGATCTGTTCGCTTTCTGCTTCATGAATTCGCATTATTCGAACGTCATTGGTCACATTATATGTGGAGCGAGGCCTCTCTTTATTATTGGGTTAGCTGTCATAATTTGAAAACCCGTATCTGTCGTACAAGATGAAAATGGTAAAAAGTATACTCCGTCGTACAAGGTATTATGCAAATATATAACCCGTCGTACGTCGTAAGCAGGATAAAAGTGTCGGACAAATCTCAAAATCTGATCAGCTGATTTCTGATAACATGCACTAACAACGACGCGCGCTTGCACGTTCAACCTGTGATTCTCGGCGCGTCACACAGGGACTTTTCATTGCAATTGCATTGTCAACGATCAGTGAGATATCCCGGTAGAAAATATCGACATGCTGAAACAAAATAAATATTTAACCATCTGTACAGATAGGAAGAGAAAAACATAACCCGTCGTACAAAACGAAGCCCCCAAAAAACCCGTCGTACAGATTGAAAAACATACCCCGTCGTACTAATACGAGGCCTAAAAAACCTGTCGTACAAGCCGAGAAGCCGAAAAAACATATCCCGTCGGCATATGTATACATCCTCTATACACTTAAGTGCCCCACCCCGCCCCAGGGGGTGATATTCAGACACAGTCACAGTTATATGAGATTAAGTCCGAGCTTTTCTCACGAATTTTGATATGATGAGAGAAAAGCGCAATGCGATAATAAAGCATGGCGCTTGATAGTGAAATATCCCTTATCAGGAAACGATATGCGTAAGTTGGTGCTGCACTCTAACTACCGTGTTATTGTCAATCGAGTACTTCAGTAGCTCAGCCTGCGGGGTTTTATTTCACAAAACCCAAGCGCGATAAACATGACAATGTGCGACTACTGCCGTTGTTTTCCGCCTACCATTAAGTGCTGACTTCACGCCTCTCAGAGCATCTATATAAACTCACTCCTCGCTCGCCTCAACAAGAAGACGTCTCTGTTGCAGTGTTTGTCAAGAAACGAAAGCACACTCGACAACCGTGGTCATCTGACGACTTAATGAGATAGTTGACAGGGCCTTATTCCTGCTTGGACTCGTTGTCTGCCTCACATCGGCAACGCCTCTTCATAATGTGACGGTAAGTTACTTTTAATTTAATTACATAACACCAATCTCACCACCCTCTTATATGTATTAAAGAAATAATGACCCGTGGAAAACGAACATTCATACAGTTTGAAAATGTATCGGTCAAGAAATTTCTTGGTTCTATTTTCTTTGTAGATAATGTATTCAATGTTCTTGCAGTTTTTGCTCGCTTCATCCACATCCAAATTGCGCATTAGAAATTACCCATTGAGAAAAATCGTCATCAAAAACCTAGAAAGATCCATAAAATAATAATGTCGGCTTGGTTTAATGCGTTGACATCGTGTTCAGACTAAGTTGTGTGCAATCCCAAAGTCATTAAGAAAAAAATCTGGCCGAGTCGATTGAGATGGGAGAGGCTAGTTCACCCGGCGGACTATCACATAACAATTGCCTAGTTATTGAACATACCTGCCTGCTGAAATAGTTTTCGGTTTTGTAAACTTATACTAACTACGATATCCATGGATATATAATCGAATTTGGGCTAGATAACTAACAATCAAGGTTTCTGTGCGAATGTCATGATCGGCAAAAGCTATCTGCAACTATAGCATCCAACCATCCAAAATAACAACTAAATACTCTGCTGGCAGCAAATTGTTTGGGATATTTCACCAAACATAGTGCATGATACTAGTCGAGGCTACCATTCCAGTTTATATCAAGCTATAGGGCACACATTTTTCTGTGCAGATTAATCAGCAAGTCACTTGTTCTATGCATATCTAATGGCCTAATCAAAGAGCTTATCGATACGCAAAGAGGGCTCACTCCAACTAGTCATGCGATAAGTATGCAAATGGGTAAATCACGTGCCCATCGGCAGGTGGCGCTACTATAAAATTAACCTGATTTGTCGAGGTGGCCGCGTCCCCGAACCAATTCAATGCGATTTTAAGGAGCGCTATGGCAAAGCACCACGCTGCTGACGTGTGGCGTTTTCACATATTTTTCTGAGTGGAGGCACCAGTCAGCCTTATCGCGATCTCCATCGCCCGGTACCATCGTCACATCTGGCCCTTTGGGATGCAAACATGAACGCAATCAGCAGCATTGTCGCAACAGTCATGCCGTCGAGTGCAGTACAAATTTACGATCAGATACACATACCAGTAATGGATGCACCCTGCGATCAGGAATGAAATGGAAGGTCTAATTACCGGCGTGTAGAAGGTACGTAGAAGCCTCATTCCCTATGCTAATGTGCATTTAAGCTTAGTCACATAATGGGCAAAACACTTGTACAACGAGTGAAGCTCGGGACGTATCCGTCTCGTTTACTGCCTACCTGAGCCATTTGCCGGATTATTTCTGATGCAAACCTGCTGCCAATGTACTTTTAAGCGAATATGAGATGATCCTTACATTTCATAGATTGTGCTGTTTAACTACCAAATGATATGCACGACCATCTTTTGTCACTGCTTTGATTGCTATCTTAGGCTGAACATTTGCCTCTTCTCCCGAATCTGAGGCAGTCACGATAATCAATCTATAGACACCCAGGCGGTGATGATATGGCATGTTATAATGTTTTGAGCTTACAAAGATGTCTTTCGGATCCTGTTAGGTATGGATTAAAGAAGTCAGCACAGGCAGAGATGCTAACCTCGTGTGAAGGTTATGCAGGGTCATGGTTCGATGTTGGTAGAAATTATCCCATTTTCCTTATTCCTCCTCTGTGACCCCAATAGTCTAGGATCATCTAACAGTTCTGAGACAAAATGTATATTGCGAGCTCATTCTAGCAATATATAATCATCTGGTGTGGAGGCAGATGGAACCTTACCATTCTACAATAAACACCCCAAGTCACCAAGATAAACACACAGGTCCGTATTCATGATTGTACTAATGTAAACGGCCATTTATGCCCTCGCATACTCCTGTGCGACTAGTATAGTTAAATTATTTACGTTATGACAGGCTCCTGTCTTCGTCATATCATCTACAGGAAGTCGCCAACGTGTCCCAGACAAATAGCCTCGTTTCTGATTTATTAATGCGTGGCTGTAAACATGTTGTGAATTAAATAGACGTCAGCGACGGTCTCAAACGCGTCTTCAAAACACGCTGGTAATTACAACACACCTATCATCCCTGATGCCGGATGCATCCGTTACTGGTAAAGATATCTGATCGTACATTTGTACTGCACTCGACCAGATGACGGCTATGACAAGGTATGCTTATGAGACTGATTTGTTTGGGTTGCTAAGAGCCAGATGGGGTGGTTGTACCAGGTGATGAAGCCAAAGAGAACATAAGTGAACACGCCGTCTGACATATGCGAGGTGCTTTGTCATAGCGTCTCCAAAAATTACATGGGATTTCGTGATTAATTTGGTGGCAAAGTCGCCTCGCACGATAAAAACAACCCAGACATTCAATATTAGCGGTCAGACGTTTGATAAACAGTCGCATAGTATTTTGTTGGTTTTATGATAGTGCCACCGGACACCTGGGAACGCGTTTTACTTCGCATAGCTAGTTTGAGTGAGCCCTCTTAGCTATGCGATGAGCTCTTTGATATGATTGCATGGTATGCATAGCACAAGCGACTTGGTGTATAATCATAGCTATATGTCCTGGGCAGTCAATTGACTCAAATGTCAGCAAAACTGTGCTCCCTTTAGGAACTTGTCGCCACCATTGCTATCATGCAGTGTGTTAAGGCGATTGCCCCCAACAATTAACAGCCAGCGAGGAATTTGTTTGTCATTTTGTATGTTCGAAATAATCGTGTGGACGTGCAGATAAGGGACGTTCAGAGAGAAAGCGAACAGGGCGTTCAGTTGGAGGACGTACATTTAGAGGACGTTCAGATAGAGGACGTACAGATAGCGGACGCACAGATAGTGGACGTTCAGAAAGAGGACTTTCAGATTGAGAGCGTAAAGATCGAGGACATAGAGATAGAGGACATACTGATAGAGGACGTGCAGATAATGAACGTACAGATAGAGGACCTAGCGATAGAGAACGTACTGAAAACGTACGTACAGATAGAGGATATACCGTTAGAGGACAGAAAGAGGACGTATTGATAGATGACAGAGAGTGGATGTACAGATAGAAAACATAGAGACAGAAGACATACAGATAACGAACGTACAGATAGAGGACGTTCAGATAGTGGTCGTACAAATAAAGAGGAAGTACAGATAGAGGACGTACATATAGTGGACGTACATATATAGAGGACTTTCGGTAAAGGACATACAGATAGAGGACATACAGATAGAGGACGTATTGATAGAGAACGTACAGATAGTGGACGATCAGATAGAGAACGTACAGATAGGAGAAACGGAGATAGAGGACGTACAGATACATGATATACAGATAGAGGACGTACAGATAGAGGACGTACAGATAGAAGCCGTCCAGATAGTGGACAAATATAGAGGACGCACAGATAGAGGACGCACAGATACAGGACAAACAGATAGAGGACGTTCAAAAAGACATGCAGAAAGAGGACGTTCAGATAGATGACGAACAGATAGAGGACATCCAACAGCTCTGTGTTTACATAGATGCTAAGGGCGCCAGATTGTGGACATTTCCCAGAAGCCATCATATCGACAACACTAACCACAGACTCTCATATCGACGGCATTAACCGCAGACTTTAATATCAACGACATTTGCCGCAGGCTTTCATATTGACCGGATTTACCGAGGGCTTTCCTTTCAACGACTTTACCACAGATTTTCATATCGACGACATTTGCCGCAGGCTTTCGTATCGACGACAATTACCGAAGGCTTTCCTTTTGACGACATTTACCGTGAGACTTTTATATCGACGACATTTACCGCAGTCTTTCATATCGACGACATTTTACCGTAGGCTTTCATATCGAAGATATTTACAGCAAGCTTTCATATCAACGACGATTGTCGAAGGCTTTCATATCAACGACATTTACCTCAGGCTTTCATATCAACGACGTTTGCCGAAGGCTTTCATATCAACGACATTTACCTCAGGCTTTCATATCGACGACGTTTGCCGAAGGCTTCCCAGTGGGCACAACAAGTGGAATCCGCGTGGAAATCATGTGTATTTTTGGTGAAGTGCTGGATCCACAAACTTTCACGTGATATCCACGTAGATTCAACGAGTATTAATCACGTGGAATAGATGTGTCAAAAACACGTGGAAAAGACGGAGAATTTTAGGACCCATTTGTAAATTATTATTTATATATTCTTTTTTTCAGTTTATACCAGAAATATGGGCATATGTTAACCTGACAGCCCCAGCTAGGCATGATCTAGGTATGACAAGATATATAGTGGGTTTCTTAACTTTTGGTGCTATCGATCGATGAGCTCTGAGGATGATGATGGTTTGTGGCTTTCAACTGCTTGGTTACTATCGTGACTGGGGTTCTCCTGGAATAATGAGTCGAGGGTTGAGAGCGCATTCATAAGCCTCATCGAGTTCTTGAGAAACCACTTTCCTCGTTTCACTTTCGTACCAATTTATTTGGCATAATTATGGTCAATATCGAAAAATACACGGTACACGGTATAAATTATTATTATTGAAGACGAAATTTATGCGTTATACTGAACTAGAAAGATTTGATTAAGAGCAGTAAAGCAAATACGAAACTAATTTGTTCGTAACACTCGATTGGCGCGATTTGTTGCAATTGTGGAAAGTTGAGAATTCATTTTGCTATATTTTTGACAGTTTCTTAGTTTACAAGTGAGTCGTATTTAAATGTTATTCTTTTAATGAAAATAAGTTTACTCAAGTGGTTGTGCAAAATCTGCTTGCCTTATATAATTTGTTCATAGTTTATAATTTTATGCTCATTGGTACTTGAAACCTCTATTATCGCTCTCAACCAAGTGCCAGCCGTTGCAGCGGAATGGTTGTAGGCACGCCTCGTGCGTATTGGGAGGCTCGCTCCTTATTACACCACAACCATCTTATACACACGCCATCGTTCATCTGTCCCTCCATCTCACAGTCGTCGTTCATCTGTCAGTCCATCTCACAGTCATCGTTCACCTGTCAATCCATTTCACAGTCGTCATCGCTCATCTGTCACTCAGTCCCACAGTCATGGCCCCTCTGTCACTCATTCTGGCATTCGTCGGTTGAGCAATGATAGTTTTACTTTTAACATAAGTGCACTTTTGTGAATAATTTACTCTTTAAATATTTACTTTATTTTAATTCTGCTATTGAGAAAGGAAAAAAGTATCTTTTTGGTATTATTTACAAGTTTGTAGTCAGCAGCATAGTTATTGAACACTGCATAATTTGTGTGTGCACCGGTTTTCAGAAGCGCTGCCTACGTCTCCTCAAATCAGGGATATACTGAGCAGGCAGGAGAGGAGAGGGCTGGCCGATAGTGGCAAACAGCTTCCTGAAGCTGTGCAGATGAACAGCACTGAGGAACTTCAACATTTCAATGAGCAGTTGATGGACAACCAGAGAAAGAATAAGTAGGTATGTAAAATTGCAGTTTTGTTAAGGAATAGTGGGTGTCAGATCTAATAAACAGCAATGAAATATTTTCCACAAAAATACCTTCATATTATTATATACGGTATTGTCTAGAATGACTGTTACACCCAATTCAACTAAAATGCTTTTGAATTATTCCTTGTGGTTTTGTGGTCCTTTACTTTGCTATTACTGGGTGATTCTGACTTGTTTATTTTTGCATAAATAATCATTTATATATATGCAAAAGAATACTCTGAACCAACGATTTAAATAAGCCAGTTAATTCAAAAACATTGGGTAAATGTCACATTTTTGTGCCAGTTTCAGAAGTGTATGAAAATTGGTGGTAGCAGTGTCCGGGATATGGTGAACAATTTGACAAGCAGGTGAGATTCTTTCTCACTCTGTAGATGTATATGATGTGTACATAAATGATCCAAACAACTTTCACATGCATTTTGTCCGCATTGGCAATGTTTAAGACATTTTCATGCACCAATTGTATTCACTAATTCCCTTTAGTGCAATCTTAACATGAAAGGGTCAAGAGGTGACAAAGCCAGCTTTGAGAAAATGGCACTCTGCAAACTAATTGTTTGTAGGTTCACCATTGGCTAATTACTTGGAAGTCCATGATAGTATTTGGATTTAATGATACACAATAAGGAATGAAAGTCAGTTGTACAATGTATGAAATTAGATTTTCCTCTTTGTACTGTGCAGATAGTGTAGTGAAGAGTCATGGTTTCACCGAAGCTGCTGTTAATTTCTTACTAGCCAACCGACTAAGGAATGCACCCAAGAGAAAAAGTTTAAAAATTGCCTATTGGTAATTATGTCTGCCAACGAAAGTTAGAAGACATAATGCTTTAGCCAGAATTTTTTTTTTTTTTTTTTTTCTCTCCAGTCAAGTTTTTTCGGGCTTTTCTCCGGAACGGTTAAACATATCAACATGAAATGTTGGGGAATAATAGATCAATTTGGTATACAACTGCCGATCCAGTTTGACGCGCATGCGCAGTGCTGGAGGCTTATGGGAACGATTTTTCGTCGATTTTTTCCCCCATTTTCTGTAACTATCTCCTCCATAACTACTGCAGTTACAAACATATGAATTACAATTATCGTAGCATAGAATAGGCGAAAAATATACTTGTTTTCACCTTTTGTACTTTGTATAATGACATGTATTTTAGAGTACCTATCGCGATTTTTGCTACGAGTTCTCTCCTCGCTGATATCTCTGAAACGGCTGTATTTACGCACATGAAATTATGTCAGTATTTAGAACTTGGCCTCGTGATAATGATTGTAACAGTATTTGTAGCATTCACAGTAACAAAAAACGGTAAAAAGGACGATTAGTTCCAAGGTTTTCTACTGCAGCAGCTTAGCCCACAGGCTAACAGCAGGTGCTGGTTAAGTAGGCCAAACCTTACGTAATCGACCAGAGACATTCAACGCTTGCCTTGGCTTGGTTTGCATTGACTCGGCAAGGGGGTCATGTCAAAACAGGATAAACCTTACGTAATCGACCAGCGGCATTTATCACTTTCGTCGGCTAAATATTGACTTGGCAAAGGGGTCATGTCAAAACATCTAAGCGGCAGCTTATAATAGTGCGTGGTACCTACTCTTCTCGGTCCGTGTATATACTGTCTTTTTGTCTCAGCGACAGTGTGCATTATATATATATATATATATATATATATATATATATATATATATATATATATATATATATATATATATACCGTATTGCTGGTCTTCAAGGCTATATATATATATATATATATATATATATATATATATATATATATATATATATATATATATATATATATATATATATATATATATATATATTTTTGTTTTTTATAGTTGGTACCGTAGCCGCTGGTCTTCAAGGCTTGCCGTTGGAAGACATGCCGTAGGCGCTTGTGCCAACTCTATGTAGGCCAAACCTATAAATGTGTGTGTGTTTATATATATATATATATATATATATATATATATATATATATATATATATATATATATATATATATATATATATATATATATATATATATATCATATATATATATATATATATATATATATATATATATATATATATATATATATACATAGAGCCGCTATCTATAATAGATATATATATATGTATATTATAAGTATGTGTGTTATATATATTTTCTTCTATATATCTCACATATGTTTTCCATAGATTTGACTAGATCATTATAATCCTATAGCTGTATACATATCGTTATATTTATGACATCTCGCTGCTGCACGCGATTATGTCGTTTATGAAACATGCTGTGTATATATATATGTTGTTATATATATGTACAGCATGTTCGTAGATCTGTCACTATCATTGGCTATATAGAGGGATTCCCATACCCAATGCAGCACCATATAAATGTCGTTTATATATATAGGTACTTGATATACTCTCACATTTAGATTTTTAATAGGCTAGATCATTAACTTAAAGGGTCACTGACATGCAAAATTCAAATTTGTGATGTCATCTAATTTTTAACATGATTTTGTGACATTTTGACACTAGTATAACTGAGATGTCATAACTGGTTGACGAAATATTACCGATCGAACTCGCACACTTTCCTGTATGACGTCATCGAACTCATTCACTCACTTTCGTTTAGTGGTTTACTGATGAAAGCCATTTACCCGGACGAAGTTGACTGCTTTATGTCAATTATGTGACGTCACACAGAAAAATTTTAAAGTTTGGTCAAACCTGCCTTTTTCCACTAATTCTTTGCCTTTGTATGTTACTCGTTATGTTTAAAAACGATGTTTAATATCGTTATTTGTGATCATGTAGTACTAATAGTTGGATATTTCTGAGAAATAAATGTACTTGGTTCAATGATCTTGTCGAATCTATTAAAAAACAAAATGATTGTATTTTAGCATTACTAAGTTGACTAAAGAGGAAGTAAAAGCCACCTGAATGCAGAAATTTTGAATCGCTGAATTTAGGTGGAAGGGCACACGTCTTTTCCACGTGTCTACATCCACGTGGTTCGAAATTGTCTTTTACGCGAAATTTCTACGTGGATTACACCAGTTTTTCCACGTATTTTCCACGTGGATTCCTCGTGTTGTGCCCACTGGGTTTTATATTGATTAGATTTACCGAATGCTTTCCTGTTGACGACATTTATCGCGGGGTTTTATATCGACAACATTTACCGCACGCTTTCATATCGACGACGTTTACTGCAGGCTCTAATATCGACGACAATTACCAAAGACTTTCCTGTTGACGACAGTTACCCCGGGGTTTTATATCGACGACATTTACTGCACTGCACGCTTTCATATCGACGACGTTTTCAATGCAGGCTTCATATCGACGACAATTACCAAAGACTTTCCTGTTGACGACAGTTACCCCGGGGTTTTATATCGACGACATTTACCGCACGCTTTCATATCGACGACGTTTACTGCAGGCTTTCATATCGACGACAATTACCAAAGACTTTCCTGTTGACGACAGTTACCCCGGGGTTTTATATCGACGACATTTACCGCACGCTTTCATATCGACGACGTTTACTGCAGGCTTTCATATCGACGACAATTACCAAAGACTTTCCTGTTGACGACAGTTACCCCGGGGTTTTATATCGACGACATTTACTGCACGCTTTCATATTGACGACGTTTACTGCAGGCTTTCATATTGACGACATAAACCGCATACTTTCATATCAACGACATTTACGGAAGGATTTCCTATCGACAACATTAACCAAAGGCTTTCAAATCGACGAAATTTCCAGCTGGCTTTTATATCAACCAAAGACAGGCAGAAACAACACCATTCTACCACAATGCATTGATTAATGAGTGATTGTGATGATCTAAAGCCACTGAACCTATATTTCGTGTTCGTTGCCTTCTGCCCAGACGATGAGTTATTCATAGTACATTTCTTTACATACAATATAATCAGCTAAAAATGGGTTACCAAGGTCCTCAGGACAAGGCTAAATCACCAAGGCGGCGACACAAACAGGACATTACTAAGACATCAACTGGAATGAAGACATATATTGCATTTGGAGGCTTGCAATGCGTCGCACGCTATGATAATTACTTATTTCAAGCTGCAATTATAAATGTGTTATTGCATTATTAAATATAACGTATTGTCTTAGAGCTACACAGCCTGCTGGCTTACAAGTAGCTGTTCGGAATTCGTATGGTGTGCCAACCCTAGCCTCAGTCTTTGTGCATGGCCTTGGAAAATATAACTCATTTACCTTCTACTCTCTATTTGCTCAGGTCCTTGGTTAAGGTTCACGGCCATTTCACGACCGCCTGCCATGAAGAGGCAACTTGCATATCGCTCAGTGTAGTACTATCGCCAACAGCGATACATTTCATTCTAATGCGTGTTTCACAGGCCCAGCATGAAATTGTGTTTTCCTCAGGATAATCATTATCAAAGACATGGCATACCGCGTCGTATCAGCTGTGGGGGTGAATAGGTTGAGGGAGGGTGAAGGGGGTCAGTCATCATTAAGGTGTCATTAAGCTTGTTATCACCTCAGGGAATGTCATGTTATTCATTGACTTGTATCTCCCCTAGCACTAATGAAACAGTGAGCCTATTTGGCAATGAACAGGTATCGGAATAACCTTACCAATGATAGTATTGGTGTAGAAGATTCTAAAAACATTATATGGCCTATAACTCATACCACCACCAAGTGGCAGCGCTGAAAGACATTTCACAATGCCTTACATCATCTGCTCAAAGAGGTTTTTAAACGGTCGGATTTTTCCTATTTGTATTAACATCATATCATTTTATTGTCATCTTTTCATTTCCTTTAATGTTTATAACCTATGTTTTTGCAAAGGAAAGATACTGAGCTTCCTAGGAATTGACATGTAGGGAATGTAAAACCACGCACACCAGAAGTGGAGGAACTATGTGCGATCACAAAGCAACAGCAAAGCATACAGTTAAATAATATTGATAAGAACGCAGGTAATGATATTTTGTTATATGACATGCTCAAAATAAAGTCAGAGCACAGGAAAAGGCAAACAGGTTATATATAGTGATGTAAGAATATCAATAATAATAGTTTATCAAAATATGAATAAACAATGCATTATGTAACAACAACAAAAAGGCCCACTAATCACTATCTAAGAAAAAAGCAGGTGGCAGAGAACATTCAAATTAGCATTGGGCAACCGGAAGGAACTCTGAGGATTATTTAAATGTGATGCATATCCTGAATGGAGACAAGACTCTTTGATATAAACCACAAAGGCCACACTGTAATTCCCTAACGGTCGGCGATTCATAATTCGCCAGTTTCTCTCACATCTCGCGCGTGGTTTTACCTCAATAAAAAAAATGGATTGAAACAAACATTTTGCAACATTCATGACTCATTAATGAAATGTCAACGAAAAAGGATGCTGCCTAATATCGATGGCGTGCACGGCAAGCCGAGCTTGGCCTGAGGTGGCTATAACACATTGCCCCCCTCACCCACCGGTGCAAGAATCAAGCTTTCGATGTATGAGAACACAAGTGTGGACATTCACGCACAGGACAGAGTGTTTCTCGTTGGTAACCTCACGTATGGAAATTTCTATATTCGCCCGGCATATGTATCGTTTTGTGAGCATACGTTAGATCAACTAGTCAGCAATATCTCCGTTGTCAACATTGATCCATAAGTATGAAATCGAACTGGAGATATATTGAATCGATACACAGTCAAAGCCTAGCTGCAACTATAGCATTCGACTATTTCTAACATACAAAATGAAAAACAAATTCTTTACTAGCAGCCATTAGTTCAGACGATTCACCAAACATACTGCATGATACGAGTTCTAGCTACCATACCAGTTCATATACAGCTAATGGGAGCACAGTTTTGTTGACATTTGAGTCAATAGACTACTGGACACAGGCTGCAGTGCTGATTGTACAACAAGTCATTTTATGCTATGCATACCAATCGGTCTCATCTCAAATATTATCGCTATGCAAATTAGATTCACTCCATTGTGTTACCATTAAATCAACAAAAACACATGGGAATGCTGCGTATGATTAAGTCTGGCTGCTTATGATTAAGTTATGGGTTCCTCCGATTGGTCGTGGCAATTGTAACAAACACTGTGACAAAGAAAAACACATTTTCAAGTCAGGAGACGCGGGTGAGTCCCCTTAGCATAGCTAAAGCTCTTTGGCTTTATCGTGGGAGCCATCATCCGGTACCAACAGTCCATCTGCTTCTGAGGGTGCAAACATGAACAGAATCAGCCGAACAGGCATACATTGTCATCGCCATCATGCTGTGGAGCAGCACAATTTACGATTACATGTCTTTACCAATAACGGATGCAGCCAGCGATCAGGGATGAAAGGCGTGGTCTAATTACCAGCGTGTTTTGAAGGCGCAATAAAGGCCGTCGCTGACTTCTTTGTAATTCACAATAGGTGTACAGCCACGCAACAATGAATAAAAAACAGGGCTATGTGTCTGGGACACATTGGCGATATCCTGTGGATAATAAAAAGAAGACAGGTGGATGTCAGGCTTTGCGTTTTTATTAGGCATGCATTCGGAGCAGAAATGGCCGTTCACATTTATACAGTCGTGTAAAATACAGGGCTGACGTTACTGCGATATGACTGGGAAAATGTCGTTTCGCAGAGCCTTTCCGTTTCCAATACACGTCGCACAGCTCGGGGCGTATTTGTCTCGTTTAACGCTTGCCATTTGTGTCACAAGAGCTAAACCTTTATTTCTAAGCTTGAGGGCTTAAGCAATGCCGAAGTCTTAGCACCAAATCAGCATCGCAGGCCAATCTCTCCAAACGCCATATATGCGGGCGATAGCTTTGTGTAATAATGAATGTTATTGCATAGATAGGAATAATTACCTTGCAATCATTAATGACGCAACACACAGAGAAGTTAACATAAATATGAAAACACGTCGACCAACGCCCAAATACATCTTCATATATTCATGGTAATGTTTATAAAATTTATGAAATTACAGTTAATAACTTGAAGTGAATTAATGTTATGAGCAGAAACAGCACCCTAAACTATTGTAAGCCATAATTTGTGAGATATCCAATATGCAGATAAGTATCAGTCCAACTGCATGTTAACCTTTCTGGCCGTTGAGGCAATGCGTATAATCCGCTTACAGGCACACACAGTTTCTTTGCTGCAAAATTATTTGCATACATTGCTTTTTTCTATTATCACGATTGTGGCAGTCTCCAATGCGCCCAGCAACTGGTCCTTAAATAAATAATGACATTAACATGGTTCGACTTTTAATTTACTCCTTGTAACCTGAGCATCAGTTTTTATGAAATTATGGGACAATTTACAATATTCAATGTGGGTAGATAAGTCTTAATAGTACATCCTAAAAACGATGTTCTTAAGTTTGTTGCAGCTTTAAACCCCTTTCATTGACTTCGTCCAGATCAAAGCTGCCAGAAGCATGTTGTATAATATTCAGTCATTTCCATGGAAAAATAAATGTTCACAACTACAGGTATTATGTCAATATCAGCAGAAGACGATCATCAGCTTGATATCAGTGGTAGTCGCAATACCAAACTTGAATTTCAGAAACAATACAATATTGTAAAAAGGAAAAGTCAATATACCAAATGGGTGGTAATATTCGATGGGGCACAGATTTATGTACCATTATTAATCAATCATTCAAATTAAGTTGATGATGAGTTCTCGGGATGAACGTACTTTAGGGGCACAAATTATACTCAGTTCAGCTGGTCCTTACTAGGATGCGAAATCTGGTCACCACAACCTCCCAAACCACCTGTATCAGCTATGCGCTGGGTTTGGCAACATCTGTTTTGCAGAAAAACATGAAACGAATCATTCAGTAAGGGATTTTTGAATATGCCTTCCATAATATTTCTCCAGCTATTGCTTCCAGTATTTAAAAAATGGTAGCGCAATGTTTGTGGCTTACTCGTTTTAAAGCAGGGGGTATAGTTTATTTAAACTCTTTCACAGCGCGTATAACTTAATCTTGAGAAAAGTGTTATGTCGTGTTGTTGTTATCCTCAATCGTAAATGATTTAACCAGGTCAGTGGGTTATGGTATTCGTTAGTGAATGCTAAAACAACTCAGCAATTCAGAAATCTCCCCTTCCTTTCTCTTGCAACGCATTGTAATGAGTTTGTTTGTTTATTTTACCGAGCATCACTGTTCAATGCCATTGGGATGGTTCTTATTTTAACAACTATGTTGTCCTCCGATTATAGTTTGTTTATTGTAGCCATTCTTTGCCATATTCACACGCTGTCGATCTGCGAATTGAATCAGGTCTTCAGATCGTCCGAGAAAATATATCAGTCTTAGAAATATACGTACAGTATGACAGATCGCAAAAACATACATAGCCATTGTCATTCTCTCTGTATTACAAAAGATTCACGATAAGAGAGCGCTCCCATTCACACGACTGCAAGCAAGTCAATGTGACTAACGAAATCATAGGATCCTTCCTAATTTGGAATATAAGGAACAGTTTGTCAATACATGATCTCGTGGCTCTACCTCTATGCTGCTGAACAAGGACTCTTCTGGCGATATAAATAAACACGGTAACGCAATTAATAACAAGGAACAGTTCCAAATACGGTCTAACTGAGGCCTTATAAAACAGGGAATGCTGTCTCTGATTTGGAAATTTAAGCCTCTTGGTGTGGCTGAGTTGGTCGGAGCACGGAGCCACTGCTGCCAGCGGTCACAATTCTCAGTTGTTATTATGCAGCGGGCGGATAAGTTACAGCGTGTAACACAGGCATAGCTGTTATAAGCTTGTAGATCAGAGGACGAAATTCTGCTTAATTCAGCAAAAACCTATCACTGTTTGCTTATACACACCCTGAGACACAACCGCGTTGTCATGGCAGGTATATTTTGTGCTGACTCCAACTGATACACGCAATGGCTGATGCTATAATTGTCAAAACCAGAGTGCTGTACAGCGTCACACCTGTACGTCAGTGATATGCTCATTTGCACCCTTGTACAATAATGCGGAATCGCGTTTCCAAAGTTAATACAGACCACCATTTAATGGCCGTAGCAAAGCACAATAATTAGCGATGGGTATTAGGCCGTCATCGTTATGTTGACGATGTCGTATTTCCGGTATGACGTGAGAGCTTTGGTCCTGCGTTATACAATCGTCTGAGTTAACAGTCTTATGTCCCAGCTGTCTAACATGCTACTGTATCACCCTAAGTAAGCTGTATATGTCTGTTGGTCTGAGATATTTCAAATAGCTAACTTCCTTGCCGGTCGTATAAACATACGTCTCCATTATGCAGGGCATCTATCGGCCATAAACAGCTAACCTAGATAGATGTGTTAAACAATATTCACATCACAACTCACCGGATAATTGGAAGGCCAGAGCGAATATGTCGTGTCTGCACCATGTAATGCTATCCATTCGACATACCACTTACTAACATTACCATGATGGAAGGTTGAGCAGCCGGACTGCCAATAGATGGCATTTGATATCATCAAACAATAGAGTGATAGTTAATAAGCTCATGTGAAGAATGATGCAAGTATGTTATGACACTTTGATGGTTAGACATGCACATGACTAAGTAAACGAATATCTTTTCCATTGTGAAGCTGTATTGATGTCTCAACGTGGTAATACAACACACTACCATAGGCCAAGTCTATCAAATATAGCCTACAAACGTATTCGCACTGGCCTTATGGCCTGAGTTTAGCACACACCAAGAAGTGATGGCGCACACTTCGAGATCACTATGCTAAATCGACCTAACTGCGACACAATCTGTATATATGGAACATGGCTGGATGAAATCGAAAATGCAATCGGGTGTCCTGCCTTTCATTCATTCGCTATATGACATCTACTCTGTAAAACGAGAACTGCGAACATTGAAATGGTGATCAAATCTTTGGCATTTCATATACTCAGCCAATCAATAAATGGTATGGTGCGCACGCGCCCTGTCATTAGTCATCTCAAAACTAGACTACTGTGACATGCTTCTGTGTAGCATATCCGCTATAGCTCCAGCGCGTCCATAACAACGCGGCGTGCCTCTTCACACGATCAAGATCTCAAGAGCATATAAACATCACTGCTCGTGAGCCTACACCGGCTTCCTGCTAGAGCGCACATCGACCACAAGTTCCTACTCCTGGTCAACAAAGACCTTCATGTTTTGGCCCATAACTACTTATGCCAGTTGCTGTACCAGCCCTCTCGCTCCCTGCGTTAGCCCAACAAATATGTCATTGAAGAACCCCGAGTGAACCGGCACATAGTCGATAACAGGGCCTTCGGGTTTATGCCCGGCGCCAGTGAAACAAGATGTCCACATTATTAGAACGCTGCGAGTGCTTGACAAGGTTTAAGTCAACGCTAAATACGGTATCAGTCATTTGTTTGGGTAGCTAGGCAATAGCTTGCATTAACTTAAAATGATGTATACACCAGAGATAACACACCTGCCCTTTTGACAATGACCACATCTCTCGGTCTAAATCACAGTAGATTATAGAATAAGTCATTTTAATAAATAGGAGAGCATATGTCATAACAAAACAGAGCTCTAGACATTAACGTTGACACAGCGGGCACTGAATTAAACAGCTACATCATGTTTGAATTGCTGTAATCCCCCTGGGCTTCATAAAAAGGTTCTGGCGGACTGAACCTCAAACGATCTGACGAATGACAGATTGCCAGTATTTCAGCTAATACTTACTGCCAATTATTGGAGACTGAATACAATTCATGACCAATTATCATATCAGTCCATAGGTAACTTAACTTGGTTGGCATTAGAGAAACTTGACTGCTATAGGTACAATCGTGGTGCACCCGACTATAGCGACAATACCATAATGTCATATCACAGAGGGTATAAATATTAAATGGGAAAAACACATTACACAGTCAGTGTAGCGCACATACAGCATACACCTGATAGCCATGGGCAAATACGTCGTGCAAATCGCGCCTCACCTGGACTTACCTCTACAAGAGGGAGCTGTTGACCTCCGAATGAAGGCGGTAGTAATGCGACCTGCATTACCGACCACTCTTACCAAACACGACAAGTCATTAGGTTTCTGTCGATATACCCCACTCGGTAAGACCAACTCGGTAAGACCTACTCAGTTAAACCTACTCGGTAAGACCAACTCGGTAAGACCTACTCGGTTATACCAACTCAGGGGTAGAGGTGTGTCGGCAAGAGCTGAAGCATACTTTGTCCATTCCTGTCCTCCGGGTTGCGGAAGTGTAGATTGTACGTTCAATAATATTCAGCTGCCTCGAAACAGCCTACAAATATGGAATCTGAAGACGAAAAACTGAAACAGAATATAATTGCCAGAGTTGGAAGCAAGCTTTTTTAGCGCCGAGCCAACGATGCTGCATAGAGCCAGAGTAATTGATTGTAGTTGGCTAACTTTATTACTTTGACTTGAGGTTAATACATACAGGCAATCACTAAATTCTGGTTGCATGACCGTAATGCACAGGCTGTTGTGAGACAACACCGTCATTCATGCCTGGTCTCTGTGTGCCATCTTCTAACCTCCGCTTGTATTAGTTAACAAGTATAACTCGCCTGCGTATACACAATTACACAGCATCGTGTATCTGTCTTTTCTGCCGGAAGTTACTGCCGTGCCCCAGCTTTTATTACCAGGGGATGATGATCTGCGAAATTCGCGAAGTATTAAGCCCTGCATTAGAAGTGACACATCTGCATAATATACAAGAGTGGAGTGGTATCATTCTCGTTTCTATCGTGATTGGTAAGCCCTCCACCAAAGTGGCGTGCTTGGTTTACTGTGATGTTGTATTTCCTATAATATTAAGCGATGGCCAACGGATGCTTCCACACAGTAAGAACCCAGTGCGTCTTAGCTAGACGAGGTACCATTTAAAGCAAGGTTTCGAAGAAAGATGATTGTTTTGCCGTCCTCTGATGAGATGGAGTGGTCTTCAACCGACATAAGAATATCAAAACGGTGTATATCGTATATTCAGCGGTACAATCCCTCCTCCTGTCACCCAAGCGGAAGTCTATATGCCCCAAGGACACTACATCACCTTGAGAGTTCTGTCCCCAAGGTCTGCAGCATAATGTCGATGAATCTATTTGTTACAGCTCCTATACGTGCTCTCTAGTGAATGCTACATGATAGGATTAGGTGCTACAATTTGATGTACGTAATAAAATGCGGTCAATATCGATGAACAGTCACCGCTAAGCATAGCTACAGAGACTCCCTAAGAGACGAATGATAACTGTAAAAGGCGGTACTAACGTAGAGTTGTCAGGGAATATCATGATCTTAAGACTTAGAGAAGGAAGGGTAGCAGCGTGGAACATGCGCACGATATCACATGACACAGCAAACCCTGTATTCTTATTTAAATATTTATTGACCCCACTCCTTTGATAGACTGATCGAATGCACTTTTAGTGCGAGTGAATGGATAATAGCGCAGCAGTTCAATGGCATGACAACGGTTCATTAACTGGCTATCATGAATATTCTCCATGAATCACATGGTTAGGAAGCAAGGAGTGAACACGGCATCACTAAAGACATTCCCCGACCACTGGTGGTATCCCCCGCCAACTCACTACGCCTCAGCCCACGCTAGACCTCAAGGTGCTCAGCGTGACCACCTCGTGGTGAGAGTTATGCGCTGTGATTATAGGTGTGCATTAACACCAAATATAGCGTAAAATTGTCCAGACATATCATGGATAGGTCGGTGTCTGAGGGTCATCCAGCGCCAGGCATTTATTCCTCCCACTTGCACGCATGCTAGTGTGTATTTCATCTGGCGGATTATTATTCATTTATAATTTCACCCGATATCCTGGTATACGGACTATTCTACCTCTATGCTTGTGGATTACTGACTATTGTATAGCTATACATCATACGTTGTCTGATCTAAAGGCAAGTTGTCTCGCATAATACTAAGCAGTCGATTTGGGAGATGATATTTATTCATCTGGAGGCTTGTGATACGCTGTCACAGACTATGAAACGCTTTGTCGCTGTTAACACTGCAGCGATCCGGCTAAACAATGCCATGTTTCTTACACTGAAGCGAGCGAACAGATTGGTGTCATGTTGATGGGCCTGCAGCAGGCCTATTGAAAGAAGCCACACAGTAAACGCTCGGGAAAGCGATGCAATCTTGTTAACACTGCAGCAAGCTTACGGAGCTGGGCAGCGGGAGTCATAGTGGGGATCGCTAGGCGACAACGTGAATCAGCGTGAGGGAGATCATATTTCAACGGTGACTCGCAGTAGTTACGATGGGGTATTGAATAGCCATGGAGAAGTAACATGAATTCTGGCCAATAAGTACTGATTGTTGCGGACGATATCACATAACAAGCTTCATAAAGTGTCAAATAAAATGTTCTTCAGGGCAGTATTTAACTCAATAGGGTTAATGAGTATGCAAAAGTTACACGAAATATGTAAATCAACTATATCAGTTAACCTCCTTTTGGACATTACTGTTCCTGGAAGTTGCGCGTTAGTCAGCGAGGATAATTTAAATCGACCGTGTTCCTAATGCGTTCCTCGTGAAATTGTCTACGCAACCAGTCCATATCTAAAATGAAAGAATGCAAGGCAGCCTAATTCAAAGAGCATAATGTTACGAATCGTTCAATGGTGCGTTAGTGGCTCTATGTATTTGATCTGACAATTATTGTCAAATACGCAGTTAATGTATAGATTGAATCTGGTATTGATGAGGGAGAATGTGGCTAATTGTATACTTGAGCACAACGAGGATGACGTCAGTTTTGATTGGTTTTCACATGAACCGCCAATCCCGAGCCTAACCTCTCATTGATGCTGTGTACCTGAGCATTTTGCAACCCATGACATTTGCAAAAAGAGATTTTGACCGAATGATGAACTTGCGAAGCAAAATTTGTTTCAACGTAACTATGATGTTAGCTAGCGATTTGATCAACCTGGTTTATACCGCTCAGCTCCTCTCTAGCACAATCAGCAACAGCACATATCGCTAGTTCATAGTTTTTTTTGTGTTACTGTCCTTCTGCTTGGTGTATAGTTAACAATATTTTGCACAGATAAAATGGCTCTAACCAGCGATATTCGGAAAACCCCCTTCGGAATACCATTACTGTGATTTCCTGCTGTGGTCGGCGTATGTACCCGCTGTTGTAGCACAGGATTAACTTTAGTCCACAAACTTTACCGAGTCATATGAAAATGAAATTAGTGTCATTATATTCTGCAATTCATTGTCATATAGAAAATTAACCAACTGATCCTCATTCCGATGGTTTGCGTCCTAGCCAGGATATTAACGCCTGTTAGGTGACGTTGATTGGCTGTTGGTGTTAATCCGCTTCATCGCAGCCAGAGACTAAGATGTGATTGTGCTACACTACTGAAGTAGTGATGGTGCAACCATATATATATATATTTACTTAAGTACATATATATATATATATATATATATACATATATATATAGATATATATTCATATATATAGATATATATATATATATATATTTAAAGTGTATACACAAACACACACACACACATATATATATAAATATATATATATATTTCTATATATATATATATAGATATATATATATATATATATATATATACATATATATACATATATATATATAGAGGAGATATATATATATAGATATATATACATATATGTATATATATATATATATATAGATATATATATATATATATATCATATATATATATAGATATATATATATATATTTATATATATATATATATATATATATATATATATATATATATATATATATATATATATATATATATATATATATATATATATATATATATATATATATATTCATATATGTATCTCTATATATCTCTATATAAGCATAGGTTCGCCCAAAATTAATGTTTGTGATGCTCTTTAGCAAGGTTCATTAAACCTATGTACCTCATTTCTTTGGATGTCTCTTTCTTTGATGCGTGTTCTGTTCCCTCTTTAGCTGATGATAAATGGTAAAAGTGGTATGCTTGTATAATAACGACGTTAAATTACTAGCTGCATAGTTTGATCGATCGATTGACATCATCTCGTTTTATCGTTCTCTGGTCAGTGCAATTTAATTTTATCAATCACAGCCATGCGATGAGTATAAGTAGATTTTCGTATCAAGTTTCGCAATATCAATGAAAACATTATCACATGGGCAGTAAAACGATGGCTTTGGATCACTTATTATTGTACTGCCCAATAAAAGACTGTAATAAACTGAAGATGTAGCATTAGGCTGTATTACTTGCCATGAAAATTGTACTGTTAGCGGGCAAATCTGCAATGGATTGCGATATATTTTGGGATTGATTTATTCCCTGATGTTTGATTCTTTCGGTATATTTTGTATTTTAAGAATGGAAATACTGAGTTAAATGTCACTTTCAACACCGAGGTGATACGGAAACAATAATGGATGAGGATGATTGTTATGCTTTTGCAGCTTCCTTTATGTGCCAGCGACAATTTCATGCAAACGCTTTGCCCAGTTCGGGCTACAAAACCACCGTCGCTTGGATGAAGGTCCCATTCGATTCTATCGGGCCACTGGGTCAGGTGTATTCCCTTTTAGAGATTGGACCGCCATAAGGTAGGATCATCCGAGTCATGGATAACCATTGAGGTATTTAGAGTTTGGGATAGAACCCACAAACCGGCGACTCAGGTTGCCTCAAAAGCCACGGAAATCAGCTGGCATTTCACAGAATATATCGTCGTAGGACACCATTGTCGACTTAAACATAGAACTTTACCGTCATCGGCCAAGATTTGTTCTTCACTTCACGGGAGCTCATGAGGAATATTTGTTTAGAAGAATTGGCTACATCCGACATTGATATGAGCAAATGTTGTAAGTGCTATGATTCATAATCCGCTGATTACGACGACCGCCCCAGATGTTTGGAAGGAGCATGCACAGATTGCCGTTTGTTTATGTTGCCTGTCATCAACACTAAGACTCAAAACAGGTGGCGGAATGTATTTTTTCCATCTGTAACTTCTGAAATAGTTAAGCCGATGGTGATGATTGTTTCGGGTTTATTGTATTCTGCTGTTAATATAAAACGTTGGCAAGATTTGCTGACATTCACGGGTGTAACAAGGCACATTGGTGTGGTAGTAAAACACGAGTCTAGGTACCCGAACCTTTATACAAAAATACATAGGGCAAAACGAGGTTGTCTGGAAGGGTACTGAATCTGACCCCGTTTAGCATCGTCTGCCCTGCCTGCATGAAGCTACTACAGACTAACTTATTAGGACCGATGAGCAGGTGCACAAAACGCATAGAACAGTGTGTTTCATCATCAATACGCGGATATTATCATTATTTTTGCTATTCAAATTGATGCATTGCTAATAGGGATACGCTACACACCTTTTTTCCGCACTATGTCGCTATGAGCAGATGGAACTCTGAGCAATGTTTGATGCCGTCTATTATTTCAGTTACTACTTCATTGAGAATCATTCATGGCAGCCCCTGCCAGATATAATAATGGCGGTAGTAATTTAACGATAAAAGTACTGCCCCTGAATAGAGACCAATATTATTAATCACTGTCAGTAAAAACAGATATCATAATTAAAACCACTGCACTGTGCGAGGGTCCGTTTTAAGTAGCTATAGCATTATATTGGCTCGTGTACAAAATAAGCACTAAAAGTTAGAAGGCACTGTCGCTTTGGGAAGCATATAAATGACCCGTTGTAAGAGCTCTCAATGTTATACCAATTGAGCCCTATTGAATGCTGACGAATGCATTATGTTGCAACTCTGGATGATAATGTACGATGTCGGTAAATATTAGACATTAATTACTGTTGCACAAAACTTAAAACACACCACAACAGTAGATATTAAGGCAGACCCTAGCTATGTTTCATGTACGCACAACAACCAAAATTCACGCATGGGTTTAGGTCTTTCTTGAATGTGGCTCAAGATATTCCGTCACGTGGTCTTAATTTTGTTACGCTATTAATACGTCCAATAAACAGATGGACAATCAAGCAGCAGAACAGTTATAATATCTTACTGATCTCAAAGCCTTACAAACATGAGCGCGACCACTGCATTGTTACCCCTCAGATGACATGTGCGTTCGGTAAAACATGTGCATTCGGTATGTGTATGCCTCTATTTTCAATATTGTACGTGTCGCTGTTGTTTACCTCCTAGCGTGCTTCTTGATAGCGACTGGACAGTATGCTCTCGTGCATCATAATCTCTGGGTGGAACGGCTCATAGCAACACATAGCTGGGAACACGACGTAATCGTAAGGGATGCTTGTGTAAGGCAATATTCATTGTGTTTACCTGAACATGTGCAATAACACCTATCATTGCATTCAGGCCGAAAATCATTGTCTCAGCATTTATACAACTCCCTTCAGAATTGCCACCTGCAGAATTGTAAATGACGCCGCATATTGTTCTGTATTCATAACAGGTATTGAATGTCAGCTAGTGTAAGCAATGGAATGGCCGCTCAATCTGCTGTTGATCGTTCTACAACGCAGATGAAGAGTTTGAAATAAGCCCCCTGCGTCAACTTACAAATTAACACTACAAACGCTCATCCATACCTGTACACGTAAATGGCGGCAGCGGAGAAGAAGCGGATACGCATGCCAATGATGCACCATATTCATTGTAGGTGTACACCGGGTTTCTTTTCACAAAAACAACCGGTTACGACTCCCGTATGCATATCAGCTGCCTTTTCATATACATATATTTTGCTTTGTACAAGGGTCTAGAAGATGTTGAAAGTCACCATAAACTCCATTAATGATCTGACTCTTGCGAATCTTGTAAATTTATCAGCATTGAAAACACCAGGAAATGGCCCGGTGATGATTGCTCTTTAAGCATTACCAAGCCAAAATAATTTAGAATAGCAATAGCAAATCCGGTCTGTCGATCTAATCCCACAGTGGCATTTGCTTTACACTATCATTAGATGGCTGCAATCATATCTGCAAATGCAAAATCAGGTGGTAATCAGATACTTACCAGGATATTATTCGAAAAATGAATGCACATGCAAGAAACGCCAAGCCGCTGATGCTAATTAACCTTTACAGTTTTAATTTACGTGATTGATAATCAGATAAATTGCAAGTATGATGAGGGGCATTGCATGAGATGCACTAGGTCTGAAGCAGGTTCGTTTCAATTGATAATGTGTTATGTATAGTAATTCATCCGATAACTCAATCGTCCCTCCAAGAAGCAAAGTCCTGTAACAATGTCTTCTTCACTTACTAAGCCAGCCCTTTAAATTAATAACTATCAGCTTAATACAGCATACATTGGTGAATATTTATCAATGATAAAACTTGGCATGCTTGCATATTAACGACGTTAAATTGCTAATGTGCATGGTTTTGGGTCCTATCAATGACAGTCATGCGATGTATACCTACCGGCGATATCAATGAAAACATTATCACATGGGCAATAGAGGACATTATATCATATTGCCTAACAATAGGCTGTAATAAACTGAAAATGTAAATTCAGCTTCATAACTTGCCATGGAAACTTGTAATACCGAATTAAAGTAAATTATGTCAAAGAGCAACTCCGAAACGGATTGTGATTCAATTATATTCTGAGGTTTATTTAATCCCTTATGTTTTCTTCTCTCGTTATGATCGGTAAATAAGTAATGGTAATATTGAGTTTAATCTCACTTTATTCGCCGAGGTGATATGGAAACGGTGATGGATGAAGATGATTGTGCATTTCATAAAAATATCACTCGATTTCTATACGAAAAAAAGAATTTGCTTACTGCAAGAGTATTCTAAATGGTGCTGATATCCGGATTTCCAAGTTGGAATGGCCGTATATATTTCTTCTTGTTCTTAAATAAACTTTCAATTCCTTATTTTTTTTACGTCAGGTCAAAAATAACCCATATTCCATAGGCGCAGAAACGTCATCACCCTGTGCAGTTTGCTGCCGGCGAATTTTAGTTTGCACTATTTTCATTGCGATAATAGACGACCTAAGCAAAGAACGAAGAAAAGGTGGAGGGAAAAAAAGCTATTAACATATTTAACAACCAAAAGAAGGAAGTGTGAGCGAGACCAGCTGAAGCCTAACACGAGGGTCGTTTTAGGGGCCCAGTTTGACCAATGATGAAGCTGCGAAGTTTTTGCTGGACATGTAATCAATTGTATATCATGAATGATCCTGCTGTTGTATTGGCTCCTCGAAGTAGACTTGGTTAAATGTCAACGACTGAATCTAATGTTAGGGCCTATTTTGGGTCCTTTGCACTATTTTGAGTTGTTAATTGTAACCCGACCCGTAAACAGGTGAAAGAATTTTCATCGGCAGGGTGGTCAATCAAAATTTTAAAATGCATTTATCAAATATGCTATTGGTGCCTTTGCATAGTCTCACTTTGGTCATCTCAATATTTAATATCTGTCAGTTAGAAAGTTGTTGTGATTTTTATCATCCAAAAATGGCACATTATTTGGACAAGCACTTGACAAACTCCCTGTTACTCACATGAGGCAGGATTGGTTGGCCATTGTATCTATATTACATAATTATTGAGTAATGTTGCAAATTAAATGGCATGTTAGAGGGCCCCGTAGATAACTTATAAACACATAAATTTGTGGTTAAATTCATTTTAGGTTTAACAGACAAAATGGTATATTGTGTTTAGGTCTATTTTTCTGATTAAAGGCTTTTATTACCCATTGCCAGTTACCAAACGGCACAAAAATGGCTTGCCAAACCAAATCGGCGTGACGTTTGACCTCCCTATCATTGGCGGCACCACAGTAGCATGGGAGCGTTTTGTGGGGAATGTTGACCCAGTACAAGTTTTCAGCAGATGGTTAATTATTTTATTGATTTTAACCGATATTAATATCAATAGTACGACAATGACACAAGCAACAAGAGTGAACTCTCTGCCCCGGGCAACCCCAATTTCCTGATTTATAATGCAACTTAACAATTGGTTCAGGATTATTCAACTTGTTTGCCGTAAAAAACACCGAAAATTGCATATGGAAAAACGAAACTCCAAACAAGGGTCATCCGCTTGATATTCAAAAACGTAGTAGACTAGGCAAGAACATGGGCAGGGTTGGTCTGCTGGTGTGACGCTATTTATTGTTAAATGTACGGTAATCCATTGCAACGATAATGTTCGCTATATTCATCGAGATATATAGGAATCAAAAGACAGCATTTTGGCTGCCCGCATTCCTGCCTTATGTTGAATCCACACTGCCCATGACGTCACTACTGTGTGTTGTAAACTAATGATCCTTCAATGCGCATGCGCCATTTTCCCATCGACATGTGCTCATGTTTGTAAACACGGGTGTGTCCGACACATTTCGAAATGGTGTAATCGACGATATAGCGTTTAACCAGTCCGCAAAATGGTTTGCATGGGTTCCAAAAGAGGTGTTCTATTATATAGATAAGAAAAAACGCATAACCCTTTTTGGGGGGAAAAGCACAAACCCTTTGCCCGGATTGGGATGTGAAACTAACGTATCAGGGACAATAGTCCTAAGCAATAACATTATGCTACCAGATCGGGTGAATCCCCTTTCTGAGATGGCTCGCCTAGAGACATGCAGGTTTTATCTCCTTTGGATCGAACATACAATCAGTGAGTCGATAGGCGTAGCAATTTACCACTTGGCCATGTAAATCACCTGTCATTTCGCAGACTAGCAAACATTATTGTCTTTATCGATGTAGTACAGCAATGCCGGCTTAACATTTAACTATACCATTGGCTACGAGTAGCTCCTCACCACAAACCAGGTCATGAGGCATATGTTGTTTAGGCGCACTGTCTACAAACAATCTAAGAACCTAGTACCAAGTATAATGTATTCTTCGGGGTCAATATTTTATTGCAGTATCATAAGTGTTAAATAATACAAAAGTATATTCGACTTCCAAGTGGGCAAATTCATAGTCTTCTCACACCAACGAGCGGCTAAGACGTATGTACGTCTCACTGGATGGTTTAACACTGAAAAGAAACGAGTGACCATGGTCGATTTATTTCTCTCTTATTTCGACTTTCAACAACAAACTGTCAACCTGACCAACCGATGGGGGAATATATCAACAGGTCAAATGCAATTGCAGATTTTTTTTGATGACTTTACACCAACCAAATAACACTGGGGATTCGTTAAATAACTCGAGGACTCCTGGGTAAGACTACGTCTCACTGAATGTGTGACATAAATACCATAAAGGCATTCCCTAAACGATGAGCACAAACGACACCGACATCTAAACAATCAATATAACCGAATACACGGCCTGGTCACGCTTTGTATTTTTTTCCTAAGTATTTACTAAGTTATGGCCCTGAAGAGGCAACGTGCTAACCCTAGCACTAAGTTAATATAATATATATATGGAGCATGAAACCTCCTTGTTGCTTTCCATTATTCTCTTTACATATTGTGTGGACTCTGATAGGATTCGGACCTGTAAATTACTATGTGGTGGATCCTTGTTCCTATGTATTATTCTATTATATGATTAGACTTTCAACAGAATGCATCATGGGGTACAAGATGTATGATATTGGAGAAGGAAGGTCTTTAAAAACCACAGTTTTCTTGATCGGATCACTGATGCCTTATTCCTATTGAATATATTGAGCCGCTATGGCACGAGAATAGCAGCCGCAATGATGCAATAACCCCGATTGGTGAGTTTTATGTGAATATATACAGACGCGCTGACAACTGATTGTTGCATATCCGCACAGTATAAAAGCATGTCAGATTATTTGCTTTATAAAACGAAGGCACAAATAATAGTTGCTAAACTTCGATATATGTTGCACAACCAATCTATCACGGATTAGCAAGGCAACCCGTGAAACATAATTTTGGAAGAGAGCATTGGCCGCCGCTTTTTGTAGGAAATAGCATTGAACAGTTTGTGAATGAATACGTTTGGTGTAAAGTTTTAGAATAGAAAAATATATTTCCTAGTAAACAGTCTGCCCCTAGACTTAATCGTTTCCATCCATTCAAAAGCGACAAATTAGGAAAGCAAAGATTATTTCATCCTAGGAGTTGCCGCAATAATTTTCTCATGATATTTTGGATAATGAGATAATTCAACCGTATCTCTAGTATCTCTTAATTCAATACCGCGCTCAAAGATTAAGTTTTCTGCTGCCCTGCAGCCCCAAAAGCTGAGCACCATAACCTGGGTAGTACTGAAAATCTGCGTTGCATTTGACCATAAAAACTGCTGGGAATTATGTTTGTTTACAAATATCATGCCAGAACTATATTCCACTTCTGCCTCTGCATTTGATTGCTATCAAAAATGGAAATGCAAACATTGACGCCATCAACTTGTGTATAAGTCGTAGCATTCCGCATCGTAATGCATACTAGGACACTAAAAGGCCAATGTTGTTTCCACTAGCACCTTTATCCTTTCGGATTCACATTTGTAGGCATTAAATGTCACACGTGCGCTGTTAAACTCAATATTTGCCTCACCTTACAATCAAACACAGCATGAAACATATGCACATTTCTTTTAGAAAGACTTATTAACAATCATATCAAAGCCACCCGTACAGTGCCCACTGAATTCTCCCTTTATTATATTTGCCGACAGCCGCTAATAATTCAGAGGCTTTAATATCGATTGTCGTTTTGCAATACGGTTTGGCATAGCTACATTGTATGCCCAATCAGCTGCACAGTTTTGCGCATGCTTTTTCCCCCATCAGCATCACGTGAAATAATCAGAAGATAATTCAAATTGTCTCCTACATAACCTTGCTGTCCAATAACGCCTAGAAGGCATGTTTGATGAAAGTGAAAAGGTCACAGATTACGATTGGATTTTTATCACACATGTCAAGTTTTGTGCATAGCTCATATGTTAATGTAAAAGGTACCCAATAAGTCACATTCTTAATGCCAACGGTTTACGATCACTGTTTGATATCAAACGGAACTGAAAAAATCTTACAGCATTTACGGTCAATGTGTGGTTCTCAAATCACATTGCTTTCCGCAGAAATTGATTTAGTCTCCCTAAACCCGATCACATATCGGCTATTTTGTTGTGGTGGCAGCAGTAAACACATCGGCATTGAGTTTGCACTAAACTGATCCTGCTATTTATTTGATTTGAGGTGATGACCTGCTAATATTTGAGCCGCCATGATACCTGACATCCCAGGGTTAGCAATCACAAGACCGATCTGATAAACCATAGCATTTGCTTAACACTAGTATGTTGATAGGTGACCGCGAGTCCCCCATGACATTGTAAGTCAATTGGCAATCAGATATTTCATCCGTAAAAAGTGAACACATCACTAACGCCCGCGCCATTGGTGCAGATGACCCGTCATTGTATGGAATTACACTACAAAATGAATTGGATTTCAGTTGGCGTTGTATAAAGTACACTGGCTCAGGGGCTGATGCGTGCCATTTCTAGAATGTATTACATGTTCTGATAAGCGCGGGCTCATCACAAATCGCGTAGTGATTGTCCGGCTTATATATACAAGAAACATTTGCGACGGGATCATCATGTCATATATTTGAATAGATTTAACATCGCGGGACCCTGAGATCCCATTTATTTAAGGCCAACTTGTGGTTTTGGTGTATTATAATTACCTCACTTTGCATCTTGCGCCAACTTCGATACACATTGCAAGAAAACAACAAAAGCAGATACAGCAATACAAATAATAATAGGCGCCGTTCTATGCATAGATTTAGAGTAGGAGTGTTTGTTGGTAAATGGTGACTATTATCTCCTCTGATATCACGTTTAATGGAGAGCACAAGCTATGATACGACCAGACCTGATTTATGCTATATGCTAATGGTTACAAACATACTACTGAAGCAATCCCACGCACGACATTATCAAATATTCAGCTGGTAATATCTAACCTTAGTAAGATTTGTTAACATGCACATCTGGTGCAAGGCACAGTGGCATGGTAGTTACACACAAGCCTATGCATTGAGATACTTATAAGAACGCTTCCTATAACATTTAGCTCTCACCTAATAAGGCAAAACGAGGTTTCGGTGATTAAGCTTTCAGTCAACTGCTCCTCGTGTGTCTGGAATGGTACTGGAGCTGACCCAGTTTAGCATCGTCTGCCCTGACTACATAAAGCTACTACCGACTTATCTGTTGTGACCGGTGAGCAGGTGCAAAAAACACATAGAAAACTGTCATCATCAATGCGCAACATAAATATAGGCTTTTCATTATTTTTACTTTTCAACGCATCTAGTCGTAATATTAAATCGATAGGAAGGTAGGTCGAATCAATATTCGGCGCTGCGAACCACCGAGCTCGGTTCAGTGCATCATAATATGGAGCACGAGCGCTGGTAAAATTATTGCTTTACAGATATGGTGCATTGTGTGAAAACATTCAAGGGTATTGCCGAAATTGATACATAGCCAATAGGGATACACAACAAACCTCTTATTATTGTCGCAATTAGCAGATATAGCTCCGAGCAATATTCGATGCCGGCGAAGATTTAAGTTATTACCGATAGATTCCCCTTTTATAAGAATCATGACAACCCCTGCGAGGTATATTCATGGAGGCAGTAATTTAACCACATAAGTACTGCCTTTGAGAAGAGACAATCATTATTAGTCACTGCTCGCAACAACAGATATACAAATTTAAACGACTGCTCTGTGCGAGGGTTCGTTTAAAGTAGCTATAGTATTATCTTGGCTCGTGTGCAAAACGAGCACTAAGAGCTGGAAGGTACGGTCGCTTTGGGAAGCATGTAAATGACCCGTTGGAGGAGCTCTCTGTGTTATACCAATTGAGCCCTATGGAATGAGCCCTATGGATGGTGCCAAATGTCGGTAAATAGAATTCGTTCTTAAGCAGTTCCAAAGGCAAGGAGGTTTCGTGGAGTCGGTCCTCTGTGGGATATTGGTGAGGCACGCTGATTAAATCTCTACGCTATCATATCTTATCTATCATCGGCTGGTAGTTGCATATAGCTTTGATATTAGCTACATAATTAATTTTCCAGAAATATATCACCGATGGAATGTGATAAATAGTAGCCGGAACAGCCTTTCACCCAGATACTACCCCATTTCATTCTCCCGTCTGTTTGTTAGCTGCAAAATTCTTTCTGCTGCAAACTTCAAACTTTGCAGCAATTATGGTCTCCGTGGAAGCCAGAGTCACCAACCTTGATAAAATGCTTCTATGTAAGGCAATAAAGTGTGTCAACGCAACATCACATCAAGTTCTAGGAACGCTCGTACTGAGATATCAGCTCTCTCTTCTTTCTGCTGAAGTACCTTCTCTGTGGATTTCACTTTGCTGAATTAGTTAACATGTAAACCACAGAGCCTGGTTGGCAGCAGTCTCATGTGCTGCCATTGCAATGATTGGTTGCATTACAGTTACAATTGCAATTGCAGTCTACATGTTCAGTCTGTGCTTAAATACTATTCCTGCTTTAACAGGCTCACATTTGTATTGTTTAACACCAACAGTACGTCAGTAGGTATGCAATCACCATGGCACGGATGAGACAACACTGGCGCATGGATCCGAACCTGGAACAAAAATCTGGGGCCGTATTCATAACGAATTCTAAAAATGAATGTGCTGAAGCAAGTTAAGCAGCTTATTGTGCTTATTATTTACAAAAGCATGTTGTTGCACAAGGGAGGTAGCAGAAAGTTTCTACAGTTGACAGTGAGAAAGCCGAAATCTCTCTGGCTTCACTGAATTATTTCAACGGTTAGCAAAATACATCCTGCTGACCTGTGGATTGGTCGCTGAGCAAACTCGTTAGAAAGAAAGATTTCCATTGTGCCTTTAGCACGAGTTAATGTTTATAAATAATATAACAATGCCTGGCCAAGATCAAACCAGAAATGTGTACCTTGTCAAAAGATTGCAGCCTTCTATTTACATCGAGAGCTGCAATCGATGGTTGTATTAACTAAGGTAGGCATGTTTAACTTGCAATTGCATTGATGGATCGGACAGCTTCAGGGCTGAAATTAAATTGGTCGCCTCACCTAGCCGAGGGGTGATTTTTGGTAGGCAGCTCATATCGTGACATCAGGCGTGAATATAAAAGAAACATTTAATATTGCAGGGAGAGACAGAACGAGTGAATGCAGCTGCATGGGTTCCTACATATTCATAACCTTTCGAATCTGCCATATAACCTGGCAGTAAACTGAAAGTGTTTCAGCATATTGCAGTCCCAAAATCTCTCACCCTTACACCCATCCCACCCAAAGAGACGGGAACGTAAGTACTGGATCGGAATGATTTCTTGCCAATATCAGCCTGACTGCTCTGATCTACTTTCCTTCCCCGCGCCATGTAGAAGATGCGTGTTATTTAGTTCATCTACCCAATTGCCAACTTAGTCTGCCTAAATGTTCATGCAAATAGCAGTCGGAATAGACTGATATTTTATGCAGATAATCACACACGACATTTACCAATTACTAGATAATGTAAATCTTGTACGACTTAACAGATTCACGCGCCAGTTAATGCACCTCAGGATTGACTGACGGCTACAACGTTTGCCAATGATGTATGAAGGTGTTACGAAGCCCGCATTTAATCCCTGATGTTTTCTTCTCTCGTTATGAATGGTATTTTAGTAACGGTAAAGCAAAATGGAGATTTAATCGCATTGTTCGTAATCAAGAACGAGCGCCAGCTCATTGAGACATTGTATTTGAAATTCTTTATGATCCCTAGACTGCTTCGAATGGTCAAAGCCAAATCTCATTTCTCTCATATTACCCCACAATAGCTTGCTGATTGCCAAACTTGCACTGAAATCTTTGACCACATCAAAACCTCTCTGATCCATCCTGCTGGATGGTTATGCAGTTATGTGATTTATAGCTGCTGGACAGAGCGCAATCTCGGATAGCATTACACTGCCTTTTAACCGTAATGCCTTCGGCGATTGTCGCTGTGGTCCGGAATGACAATACAGCAGCATGTGTCTAGGAGCATCATCGGTCGTCATACCTATTGCCACTGCGATGGGTGGGTGTAAGCCAGGTGAATTTATCAGCAGTTTAACCAATAATGTCAAAAGCGCGATCAACTTAGATTACTAGCATAGCGTTGTTAATTCATATTGCTGATCTAGATGCTGCTGAACATATGATTGGCATTATCTCTGGTCATGAAATGGTAATCACTTCGATGAAAATACCAAATATGATAACATGAAAAAGGTACATTACATATAAAAGCTCTAAATGCCCAAACTTTACAAATATCAAACTAGGGCTATATTCTACTTGCATACCATGCTGACGAGAACTGCCAACACTGAGCGCATAATCTAGCCAGGAGATGTAATTTAGTAAGCAGCACTTATTGTGACATCAGGTGTGTATTGCACATAAACATTTAAAGTGGAAGGAAATGGCAAGGAGAGTAAATACAATGGACACATAACCTAGCAATAAACTGGAAAGTTTGCCGCATTCCGCAACCTTTGCCCTCACACCTATCCCATCCATATGGGATTGCTCATTAATAATAATGTAGGAACGATGTCGTACCAATATCAATCTGATCGCAGTTGATGTATTGCTCTGTATGATCATAGAATATAACGCCCATTATGTTTCCGCTAGCAACTTTATCATTTCGGATTCCAGTTCCCCACGTTTGATGGCACTATATACCACATTAATTACGGTCCGATGAACAACCCTATACTTGCCTTAACTTACCTCCACATACCGCATGGGAAAGATGTACATATCACTTTGAAGGACTTTCCTTCAGCTTTACCACAGCCACCAATGCAGTGCCTACTATTACCTTATCTATTAAATCCTGTCAATAATTGATATCCATTTTGCTCGGTCTATTTCCATTAAGCCACACACAATACAGTGCCTTGCTGCTGAGATGGATTGTGTCTGGCAAGCGCTGATGATAACGCATTTAAGGACGGGCCCGATAAGAGAAATCACAAACCTGATTAACTCTACATGTTAATGGTCAAAACCCTAATACTGCTGTAATGCCGTGGCTTTATCAAATTGCATCATATCAGCATGTCGTTATCATATATCTACTGTTATTTCAGGTCGAGTGGACAAATTTACGCGACACTTCCTGAGCATGCTTTCCCTGAACATTACAACCAGATTGCTACCAAAGGCTTGCCTGGATGCGATGTGATTCCATGAGTTAAATGATGACAGTGTTGTGCGTTGTTGAAAGATTAAATATTGAGTAAGCGCAAGTTTATACGTCTCACCTTTGAAGTGGTTTCTTTCGCGCTTTATCCAATGCAACATGAGCATGAATAATGCCTGCAAGTGCAGATGTTTGTAATCAACTGATTAGTTAGGTAAAGCATGAAGAGATGGTCGTTTGCATTTGTAGTCTGTCATCAACACTAATATAATAAACACGCGGTAGAAGGTATACCTCATTCCAGCAGTAGGTCTGCGCTCAAACACAAGTTTAGGTATTGGGAGATGTACCATAACGCTTGCCCTAACACCAAGCTGTCACTTCACAGGGTAACGCGAGGCTCTAGGGATCTCGTTTCAGTCAGCTGCTCCAAAATTGTACTTAAGTTGACCTCCGTTTAGTTTCGACTGCCCCCTGCCTACATGAAGCTACCACAGACATGAATAGATGCTGTTATCATAATTTATATTATGCAACGCGTCTGGCAGTAAAGCTTGCCAATATTCAGCGCGACGAGCGATCGAGCTCGGTTCTATACATGCATGATAGTTGAAGCACAAGCTACGGCATAGTTATTGCAAAACAGATATAGTACATTGTTTGAAAACATTCAAGGGCATTCGCGTACTTAATACATTATCTTTAGGGATACACAGGAAACCTCTGTTCAGAATAACTGCACGTCCCACGATGCCGCTGTAAGCAGATATAGAACTGAACAATTTTTGATGCCATCGATGATTTCATTTATTGCCAGCTCAGCTTCACAACAACTCCTGCAATATATTGTATACCGCTACATATTGTAACTGGGAAACTATGTTCTGACATTCCTTATTCTGCTACGAGTGGAATGTTAAATTTCGACACAAAACTGAGGTATGATATTGGGACGGAAAAGCTGAGTACTTAATTGTCGGTATATAACTCTCTTAATAAATACCAATATTGGTAATTCATGCCATAGAGCTCTGACAATTCTTAAATATATTGCTTTTATGACAGCCTTACAAGTATGAGCACGACCAATGCATTGTAACCTCTCAGTTGACATGTACGTGCGGCCAAACACTGGTATGTGTATGCTTCTATTCTCAATATAATACGTGTCGATAAGTGTCGCTGCTGTTTACCTCCAAACGTACTTCTTGATAGCGACTAAACAGTAAACACTCGTAAATCCTGACACCATCACCTCTAGGTAGAACGGCCGATTGCACACTAAGCTGGGAACACAACGTAATCGTACGGGAAAATGTGCAGTATCCCCATCTGTGCATTCATATCGAAGATCATTATTTTAGTATTCATGCAACTCCCTTCAGAATTACCATCTGCAAAATGGTAATTGACGCTGAATATTGTAATGCGACGTTGGCTCAGGAGTTCTGTGCTTGGGTGTATTCATAAATAGTAATGAAACCCAGCTAGTCTAAGAGGTAGAATGGCCGCTAACAGCTGCTAGTGTTCGCTCTACGACGCAGATGATGACCAGCATAGAGTGACAATAGCCTACTGCAGCACCTCACAAATGAACACTACAAATGCTCCTGCCTACCTGGACACGTAATTGGCCGTAGAGGTGAATAATCTGATACACATACCAATGACGCACCATATTCAGGTTAGGTGTACTCAGGGTGTTATTTGCGGTATCCAACAGGTAAAGACAGTCGGATCAGCTAGATTTTCATTTACAGATACTTTGCTCCGCTAAAACGGTCTAGACGACGTTAACGGTAACCATAAACTTGCTTAGTGATCTAATTCTAACAAATTTAGCCATTTTCGTAAGAAATATCCTCATTGAAATTGCAGCTAAACGGCCCGGTGATGATTGCTTTGTAGGCATTGCCAAGCTACTACTTTGAAGTATCAATAACAAACCCAGTCTGGTGATCTAATCCCACCATGGCATTTGCTTTACATTATTATTTGATAGGTGCAATCATATATGCAAATACATAATCAACTGGTAATCAGATATATGTCAGGATATTAGTCGCAAAATGAATGCACATGCCGGAAGCGCATATGTCTCTGATGCTAATTAGCATTCACTATATTAATTTACGGTATTGATAATCAGATTAATTGCGAGAATGATGAGAGGCTTTGTATGAGGTGCATTAGGCCTGAAGCAGATTCGTTGTATTTGATAATGTGCTATGTAGAGTAATTGACTCGTGCTTGTCATTTCTCGATTTATGGATTTCTCCTATTTATCTAACATGCTTTTATTATCGACAAGATGTCGCTTACATGCCTTCTCACCGATACAGATAACCATCACTAATCGAAATTCAACAATATAATCCGTGCATGAACCAACAAAACGACCAAACTGACGCTTTCTAACGATCGAAGAGTCACGCTGGTTGTGCACTTATTTAACATTTTTTTTCCCAATTATGGCCATGCTAAGTCAATAATCTACCTTCAAGTTTTGTTATATTTTACTTATTTATGATATCAAGCACACTCGACAGCGTAGTGTCTCAAGTTCGATTCGAATGAAGAACAGTGTTGTTCAATGTTTCGTGTCTCTAAACCAGATACAAATAACGAACTGAGTGAAATCCGTAACGGATTGAATATTAATCCATTTCAGTAGGACCTGATAAAGTGGCTAGAAAAACGATTATCTTGAAAAATACGCTATGTTTGGCCGCCGACGTAGCTTTTCAGCGCCATATCTCTGCCATACAACTCTTTCACTTCAACGCATGAAACACATTCACACATGAACATTAGCTGATGTCGAGCACGAGGATGGATATTTAATAAATCATGGATGTCATTAACAGCAATAAAAGTAAGACTCGACAACATGACTTATCTGAGTAATTGCGAGATAGAGGTGATGATGCACTGCTGCAGCAGGTAATGGCTTGGTGAATTAAATCTTTAGCGGTTACTTTGGCAAAGAGGTTTCTTGGAATCGGTCCCCTGTGGGATATTAGTAAGGCAGAATGATACAATCTCTACTTGACCATATATTTGCCTATCTATCATCAGCTGGTAGTTGCACATAGCTTTAATAATAGCAACATAATCAATTTTCTAACAATAAATCACCGATGAAATATGATTGATCATAGCAGGAGCAGCCATTCATCCCCATAATACACAAATCCATTCTGTTTCGTTGCTTGAAAAGGCTTTCTGTTGCGAAGATAAAATTTTGCTGTGATTATGGTCTCTGCGTAAGCAGAAGTCATCAAGCGCGTTGAAAGGTTCTTAGCTAAAGCAATAGACTGTGTCAATGCGAGTGTACGGTGTAGAGACACAAATGCTTAGATAAGAGCTCTCTTTTCCTCCTGCTGAAGAACCCCTCCTGTGGATTTCAGTCTGCTGAATTCGATAACATAATTTCCACAGGGCTTGGTTGGAGGCAATGTGACGTTGTGCCATTATAATGATCGTTCGTAAGCACAATCAAAGCTTGTATCGCACATTGAATCCCCGAGTAGAGTATCAAACATCTGCAGGTTCAGTCTGTGCTTAAATTTTATCACTGCGTTAACAAGCTTATATTTTCATTGAATAACGCAACTTGTACGTCAATGATCTACGGCTCAGAACTTGGCACTGAAATCTTGAGCCGTATAAACATTGAATTTTACGACTAGATGCGCTAAAGCAAGTCAAGCACACCCAGCTAATTGTGCTAATTATTCACAAACTCGTTTTGTTGGACACGAGAGCCAGCAGAATGCCACAAAGAAAGTCGGCTACGTGCACACGTTGTCAATGTTGTTCGCAGCACTGACTGAGAGTAACATTTTACATCAAAATCGAGTACGATTTTGACTCCTGTCTCCTACCTTTGACGGCTGTTTATGACAGCTCATAGTGAGTGGTCATGATTGTTTGACAATATTGTCGACAAACGGATAATCGTATCGTAACACTCATAATAGGTCTATTTTCTTCTTTTAGATGTACGGTCTGATTGGTGTTCCTACGTTATGACAGCCATTCCGGTGCGTTTTCAAGGAGACAGCGTAGGCAATAACTACTCGGCCGAAAAATGACTAAATACCACTTTTACGTTAGCACTGCTGGCAACCTCCGTTTGTTTTTATTGTTTCACAGCATAGTAATGCAATGTGCTCTATTCGAACATTATGATCTCTATAATTCATATATGCTTGATGATCCGCTGAACATCAGCAAGCATCCCACTGATATGATCTGATTGCATCTCGATGACCGACTCAAAAACGACCTTCAATGCGATGCTGCCGCTGCTTAGTGATAGGTATTATATCGTTACATGTACGTGGTACATAAATTGTGCACATACGGCTCTGGATCCCTGCAAGGTTTTACCTAACACACATAATTTCTGTCAGAACTTGGACCCGACTACTAAATTGATACGACTTTAAATGTTGAGATGCTGCTGTGCACCTTTGTTCCTGGAACATAGCTATACGTTCTATTATATTGATACCGAGTGCAAGTGGCTAATAGAGACCCCATAAAAAGCTTAGCTGCCGTTTTGAACAACCTCAGTTAGTCATGGGGAGTTACTTGACAAGGATAAAATACGACACTGTAGACCTCAATCACACACTGACTATATCAATTTTGGCATGTGCAATTTGCAATTGCGTTGAGCGGGTGGACAGCTTCAACGCTGGAATTAATTTCGTCGCATCACCTAGCCGATGAAAGACCTTTGGTATGCAACACACATCGTGCGATCAGCTGTGAACATTAGAGAAACATCGATAGTGGAATAAAATGGCAGGAGTAAATGCAGGTGCATGCATTCTGACGTATTTATAACAGTTTGTAGCTGCTATATAACCAGACAATACACCGGAATTGTTTTCAGCCTTTTGCAGCCCCAACATTTTCTTCCATTACACTAATCCCTTCAATAGAGACGGGAATGTAAGAACTAAGGCAGGAATGATTTCCGACCTATATCCATCTGACACCTCTGATCTTATCCTCCCCAGCACAATCGAGGAGAAGTTTCATTTACCAAATTCGTTGATATGTTTCAGTACGTACTTCGAGTATATGATAGCAAACATGTTCTGCCCGCATAGCAAGGGTAGTGGCAGAATGCAGATAATCACACACGACAACACTTACCTATTACCAGGTAATGTTTATCTGCTTTGGCTTTACATATCCACGCGACGATAATTTAATGACGCATGACATCGATAGATGAAAGTGCTTTCTAACCCTGCATCATTGCAGCCGGCATCGTCAGGCCAGCATATTCAGGCAAGCATATTCAAGTAAGCATATTTAGGCCAGTATATTCAGGCCACCATCTTCAGGCCAGCATTATTCAGGCTAGCATCTTAAGGCAACCATTTTCAGGCCAGCATCTTCAGGCTAGCATATGCAGGTTAATAAAAAGGATTGGACCACGCTAAATTGGCCTCCATTGCCGATTATCGCTGAGGTCGACGTTGATGCCATCTGATCGCACTAGTGGGGAAGTATGTACGATGTGCCCGTGATCACATTGGGTCCTATTGTAAATTGACGCTACAATGAAGCATCATATTACCATATCTTATGAATGCAGGTATTAGGAATCAAAAACAAACTGTCTCAGTAACGTTCACCAAACTAGAAAAAAACCTATTATCATCCAACGTTCACTCACAAACACACGTTGGACGTGAATCAATGTTCTTGATGCGATAAGCATGGTTTATTTTAGACTCTTTATTTTGAATGCTTGTATCTGTGATGGGTCAATGGGCTATTAGCGTTCAGATTATTCACTATCAGTTAAACACTGCGTTGAACTGTTAATAATGATCAATGTTGAAACCTGGAATGCTTGCATAATAACGATCTGATATAGACTGCACTGACATAAATTATTATTAAGCTGTATATTTTGGAGCAATCGACTTCAGCTTGCTCTATTGTTCCGTGCACGATGCAATTTAGTTTTATCGATGACAACCAAGCAATGACAGTAAAATTGCTTTTCGTGTCAAATCCGGGAATATCAATGAAACTATTATCACCTGGGACATACAGCGATTGCTTTGGAAGCACATGATATGGTAATGCCCAATAATAGCCTGTAATAAACTGAATATGTTATATACAGCTTTATTGCTTGCCCTGGAAGCTTCCAATATCGAATCCATTCTGATACGTCGATGGGCATATCCGCAAAGGGATTTTTAAATATATTAGGTTCATTTATTCACTGATGCTTGCTTCTCTCGTAACGGTTGATATTTTAGTAATGACAAGATTGAGTTAAATGTCGAGCAGATATGAACGTTGCAAAGGATGAGAATTAGTGTGTGCCAGCGACATTTGATACAAACCAGTTGCCAAGATCGGGCTAAAAAACCGCCGTCGCTTAGACCATAGCTATGTACATTCGACGATGTCATCTGCATAGATAGAGTAACTTAACAGAATGCCATGCAAATGTCATCAGAAGATTCCCTGCATGTTCGGGGAAAAAACATCCCAATTCTATACTCCTGCATTTCGACAGAGGCCGCTGATAGGGGCAGCATGTGGGACGTGGGTTGCGACAGGTGTCGGTGAGCAATGGGATCCAGGTGGATAAGTGGAGCACTCTTTTAACGTACAGCTCTATATTTGCCCATGACCACCATTAACACTCAACAACGTACGCCCGTAGATACGCTGATTTTGAAAGACGTACTTTTACGCAAACGCAGCTGTCATTGCTCAGATTTAATCGGTAACCGATGCATCTTATGGTCAGTTGTCTGCGGTGTGCATATACAGCCAGACAGAAGGATCCGGTATTAGCTTGCATTGAGCAATTGGAATATATATCTGGACAGGGCATACAGCCAGGTAATTGAATATATAAGCAGTGTGAGCAGCAAGCCACTACAATATATAGGCAGTAACAGTTTGCATCCAGACCATAGGACACACATCTAGTAAGAGCCAAAAAGGAGTAACTTCCAGGTCACTAGAATGAAGAGATAATCGTTGTCAAGTGTTAATATAAGACGTAAAGGGCAGTGCGTGCGCATATTCCTGTCAGATCTAGTTATACTGTGTATCGCAGATTAAATAAAGCCTCGACTTGGTACAATCTGTGGTGCATAAATCCAGTGAGCATCATGCACTTCTCCTGAGATATGAGCGTAATGTCTTGCGTCAACGATTAATTGCAGTTGTTATCTTTTTTGGCTGCAACGTCTGAGGTAATGCTGCAATAGGGCAGCAAATATTGTCCAATGAAACATTATTTCACAACCCGCCAACAATGTATCAACACGTATGCCATGGAAGGGATCGCAAATGCATATTGGCTTCTGCCAATACGAAAGCGGTTATAAAATGTCTTCATTAAGCTCACGAAAACCAGCAGGTTATGCACCCATGCTTTGACACTTATACATAACTCTCCCATATACCCCCTCAACTACGTCTATAGATATGTGGAATTATTATATAAGTGAGGTCATCGTACGCATCGTGATATGTCAGTCGCGATTGATGCTATCTAAAGCATACACTGCTCTTTACCGCAGGACCCTGGACATGACTGTCTGCTACAGAACCTGACATTAGAGCGCATGGCCGTAGGTTATATGAGTCATAGCTTATTATAACATGACAAACCATTGGGCCGCATTATTGTCATTCAAAAAACAAAATTGCAGTGTGCTTGCCATTGTACGGAGAATTGACAGCTGTCTTCAAGATGCATTACCTTAGCACTTTCTCATGCTGCTCTTTACAACTCAATATTGACGATTATAGGCAATTTTCTCTCTATGTGACGCTAAGCATGTACATATGTTTCAATCATATTATATTGTTATATGCAGACCTGGCTCATATATCTCAGTAAGTTGATGATATAGCTTTAATTTACTTACAAACGGACAAATGCAGGACTGGTATGAGGATTATGAATCATAATTGGGATCTTGTTTATGTCGTGCAATTAAGGCAAGGTATATTACAGAGTTTCATATTCCAATATCATCTCCAACGGCTGTATGAACCGTATTACAGGCGGGATGCATATTAGATGTGACTTATCAGATTAATGTGATAAGATAACGTTAACTTGTCAACGAACATGTTGCTGGGCGTTAAGGATGGAGAAACTGTTCCGAGCCAAGCTAAGTCGCTAATCAACAACCAAGAAGAATTCAGAAAGCTTTACATCCATTGTGAAGTAGCATTGTTTCCTTGATCATTACTGATGGCAGAATATTTAACTCATGGTGAATAATTGAAATGCCAGGTTCCGACTTACTTGCAAAGAGTATATTACACGCAGCCAGTTCCTTGCAGATTTAAGGATTACATCAATGGTGCAAAGTTCGCCAAGTGACATCACCGACTCGTTTAAGTAAGACGCGTTCCTCTGTGCTTGTTATTGTGCGTCCAACTAGTGGAGGTCCGTATTGCTATTTCGGTCAGTAAATATGTCTTGTCTGTGTATATAATATGTACATGATACCACAAAACCCGACGTTGTGGCATGCAGTTGCTATCTGGTTGAACAACTAGAACCATGTTTTCTCTTAGCAAAATTTCTATGTACGGATCATATTATTTTTCATTGCCTCAATAATTTTTCAATGGCATGACTCAGTTTAGCGACCGCATATATATGGATTCATTTTGATCATGAATACGGCATACTTGTTAGTCATTGGTGATATCACGTGTTACTTTCGTCGTAATAACAAAGCGTTTATAGCTACGTTTAGAGGGCTCACTTCGAGTGGTTCTGTGGTAATCGCTTCCCTAATTATAAAACATTGCAATAGTAAGGTGGTGCTACCATGACACCAACAAACGCACATGGGAATACTGCGCTGACGTCACTGCGATTGATGAATGCAGAAAAATGTCGTTTCGCACAGCCTTGCCGCTGCCAAAACACGTCCCACAATAGGCTTATGAATAGCAAAATAAACAAGTACACTACTAAATAAATGTCAACTTGATAAATTACCCGCTCTGGGGTACCCCTATGGACATCAGCGACATAAGGCAACCATACATTTAAATCAACAAAACACATGGGACTGTTGATTCAACGTCTTGGGGCTCGGCGGCTGATGTTTTCTTCTCTCGTTATGAATGGTATTTTAGTAACGTAAAGCAAAATGGAGATTTAATCGCATTGTTTGTAAACATTCAAGGGCATTCGCGTACTTATCTTTAGGGATACACAGGAAACCTCTGTTCAGAATAACTGCACGTCCCACGATGCCGCTGTAAGCAGATATAGAACTGAACAAATTTTGATGCCATCGATGATTTCATTTATTGCCAGCTCAGCTTCACAACAACTCCTGCAATATATTGTATACTGCTACATATTGTAACTGGGAAACTATGTTCTGACATTCCTTATTCTGATACAAGTGGAATGTTAAATTTCGACACAAAACTGAGGTATGATATTGGGACGGAAAAGCTGAGTACTTAATTGTCGGTATATAACTCTCCTAATAAATACCAATATTGGTAATTCATGCCATAGAGCTCTGACAATTCTTAAATATATTACTTTTATGACAGCCTTACAAGTATGAGCACGACCAATGCATTGTAACCTCTCAGTTGACATGTACGTGCGGTCAAACACTGGTGTGTGGGATGTTTCTATTCTCAATATAATACGTGTCGATAAGTGTCGCTGCTGTTTACCTCCAAACGTACTTCTTGATAGCGACTAAACAGTATACACTCGTAAATCCTGACACCATCACCTCTAGGTAGAACGGCCGATTGCCACACTAAGCTGGGAACACAACGTAATCGTACGGGAAAATGTGCAGTATCGCCATCTGTGCATTCATATCGAAGATCATTGTTTTAGTATTCATACAACTCCCTTCAGAATTACCATCTGCAAAATGGTAACTGACGCTGTATATTGTAATGCGACTTTGGCTCAGGAGTTCTGTGCTTGGGTGTATTCATAAATAGTAATGAAACCCAGCTAGTCTAAGAGGTAGAATAGTCGATAACAGCTGCTAGTGTTCGCTCTACGACGCAGATGAGTATAGAGTGACAATAGCCTACTGCAGCACCTCACAAATGAACACTACAAATGCTCCTGCCTCCCTGCACACGTAATTGGCCGTAGAGGAGAATAATCTGATACACATACCAATGACGCACCATATTCAGGTTAGGTGTACTCAGGGTGTTATATGCGGTATCCAACAGGTAAAGACAGTCGGATCAGCTAGATTTTCATTTACAGATACTTTGCTCCGCTAAAACGGTCTAGACGACGTTAACGGTAACCATAAACTTGCTTAGTGATCTAATTCTAACAAATTTAGCCATTTTCGTAAGAAATATCGTCATTGAAATTGCAACTAAACGGCCCGGTGATGATTGCTTCGTAGGCATTGCCAAGCTACTACTTTGAAGTATCAATAACAAACCCAGTCTGGTGATCTAATCCCACCATGGCATTTGCTTTACATTATTATATGATAGGTGCAATCATATATGCAAATACATAATCAACTGGTAATCAGATATATGTCAGGTTATTAGTCGCAAAATGAATGCACATGCCGGAAGCGCATATGTCTCTGATGCTAATTAGCCTTCACTATATTAATTCACGGTATTGATAATCAGATTAATTGCGAGAATGATGAGAGGCTTTGTATGAGGTGCATTAGGCCTGAAGCAGATTCGTTGCATTTGATAATGTGCTATGTATAGTAATTGACTCGTGCTTGTCATTTCTTGATTTATGGATTTCTCCTATTTATCTAACATGTCAACTAGAATATGCTTTTATTATCGACAAGATGTCGCTTACATGCCTTCTCACCGATACAGATAACCATCACTAATCGAAATTCAACAATATAATCCGTGCATGAACCAACAAAACGACCAAACTGACGCTTTCTAACGATCGAAGAGTCACGCTGGTTGTGCACTTATTAAACATTTTTTTTCCCAATTATGGCCATGCTAAGTCAATAATCTATCTTCAAATTTTGTTATATTTTACTTATTTATGATATCAAGCACACTCGACAGCGTAGTATCTCAAGTTCGATTCGAATGAAGAACAGTGTTGTTCAATGTTTCGTGTCTCTAAACCAGATACAAATAACGAACTGAGTGAAATCCGTAACGGATTGAATATTAATCCATTTCAGTAGGACCTGATAAAGTGGCTAGAAAAATGATTATCTTGAAAAATACGCTATGTTTGGCCGCCGACGTAACTTTTCAGCGCCATATCTCTGCCATACAACTCTTTCACTTCAACGCATGAAACACATTCACACATGAATATTAGATGATGTCGAGCACGAGGATGGATATTTAATAAATCATGGATGTCATTAACAGCAATAAAAGTAAGACTCGACAACATGACTTATCCGAGTAATTGCGAGATAGAGGTGATGATGCACTGCTGCAACAGGTAATGGCTTGGTGAATTAAATTTTTAGCGGTTACTTTGGCAAAGAGGTTTCTTGGAATCGGTCCCCTGTGGGATATTAGTAAGGCAGAATGATGCAATCTCTACTTGACCATATATTTGCCTATCTATCATCAAGCGCGTTGAAAGGTTCTTAGCTAAAGCAATAAACTGTGTCAATGCGAGTGTATGGTATAGAGACACAAATGCTTAGATAAGAGCTCTCTTTTCCTCCTGCTGAAGAACCCCTCCTGTGGATTTCAGTCTGCTGAATTCGATAACAATATTTCAACAGGGCTTGGATGGAGGCAATGTGACGTTGTGCCATTATAATGATCGTTCGTAAGCACAATCAAAGCTTTTATCGCACATTGAATCCCCGAGTAGAGTATCAAACATCTGCAGGTTCAGTCTGTGCTTAAATTTTATCACTGCGTTAACAAGCTAATATTTTCATTGAATAACGCAACTTGTACGTCAATGATCTACGGCTCAGAACTTTGCACTGAAATCTTGAGCCGTATAAACATTGAATTTTACGACTAGATGCGCTAAAGCAAGTCAAGCACACCCAGCTAATTGTGTTAATTATTCACAAACTCGTTTTGTTGGACACGAGAGCCAGCAGAATGCCACATAGAAAGTCGGCTACGTGCACACGTTGTCAATGTTGTTCGCAGCACTGACTGAGAGTAACATTTTACATCAAAATCGAGTACGATTTTGACTCGCGTCTCCTACCTTTGACGGCTGTTTATGACATCTCATAGTGAGTGGTCATGATCGTTTGACAATATTGTCGACAAACGGATAATCGTATCGTAACACTCATAATAGGTCTATTTTCTTCTTTTAGATGTACGGTCTGATTGGTGTTCCTACGTTATGACAGCCATTCCGGTGCGTTTTCAAGGAGACAGCGTAGGCAATAACTACTCGGCCAAAAAATGACTTAATACCACTTTTACGTTAGCACTGCTGGCAACCTCCGTTTGTTTTTATTGTTTCACAGCATAGTAATGCAATGTGCTCTATTCGAACATTATGATCTCTATGATTCATATATGCTTGATGATCCGCTGAACATCAGCAAGCATCCCACTGATATGATCTGATTGCATCTCGATGACCGACTCAAAAAACGACCTTCAGTGCGATGCTGCCGCTGCTTAGTGATAGGTATTATATCGTTACATGTACGTGGTACATAAATTGTGCACATACGGCTCTGGATCCCTGCAAGGTTTTACCTAACACGCATAATTTCTGTCAGAACTTGCCCCGACTACTAATTGATACGACTTTAAATGTTGAGATGCTGCTGTGCACCTTTGTTCCTGGAACATAGCTATACGTTCTATTATATTGATACCGAGTGCAAGTGGCTAATAGAGACCCCATAAAAAGCTTAGCTGCCGTTTTCTACAACCTCAGTTAGTCATGGAGAGTTACTTGATAAGGATAAAATACGACACTGTAGACCTCAATCACACACTGACTATATCAATTTTGGCATGTGCAATTTGCAATTGCGTTGAGCGGGCGGACAGCCTCAACACTGGAATTAATTTCGTCGCATCACCTAGCCGATGAAAGACCTTTGGTATGCAACACACATCGTGCGATCAGCTGTGAACATTAGAGAAACATCGATAGCGGAATAAAATGGCAGGAGTAAATGCAGGTGCATGTGTTCTGACGTATTTATAACAGTTTGTAGCTGCTATATAACCAGACAATACACCGGAATTGTTTTCAGCCTTTTGCAGCCCCAACATTTCCTTCCATTACGCTTATCCCTTCAATAGAGACGGGAAGTTAACAACTAAGGCAGGAATGATTTCCGACCTATACCCATCTGACACCTCTGATCTTATCCTCCCCAGCACAATTGAGGAGAAGTTCCATTTACCAAATTCGTTGATATGTTTCAGTACGTACTTCGAGTATATGATGGCAAACCTATTCTGCCCGCATAGCAAGGGTAGTGGCAGAATGCAGATAATCACACACGACAACACTTACCAATTACCAGGTAATGTTTATCTGCTTTGGCTTTACATATCCACACGACATATTAATAGAGCTTTGGTTTGACTAGCGGCTACAACGCATTGCATTGATACATGAATGTGCTTTCTAACCCTGCATCATTGCAGCCGGCATCATCAGGCCAGCATCTTCAGACAAGCACATTCAGGTAAGCATCTTTAGGCAAGCATATTCAAGTAAGCATATTTAGGCCAGTATATTCAGGCCACCATCTTCAGGCCAGCATTATTCAGGCTAGCATCTTAAGGCAACCATTTTCAGGCCAGCATCTTCAGGCTAGCATATGCAGGTTAGTAAAATTCATTGGACCACGCTGAATTGGCCTCCATTGCCGATTATCGCTGAGGTCGACGTTGATGCCATCTGATCGCACTAGTGTGGAAGTAAGTACGATGTGCCCGTGATCACATTGGGTCCTATTGTAAATTGACGCTACAATGAAGCATCATATTACCATATCTTATGAATGTAGGTACTAAGAATCAAAAACAAGCTGTCTCAGTAACGTTCACCAAACTAGAAAAAAAACCTATTTTCATCCAACGTTCACTCACAAACACACGTTGGACGTGAATCAATGTTCTTGATGCGATAAGCATGGTTTATGAGACTCTTTATTTTGAATTTGTGATGGGTCAATGGGCTATTAGCGTTCAGATTATTCACTATCAGCTAAACACTGCGTTGAACTGTTAATAATGATCAATGTTGAAACCTGGAATGCTTGCATAATAACGATCTGATATAGACAGCACTGACATAAATTATTATTAAGCTGTATAGTTTGGAGCAATCGACTTAAGCTTGCTCTATTGTTCCGTGCTGTTCATTTATTCACTGACTTGCCTCTCGTAACGGTTGGTATTTTCGTGAGTTAAATGTCGTGTGATACTTTGATACAAACAACCAAGATCGACTGGTCATGTCGCTTATTTTCACACTTCTTGCGGATTTCCTTGATCATGCTATGAAATGTCGTTACGAAGAAACATTATCTATTACTTCCGAGCTGCAACAGATGACGCTTATTGTGACTCCTAGTGGTAGATTCATGTGGCAAATCGGACTACTGTGAATTTACTGTGCTCATATTACAGATTTATGCTTGAAAAGGACCTCATCAGTTACCATCCTCCTTCTCGTTGTCTGCTTCGCAACCATCTTTTACTATGGTTCGAAAAAAGCGCACCCACGTTTAGTACTCGAACGAAAGCCAACTTCTCAATCGAACCAAATCAGCATGCAAGCTTCCCCAAGTAACCCGAGTTTACGACATATTGGAAAGTATGGTTCGAAAATACGGCAGCAACTTTTGGTGTCCCAACAAAGGCTGCCTTCTCAATCGAACCTAAACAGCATACTGTCTTCCCCAAGTAACCAGAGTTTACGACATATCGAAAATAATGGTTCGGAAATACGGCATCAATCCATGGTACCTCAACCTAGGCGGCCTTCTCAATCGTTCCAGAGCAGCATACTATCTTCCCAAAGTGGCAACACTTTACGAGGCATTGTACAGTCAACAGCATCAGTTTTAACAAAGTACAGCTCCTTCAAGAATGCATTGGTTGAAAAGGCCAATGGAAAGAGAGAAATTATTCTCATATCCACGGATATGGCCTTTGCGTCCATGGCATTGAACTTCTATGAGACGTCACTGGCAAACAACTAACATTAGTAATTATCTTTTCGTTGGATCCGAGGCAAAAGTCTGTGTATTCTTAAACAGTCAGGGAGTTGATTGCTACGCACACTTTGATGAAATGATGGGGAAACAAGCAAGTGCGTTTGGCACTGTCGATTTCAATCATAAAAACTATTTAAAGTTCAAAATTATTCTGGATTCCTTATTGTTGAATTACACGGTTCTTATGGCAGATGCAGACATAGTGTTCTTCAAAAACCCGTTTGAGTATTTTCATTGCCTAGACTGTGATATGTACTTCCAAAATGATAGCGGAAGTAAAAACGGCGGTTTTTATCTGAGCCAACCAACACAACCGTGCATAGACTTGCACATAAATGCATGGAATATCTCTCAACAGACATCTCCAAAACGTCACCAAATAATTCTTAACATCGTGACGGACCAAATGATAAAAGAGAAGAAGATAAAAATTCACATTTTGATGGAAGATATATTTCCTAATGGAAAAGTGTACTTTGAGACAGGAAAGAGAATGTTTCTCGGAGATAACCCTTGTAAAGACTGTGTCATTGTCCATAACAACTGGATTGTAAGTTACGATGCTAAGGAGCTCCGATTTAAGGAAAACGGTCTCTGGGGTGTAG
>CM067351.1:61516017-61527008 GCA_034190875.2 Urechis unicinctus | reverse complement strand
TTAGCAGAAATCGAATGGCACACAAACATAAATATGTATTGACATCTACAATATCCGCGTAACTTCCTCGAATCTTACCGGTATTATGCATGAGTCACTTTACGAGGCTTTAGGGAACCTAGACCCCAAGCAGCATCAACAATGACATTGTGTTTCCAATAACACTTCGTATTAGCGGCTCCGCGAAGCAGTCCGCTGCAATTTGTCTTGGGTAACTAGAACAGGTTTGGGTTGCTTACGCAATTGACTGAGTAATAACTCAAAAACCAGAATGGCTGAAAAGTTGTTTTAACATTACAAACAGACTCTCAGCATACTGGCCCAGTAATCTGCTCCATAACTCTGCTAAATAGAGCACCTAGTAGATAAAGAGAGCATGACATTGTCGCCAGACGAAGCTGTGGTGCATTCAATGGTTAATGTGTACATTAAGTCCATCCCAAACACTGTCAGTAATTATTAAAGATAAGCCACGAACCCAGCCACTATGATCTCTATGCAGACGGAGAGGCAACGGCGTTATCTGCAGCTGAACTTGTATTATCCTCGGTTATCTGCAGCTGGACATGTATTATCCTCGGCGTTATCTGCAGCTGGACTGTATTATCCTCGGTGTTATCTGCAGCTGGACTTGTATTATCCTCGGCGTTATCGATGTTTATGATAAAGAAGTTACGACTGCGATGCAGCATTTTTTTAAATATGACTACTTCACCAGTACAATAACCGTAATCTTGCACTAATCAGCCAATTCCCAAAATAGGATTTTGAAATCACTAATGGCCACGTCGCCCGGAATTAAACTGCTAAAAAGCGGACACTGCTTATCAGATTAATATATATTATTTACAGTGTTTGTAATGATACAAAAATGTAGATTCACAGATTTGCCTATAATGAAAGTGTCTTAAAGCTTTGCATGTCGGCCATACGACAGTGAAACCATAGGGGTTTTGACGCTGAAGAGAGCGTGTTTGGTAATGAATCATTGACGTAGTAAAGCAAATACAATGTGACGTAGAATTAGAAATTGCAATGAGCTCGTCTAGCTCTTGTCATTAATGCACAGCACACTAGAAACAACAATCAATCCTTGCATACCCCATAGATTGCTGCGATATCGGATTGCTCTCTCTGAGGTGTGTGAGTGGAATAATATAAAAGCTGCTCTATGGGTTATTTGCCACAGCAACCGAAATATATGTGGGTTGCAAGGGACTAGGCAAGCTCCCTTCTCTTCAGCTACACCATGCAGGAAATTGCTTTTTCCTAGACATCAGGCTAACACATTTTTACGCGTTGTTATGAATCTATATAAAGAAGCCGACTTACTAAAGATCATTGTCAAGCCGACATACTTTTGACACACAGCATCTGCGATAAGTACACTCTCAGTTCCTTACCAAATGTTCACTGCTGGTAGCTTGTCTTGCACAATTGAACCATAGCCATTTATCAAGTATTATGACAGGCATCATTTTGTCTATTTCAGGGCCCATTTTGTTTCTCTCAGACTTCTGATTACCTTCGAGATTACATACAGTGACTCACAAACCCAAGTTAATCATCTTGGACATATCTGGATGCAAATCAAGACTGACAGACAAGCAGCCATACAATAAGAGCGAATCACAGGTTGTACACTTTTGCACATACCATCCTTGCAAACCGTTTCGCTGGAGTTTCAAGAACGAGGATAACAACTGCAATACGCTGGTATTTCAGGGGTAATGGATCCGTAAATACACCAAAGAATCACTGAAACGTAGGTAAACACGTTATTCATCAGACGTTTTATGAGTTGTCATATGTAGAAGTCAACTGCGTCTCGACTTGCCGCAGAAGGAATCTGAATGCACTGTATCAAAAGGAAGCATAGAGTATTGATAAAATGCTACTAGATAACGCGAAATCAAAGCATGTTTAAACACAGACATGGCTTTGAATGCACCGCAAACCAACATCATTTGTTTGTCCAATTTAAGCCAAGTTCCTCCAATACGGGTTTTTTTGTAGCCATGATGTCTGTTAAATGATTTACAATGATGGCCGCCCTGGACTTTATGGTGATGGGTACCAAGGGCAAAACAATCAATAGGCCGGTAGGTGCCCTGCTAATGGCCATCCATGTTGGGCTGCTAATTTGTCAAAATATTACCGTAAACCTTTGTCCCTAAAATACATATCGTTTTGGGATTTTTTAAGAGTTCATTGAACTGGCTATATCTATTTGGCTGGTTAACTTTTCCATGATGCCGCAACGCTATTGAAAGATATTTTTGGTCTTTATTCTGTCAAGGTGTACAAAAGTTAATACAGTCAGTTGAAACTAAGATCGAATCACATGCAGCATTTTTGCACATTTTCGGAGGTTTGGCCATAATTACATGAGCTAAGAGAGAGATACGTTTGTTGACTTGCTTATAATTGAGATGTACAATATCCTGGCCACCAACAAACAAATGCAGGTTAATTGTGATAATTGTTCAGCGACTCCAATTGAAATTTCTGCTTAGCAACAACGACAGCCATTACACATTAAGTTCCGAACGTTCCACTGCAGTCTACTTGGAGAGACTGCAAATAGTTTCATATAACTCTCGATAAGTAGACTAATAATTCAACGGATTGCATAGCAATAAAGAAGACTTGATCCTTGAAGGAATAAAGTCCCATCAACTTGGTACATTGACAACTCATGGTCCCTTGCCGGAGCGTAACCGTCCCTAATTGGATAAGTTCAGGTGTATTTCCATGTAATATGTTTTTCTCCTCTCGCAATAGTTATATATCTTACTATTTGTATTGCAGTCGCATCCAAGTTACTACTTTCTCCACTTCCACGTGTCCACTTCCATTTGGCGTACTTGTGAATGTTGCAGTGCTCTCTAGGCTGCCTTATTTTTATCATGGAACGACGCACAATCATGTGCATCATAACGTTCAATATACAAGGATATATTACATGTATGCTGGAATCCGTTCAGCGAGCATAGTTTAACACACAATGTCATCAGGGTGTGGACGTAGTAATGGTTTTTTACGATTATCATGATGTTGATGCCTACAATGCAATATCAACGGAAATGATGACAGCAATGATCCATCCCTGGCAGACTTGTTAACAAACGCCCAGGGTCATCATAACGCATTTCAGATCCTGAGCAATGGCTATAAACACCAAGAACCACTCCCACCCTACATCACCAACTGCCTGATGATATACCCCACCCCCACCCCACCTCGCCCCACATTCATCCCCAACAGTCTCATATGCTTGTCTTGATTGCTCCATCACAGCTAGACACAACCCCAGATGTGCCACATTCAAGGCACACTCAAGCAGGAATCATTTCCAGTCCTCATGACCAAACCTTACAATCACATCTCTATTATCCAGCTTATGGTACAACACCGACCCATCATCATAAATGATGCATAGAATCACTCTGACATCTGCTGACTGATTGTATATGAAGTTATACCGCCCGAAGAAAATTGTACTCAGTGATGTCTCCCCCACCACCAAAGATAATCTAACAAAATTTATGATGCAACCCCCGTTCATAAAAGATAACCCTTCCCCTAACTATACCACCCCCGCCCCCTCTTCCACATGATAGTCCTGTGGTGATGCTTTTGGCGCAAATGTAATCAGAATGGATACAAGAGCCGCATATAGAAGCAACATCACCTCAGTGAACCAGTAAAACCTCGTAGTTAAAGATATACACCTGTCTGTGTCTTATCTTTAAAAGCTGTGTCACTGCAACACAGTTCTCAACCAACAACATGATACGACTGTATTTACTAGCTGATCACTTAAGCTCAAGTAGTTTTACGGCAACATGAGCACTGCAATTGAAGTATCACAATGCACTGCAGCACCATTTTACTGGTATTACAAGTAAGTGGTCTCGGCAAGCGAAGACGTTTTTTCCTCCTCGAGGGACCGCTGTTCTCGCGCCATCACGTCCTTAATGAATCTACACGACAGTGATCACCTCTACAGCCCAATAAAGCTGTTGACATTGGATGGATTGGATATATTTATAACAGCAACGTCCGGGTCGCTAGCTGAACTGGGCCACTTCTCAATAGCTCACACCCGCGTTTTCTTATATCGTCACCTAATCTGCTTTCACTGATTCGCTTAACTGCACACTATGGTCCAAGGGGGCGCCAGAAAAGGTAAAATTATATCCATAAATAACTCTAGTGTGACCAAAAAACAGCCTGCGGCACCACAAGACGCCAGGAAATCGGAACCAGCTGAATGTCGTTGTTTTTGGTGTTGTTCAGTCGGCCTGTCAAAGCTCCCAACCTCAGTGAGATATTGTTTTAATATAAAAGACTTGTCGTCCGGAACCGATAATGGGATTTAAGGAATGTATATATTGCACAATTACCACCCACAAGGAACTAAAGGAAAGTCATTAAGACATGAGTGGACAAGACAAAAAAGCGAAAGTGGACGGGTTTGTTTGTTGTACAGGCTACAATTGTACGAATTAGCGCAAATGAAAACTGCAAGGTAACCGCACAACATTTCCCTGTCCATGGCTGAGGTCGCTGTGTTCTTGAAAAAAACAATTGTTGGCCGAGGGCAATGAGGTTGTTGACGGTGATAACCTTAACCATGTAGATGTCGCTGAAACACTCCGACATGGGCACACTTTAGACTTCGAAATGATGAAAGCAAGGGACGATATTGCAGGGGATATGTGGGAGACCAGGCAGCTGTACACATACAAGCTGGGTGCTATCACGAAGATAATGATTTATACGACGCTCAAGAACAGTAACATTTAACATTCAAGTATGTACGTTCGTTCGTTTAGCTTTTTCCAGCTGTACGCACCGCGCACGCACCCGGTAGGCCATAGCGATATCGCCAACAAATATGGCTACACACTACGAGGTACTGTGGATGAGTATGATTCACTCGAGCACAGACGAATTGCTATACGACCTGGCACAGATCGTTTCAATGGTGACACCAGGAACGAGAACCAAGTCAGCAGAAGATTGGAATGACGCAGACGAAGGTTATATCGTTAGGATTGTCTGACAATGCAAAGTAAAATGTTGCCGACGAATGGATGGACTTTGAAATGCAGCAAACATTTTACGTCTGAGACCATGAATATAAGGGGAAACTTTCCGATATATTGATCTGATTGAAGCAAGATGAGGAAGATATCTTGAGACAAGTGTCCTAAAAACCAGTGCAGATAAACAGGTACTCAGCTGCTCGTAGTAAACCTGTAATTACCTGACAGGAGTTTGAAAACGTGCAATACAATACGCTGGTGGAACCCTGTGAATTTACGCTAGCAACCGAAAATGGAATTAATTATTTCATCATCAGGGTTCAACACCAACGCTGTTTGATCTAGAATCTCAATCAACCTTCATACTGAAAAAACATAGATAAATATCCTTATACTTTTCATATTACAAATAATCAATCGTTCACTAGCTTCTGGCGCTGTGCCAAAACAATGTGAAAACCGAAAGGTTTCAACCACTTCTAAAACACGAACATCCTAGGTCATCAATCAGTACAGCTGGAGCCTATGGTTTCGTGTCTATAAAATGTAAATGGCTGACACGTACATCAATCATCCACTCAATTCATTAGTGTGCCAAGGTTGGAAAATTGAGCAATGTTTTGTGCTATGCTGAAAATATGACAATCATATGACAAGCGGGTCATATCGGCTTAAACCTTATCCTGCAAATAAACATTTCACATACAATACTGGGCATAATTAAGCTGTCACAATGTTTGCGTGCCGCGCGATGCAGATATAGAGCTTACTAGTCCACTTACAACAATGAAACGACGCTCCCCCAGAGTCCGCCAGTAAAAAATCAGCAAAAGAATCCACCAGTCCACAAAACTGAATTAAGCTTACTAGTCCACAGGAGAAAACACTAGTAATGTCCTAGAACCCGTACTGGTATATAGAAGTATGTAATAGTCAAACGATGAGTATATAACGCTCACCAATCAAAAACATTTACATGTGATGCTTATACCACAGTCCACAAGCAAAATTAAAGCACAGGTAGCTTATATCGAGCTTAATGGGTTCACAAACATGCATTTATGTAGAAACAACTAACATCAGGCATACTAGTCCACCAACAGCATCAAAATAATGCCCACATGCACAGAGATCATTAATTCACAAACAGCATTTAATATATTTAAACAGAGCTCACTAGTCCATAAATCACTTATGTAGCGTTCACTAATAAAGAAACAACATTGAAATGGAGCCAAAATATAAATGCGTTCACTATAGCTCAAGACAGCAACAACACTGAGCCGCGATTTATATATATCACATGTTAAAAAAACAGCCATTAAACTTTTGCACATCTACATTATGTTCAATAGTAAAAAAGATACGTGTAATAGATAGCCAACTCAGGCCACACAAAAGGCATTACAATAGCACCTACTAAGCCGTATGAAAACGTCCGATACAGAGCCCCATTTGTCTTTTGAACACACACTGACAATAGGAACTTACTAAGCCTTCGAAACCCATTAAGGGAACGCATGGCAGCCTAAATAACTCTGAAATAGAACGTGCAAGTATTTTGGGCTACTAGGACAAACACACACGACTCAGCATGCGTGCTTGAGGCCAATTTGATTTGTGTAGCGGTATCTGGCTCTTGATTATTTTTGGATATAGGGACCATGCCTTCTTGTCATTGCAATAAAAGACTCAAGCAATGCTCCAAAACGTAAATGAATTTCGAGTCACACGGACAATGCGTGAATCCAATGTTAAGGGATTAATTTGCTATGTTACGGTTTGATCAAACTGTAAAAAAAATTGGTGTAATCTAGAATGACCTATTTTCAACGGATATCGGAGACTACAAGCTCGATAAACGGGACTTGGGATGGTTTAGGCGAGCTATTTGGTGAGTTATAATAAAACTCGTTGCCCCTTCTGGGTTTCTCATGTCAATAAGATGAAAACACCTGAAGGTATACAGCCTCATAATCTTGAATAACACGTCCGGCGAGACTTATATTTGTTGTTAATAATCAACACGCATGTGTTATTCTAAATTTCGCTCATATGTATGTATGTATGTATGTATGTACTTATGTATGTATGTCCCTATGTACACTTGTATATGATGTATGTATGTATGTATGTATGTATGTATGTATGTATGTATGTATGTATGTATGTATGTATGTATGTATGTATGTATGTATGTATGTATGTATGTATGTATGTATGTATGTATGTATGTATGTATGTATGTCATGTATGTATGTCAGTCAGTATGTATGTATGTATGTAGTATGTACTTCGGTTGCAATTATTTCTGATAAATGGTTATCACCTTGGCCCAAAAAACTATCGAATATGTGACAGTGTTAATCATGTAAATCGTTACATAATTTACACTGTGTAGCTCATTCTAAATGTAATGACATATGAGGCCATCCAGCCAACGGTTTTCCCAAGTAAGGTCGAAAAACGTGTATCTGAAATGGCAACATAAGTTTCATGATAAATGAAATTGTTGAAATTTCCTAATCGACCAATCTGTATGACAATCTAACTGTTTTATTGAATAACTCCGTTAACATGGTCGGATGTTACAAAATTTCACTGCTGAAGCTTTGTTTAAGTTATCGTCAGAAACAACGATATATACGTCTACTACGCCATGCAGTTTGAACATGATGACATAAATTAGTGCATGGCATCGTACTTAGGCACCTTGCTCATATAATATACAGATTAAGGGCTAGCCCGAGCAATTAACCCTGGTGAGAGGAGCGTTCGGTTAGAAAGGCTGACAGATGTGATGTAAATTGACAATGATGGGATTTTCCAACAATATCCATGATTACAATTGTCATGGTGGGTTAAAGGGTAAATATACACGCTGGCCCCGACAAGTGTGGGGCATCGGCCAAGTTAGAAGCCGCGGCAATTGGAACTCAGCCATTCTCTGCTCGTGGTCTGTAACTGTAGTCATGCACGGGAACTGCATACGGTGGCACTGAGCGTTCTAAAACTAAACTTTCGGTTCGTATATTTCATACAAATAGACCCAAACTCCAACAGATCAAATCATGATAAAGTGGTCTCAATGCAAGAGACGTAGATAAAGGTTAGTGCAAAACACGCACATAGTCGTTGCCGCGACATCGAAACCCATTGGGGAGGTTGGAGCGGCTCCAATCATAGCCTTTAGTCAAGGCGCACGTGGCTCTGATATTCACACAACTGCACCTGTTGTAGCTCCAAGACGTATATGAAGAAGACGTTGACCCGACAAGCGGACTTAATTATTGGTGAGAAAACGGCTAATTAACTGCCTTCTCGATCAACTGGAAAGCAAATTGGTGCATTCTAGATGGATTCTCGAAACTGAAATGAGGACCATGATGGATGACACGCTGGCTTGTTACGGTGTCTGTCCATGCTATGTCAGGTTAAAACAATTACTGTACTGTGAGCTGGGTATCAGGTCATTAGATTCACGGCAACAAGACATGAGCTCCAAAACCACAAATAACATTTGTGTATCACAAACCTAGATATCGTTATAATACAAACGACCCTAAATGTCGCTCATATCAGAATGAACCAATACTTTATCCCAGCCAGCCTCCCTATCAACACTTGACGATATGATATATCTCTGACGCCTCCAGTTTCGCTCTTAACCAATATGACTGAAATAACAGTAACCTCTGGCGTGGTTACTTTGCTGAAACGCCCGAAACTGTATCTTGTCATCCGTGGAACATCAGCTCAGGTTAGAATGTGTACAGCAGTACTTCGGTTGCCGTTTAACATCAGTAGATCGTCTGACAGTGTACATCAGTAGATCGGTTGACTGAGTACATCAGTTAATCGGTTGGCTGTATCCTGAAAATATTTATAAATGAACTAATCGACCAATCTGTATGACAATCTAACTGTTTTATTCATGATGAAAATATGTCACTGCTGAATTTGTTTAAGTTAACAGAACACGATATATAGACTACGCAGTGCACTTGATATGGTGCTCATCGTACTTAGGCACCTTGCTCATATAATATACACGTAATGGAAGCCCGAGCAATTAACCTCGTTCGGTAGCGACGCTAAATTGACAATGATGGAAACTTTATGGCGGACGTGGTCGTCGCTCTTGGATGCCTAAGTACACCTTAATGATTTTGCATATATGTATAATATATATATATATGTATATATATATATATTATATATAATCTTAGCCCTATAAATATATATATATATATATATATATATATATATATAGTATATATATATATATATATATATATATATGCGTATACAAGGAAGCTACATTGAGGCATCTAAATGAGACCATGCATATCAAACCTACAGTCACCAAACGTTTATAAATTTGCACACGGCCCATGCCATGGCGGGACAGCATACTGACTGGTGTGATATACTGCTTCTTACGGTTGCTGCTCTTTTATCATTTCTGTGGAACAACCATTAAATTTTACTTACACATGTGACTGGGTTCGATTAATTTTTGGTATTGGTTGCTTATATCTACGAAATATTATAGTTCTGTTGAAAATGCTCAGCTCAAATATATGAGTGATTTGTTCAGGTCAGTGTAAATCATATAATTTATTACATTTGTATTTTTTAAACAATACCTCAGAGACATTTTGGCTTGCTCAAACATGCAACTGTCTATACGAACGCATTACCCTCTTTGAATCCAATGTAACCGATGAGGGCCCCTTAGTTGTATGATGGGGTTTAAATATATAGCAAATGTTTTGTATGATTCACTTTGCGTAGGGAAATAATGATCCGCATGAAACTAAGATACTAGTATTTCGACAAGTAAACGTTCACTTGCATCTGCAAATAACGGTTGTAGGATATTAAAACATATCATAAGTGTAGTACTTTTAGTGTGACAATAACATTATTGAATCAGTTTGTAGCATAGCATGTTATAATTTGATGAATATGCTTACCAAAATTAACGCAAAAACCATTATAAAAATTAGCAAAAAAACAATCTAATGCACTCTACCACAGGAACCACGTTGGCTTGTGTCAATTGAAATTACACGGCAGCTGTTTACTCGTCCCTAACTTTAGCTGCTTCCGAGATAAGTAATGGAGGTTGTGTTGTCCAACACTGCAGTTTTAATGCCGGATATTTTTCCGGGAATGAGAAGACTGTACCACTGTATTGAAAAGGGATACGGGTGTCAGTACAGTCACAGTCGCATAAAACAATACCGAAATGCAACATGAAAGATGTACAATTGTCCCCTCGAGACGACTAGTTCGTTCAGTTTGACATCACTTTATTGTCATCCATTCCCAGGCCAACCATCAACAGAAGATGTATTCGTAACATTAAGCTATCCCGGTAAGAGGACATCTATACGAGATTGACCCAAACCCCCTCTCGCATGACATGAAACATCCCATTATCATACCCATGGCAACCATTATCATCTTATGTACTTGACGCTAATACCCTTGATCAACAGAAAGTACATGAACTGACCAGTCCATAAATATGGTCGTTCTCGGTTGTTAAACCCTGCATAGCACCTGTCCAAATGCGTCATATGTTCTTTGTACCCGGGGCTGTCATTTAGTATCACGTGGTATTGCTTTCCTTCTTGGAACATGTTGGATCATCTTCACTGAGAGATTTAGATCCGACTACTTTGATAGATCCAACAAGACCACCAGACCAACGAGCTCACATTATATTACGTAGTACAGAGAAAAACTATACGAATGTTACCGCCCACATATTTGATGAGCATTGCCGTCACACAAAACATATAATTATCCTGCAACCATTTTCGAAGCATTTCAAATAAAGACCTGACGTTTATGTTTATTTGAGAGCTGTTTGTCATTCATTTATGCAATTACGAAGTACTTTAAGAGCTGTATTGTATACCACTT
>CM067351.1:61496136-61515917 GCA_034190875.2 Urechis unicinctus | reverse complement strand
ACAACTGGATTGTAAGTTACGATGCTAAAGAGCTCCGATTTAAGGAAAACGGTCTCTGGGGTGTAGATATCGACGGTTACTATGGTAACCCGGACACGCGCTATTTACTGTATCGTGAAGGAAAGGATTTTGCAAACAAGAGTACACTGGCACGTGAATTAAGCGCACTCAGGAATGCCTTTTCCATAGGTTACCTTTTAAACTGGACCGTGATACTGCCATTATTTACCTGTTACAGGTGTTAATATTCGGCATGCAACGGCTCTCACGCAGGTGCTCTTTCCATACTCATTACCGATTGACGACCTTCAACAAGCACTTCTATGGAAAATACAGAGAGCACGTATTTCTACAACAATCAAGCAATCGGTGTCTCCCGTTTATACTATAAAATGCAGCCAATTCGATTAATCCAACCCAACTTCGTTTAACGAGAAGATGTTTACTCCCAAAAATGCCACTGAAGGGGCAAGTGTCAGTGATATTGTGTCGTGGTTCGGAAACTTGAAATATTCTGTACTTCAGTTTAGTTCTTTAGAGGGAATATTTGGCGGTTTTACCGAATCGGATCATCAGTTTGATGAAATGAACAAAAAGCTTGCTCACGCATTTGTAGCCTCAAATTACAGACACCTATGATTGTAATAACACTTTCGGCTGCTGGCTGGTTCTACTTCAATACCAGCTTGATATATGGGTTAGGCCAAGGGTTTAAATGTAAAAATGCTGGTTACAGATATTGTTGTGGGGTGGTGGTGTTAGTAAACAGATTGATATGTACACAGACATTATTTCTACTGCTGTCAAATTAAGTACCCCGTGTGGTGTCTTTATCGAATCGTATTTCATGTATTATGTTTACCTTTCAATATGTATACATGAGGCAATAGAGACATATCACATGTGTATATATGAAGGCTCTATCTCGACTGTAGTGGCATTTTCTTCAGGCTGGATTTTTACGACCTTCTAATAGAACTTGTACCTGACTGTATGAATCACAGAGGTGAAGCACTAGTTTCCCTCTCCGCAGTGCAACAAACGAGAAGGGTGTCTATGAAGGTGATATGGTCATTATCATCAGTGAGATTAGTGTTGCATTAACATCAATGACATGGGAGTTAATATCGGTAAGATGGATGTTAACATACTTTCAATCGGGGTTCATTAGGGTGTGCCAGTGGTTATTGCTGTTGAGATGGGGCGTCACTATTAGTCCAATCGACGATATGAAGATGGTTAAAATGTTAAACAGGTAGTTGTACTAAACAACAATGGAAATATTAATGACTATATGGTGCCATTGATAATTCTATCCCAATCTCAAATTTGTCTCATCAGTCATTTATTTAGACTTTAGGCTGTGATGGCGTTGAAGGGCAACATAACCAAGCAAAAAGTGCACGTGCACATGTTTACGTCCTAAGACACACCAGCTGCTTGCACGTGTTAACGTCTTGTGCCAGACCATCGTTATGCACGTGTTTACGTTCTGTTACGAACAAGCCGCGATTACGCGTTTACGCCCTGTGACAGACCAGCCAAGTGCACGTGTTTAAGATCTATGATAGACCAGCCACGTGTACGTGTTTAAGTCATCTGCCACTCAGAACATAGCATCGACAAACCACATACACCCGATCTTACTGCGTCAGCCTTCTAGCAAAGAATCCTTCCATATTTGATGGTGGTACAACATAGCGCTCATGAGGGAACCACTTGTGGTATACGGCTGTATGATACCTCAGGCACAAGAGGACCGCTGTTGCATTACTGCTATTTACGCTAGATTTGCCGTTCATAATTGGTTGTCATCGTTATGCTTCGGGTTACCCTGGATATCGCATTCAGGCGGTGTTGCCGTTGCTATGGTTCTGATGTGCCCAGAAACAGCGCTCATGCAGAACCCCTGCATTTTGCACTTGATGTAGCATTCACGAGATAATAGCCGTTGCGTTAGCCCCGTTTACTCGGAAAATTTCTCGATTTATTGTGTTCAAAACCAACATCGTACAGATCTATACTGAGACGCATTTGTTTATGAAATGTGGGTTAAAAGGCAAGGCAACAATCTGGTGAGATGTGTGCATGATACTGTAAATACATACATCCTCAAGGCTCCCTTTCATCACACAAGCCTAGCGCAGAGCAGTTTAAAAACCAGCCTCTTAAAATGAATATATAGTATAAGCGCTGTTTTTATGCCCCCAATGATCCTACAATTAGACATAACACTAGCACTGTTGTCACGTTCTTATTGGCCGCAATGTGAGGATGGAAAGATATAACTCACGGTACATTGGGATTTACGAAGAGGCGAACAGTTTGAGAGCAGTTCCTTAGTTCGGTGGTGTTAAACTGAATGCGTGGTGATAGGCCGTTTCGTTGTCTCTACTGGATAATTCAATGTACTAGAGTTGTCTGTCAAAGTGGAGCTTCTTTATACTAGAATTCTGCATATTATTCTGTAAAATGGGTTGTTCATTATGGAATCATATTTGGAATATTTCAGAAATCCTTACTTCTGTCATATAAGTGTTTTTCAGGCGCTCGTTACTCCGCAGACTATGTTGATAATCTCTCTATGTATATATTGTGTTCAACTGATTATTACCACAGTGTGAACAGTTATCGTCAGACGATTATTATGTAGCCGTGTGTTGCCTCTTGCTGCGTTTGCCCAAATTTCGCCAGATCTTAATCTATTTAATGCCGCAGGTCTAAATCGACTAGTTTTCTTGAAACATGATAGCAGTCGGTGGTTGATTGCGTGCACTATCCTACCGAGCGCATTCGTCAATGCCCCAAAAGAACTCTTCCATCACGTTTATGGTCTCTGAGGTCATATGTATCGGTTACCTACATCGAGGCGCCATTCCTTTGAGGCATAACTGACATGGTATTTTAAACTGGTACTCGTACCATATTAATGAATATAAAATTAGAACACAGAGCCATAGTGCGTAAATGTTCCGCGATCGAGACAATATTAATGTCTATAAGGCAACTCTAATTGGAATGTTAATACCGCATAAGGTCACAAGTGACTTTTAAGAACTCCATGCGCGCAATCAGTACGAATTTAAGCATACAGAGACGATAAAATAATACAACACATATTATGGTTATTGAAAGTTTCTGGACGCAACAATGTGAAGAGAAGTTTGAACAAACATAGCAAGTTGACCCCACAATCTATAATCGTGAAAGCTTAATTGAAAGATACAGTAATTGGCACCTGGGTTGAACCAGCTAGATAGCCAGTTATCGTAAGACGTTAGTTATTGGTGGCGTGAGCAGCTTTCGTTGAGAGCGTATCTACCTTCCCATGAATTTAAGCAGAGATGTGCACGTGCAAGACCGAACATTAGCAAAACGCATCCCCAATATATCCCCCTTTAATATTTTAATGTTTAATATACAACAGAGTAAGATGGATGATGCGATATTTTCCCATCTTCTCATAAGAGACATACACCCATTATAACTGACCCAATAGCCTCAGAAATACATAACGTGTGCGGCGCATGAGCTAACAAATAAAATAATAATGCAATTCTTATCAAGACATAATTTAACATTCATATAGACGATAATATGCGTTGTCTTGCCTTAAGTCAAATTAACGGGGTCCCGCAACGATCAATTATTGGTACGTTTAGATTTACTGGACCCTTAATAAGAAGCATCATGTGAGACAAAGTGGCCTGCATCGATTATAACAATTGACTCTTCGAGCATGATTCCAAGCGCACCATCCAATACGTGCACATACACAGACATGGCCGTAACGTATACCAGGCCATTACATATGCCTGTGTGAAATGTTAAAAGCAGGTGCAAACCTCCAAGAAATATATGCTCACTTTGCTATTGCCGTATCTTGCACTGAATGTTCAAGTTGATAATTCTGAGTTGAATATCGTCTACTGCAACAACAGATGAACTTTCTGTTTGGATATATCCAGGATAACTTGTGTATATCTATGCAGCTTTATATTTCGTATTGGAATGTCGAACACATGTGATATATGCGTCGTAGTTGGACGCCTGGCGTATTTGAGGGCAGTGAGAAGTAATGCCTAATATCGAAGGCTGATTAAAGTTATGCCCCGGCATATTGCACTCATAGACATGTTACGTATGTTCGAGGTACAATGCGATTGAATCCTCATAGTGTGAAGTGTAACATTATACACATGAAGTCAAGTCGAACACTATTATCCTCATGTGTGAAATTGGGTAAGATTTCACATTCACGGGCCTTACAAACCTCTCATATGGAATAAATTGCTTTCAAAGCCTCATTATCAATGCTAAATAGACTAAGCAGCCTGACAAGCTGATAAAAATTAATTGTTTGGTTGTAAATTATGGCAGTATTCCGATTAATCTTGCTCTACGGTGTAGGCACTATATAGGACGCATGCATTTGGGCCATTCTAATTATACGCTATTAATGGAGTATGCTCGAAAACTTGTACAACATTTGTCGAACAGTGCATTACGAACATTTACATACTGATTCTAAATCAAAGTATTCTTTCTGGACACAAGATTATCACATCAATATTGATGTTCTGCTTAATCAAAGTGGAATCCAAGATCAGTTGCTTGTTAGCTTATATTGAGGCTTAAATTGAGACAATCTAAACGCACCAAACTGCTCTTTGATGCCTTGAATATAATATTGAAATATTATGAAGCGCTCAGCAAGTTTGAATGGCTTTGACAGCAGCGAAATAAGAAGCCATTAGGGATACATCTTCAGCGTAGCTTAACGCACCAGCATCAAGATGCCCATCATGGCAGCCGTATCTCCTTGTTGTGAGTCATGAAGTTGCGCAGTTCAATAACGTAGACACGGAATACAATGGGTGACAAAACAACCCTCTATTCGTTTTAATAACTTAGGTTTCACTTACCTCCTATCGGTCGCTGCATGTGTTGAGCACTCATATGACATATGCCACGCTATTGAAGGGTCCAGTAACATGACATACCATAGTGAACTTGGACTTATTTATTCTCTCTCACTGCCTTGAATTTAAATATGCATTGCGTAGTAATTTGTGACGTTATGATCAACTCGCTCTCATTCCATAACTGTATTCAATGATAACATTATCTAGCAGTTATCAAATTATTCTACTAAGAGCTATCGAGCGATAATTATCACTGATATTCAAAGATTTCTTTCTCATTTGGGAATGACAACAGGCACAACTGTCAGCATAAAACGGGACCTACGTGCATGATTTATCATTCTACTATAAGGTTTCGATTAATGAAAGTATAATTCGCCGAATCCATTATGAATTTGATAAGACGAAAGACCTGTACTGCCATAGTGTGTAATAACGTCAATCCTTAAACCGCATGGGCATGTGGAGGCGCGGTCGCCTTGACCTATACCATGTCTCTATTACATCAACATAAACCACAGTCCGGAGGCGCGTTTGTAAATTGCTGTTAGCATCGGCGAGCTAGAAATACTTGAATTGGTCACCACATAAGTCAATTAATGAGAAACCTCTTAGCGTAGCTGCAAGCTGGTTGGGCACACTGCGAGTGCACATCTGGTTAAAGCTTGTGTTCAGTGCCCGTTAAAACATTACCATTTATTGTGCTTGCATGCTACTGTACAGAAAATGTGTATTAGTATGCGTTTCCCTGCCCAAACTTTTTGGCTCTCCACTCGCTTTCAATGATTCGGTCCAAAGCACACCATGCATTGAAGATTTGATCCCCGTTTTTGTGATGTGATCCAGTCCTGAAACTGCTTGCTCCATCCATAAAAATGAAAATATATATTGTTCTCCCATGAAATTATCTGTGCAAATAAACAGACACGCATAGAAGCAGTAATCGCTTGCAGCACTCATTCCGAGATAGTGGCAAGCTTCTGGGATAACATACCGCCATGTTGTGATTACTGTTTAGTAAGACAAAATGATGATTTACTTAAGAGACACTGTATAGGATTAGGTATTCTAGCAATCGACCACAAAGAGACTCTCAAAAACCCTAGCTGTGGAATATTGTGTCAACGCACCATCTTGTTGTTTCTATTGAGCATGCCACATGGTGTCCTTAGAGACACAGCTATGCCTCAATAATCATACGCATATAGTTTGTTTGTGTTCGTTTTCATAAGCTCTCATATGATATAAAAAGCCGCACGTAAGTAACGATTTACCTTTACTAGTGTAAGGATTGGGTAAACATTGCACACCTGAACATAGCTTCCATGGGAACCCCGCGTTCAGTTGACAGGTGGCGGGGGGATATTTTCTTCAACAGATGATGATGATAATCCACTTCGTCCCCGATGTCACGATAGTCCCTGCACACGCGATTAGACAAGGTTAACACATATTCATGAGATAAAGCAACGGCAACATTATTGGCTCATCAGCTTACATTGACAACGATAGCCCAGGATAACAGGCCAGTTATTGGACGATGGATAACATGTGACATACGTTAAAGGCGATAACAGTTACTGCGGCGGATATTCCTAGCTAGAAAATATTACATTTGCTGCATACCTTGTCCGATCATGTGGTTAAGGCTCAGAAGATGCCATATTTGGCAGGTCGACTTATTGGTTTGGGCTTTAGCTTTGATGTACACAAATTGCGAGCTTTACAATGGTTGCGCTACGTTGTTGACTTGTCGGCTAAACTCTACTAGCTATTATTCTCATACACTTATTTACTTAGATAATGCAAAGGGTCAAGATAATTTTGGTGGAATCGATATTTCACAAATTTAGATTCCACTTTACCAGTCACGGATGACGTTATATAATCAGAATAGACTGTGGTATCACAATACTTAGCTTTGGAGAGAATACATGTCAATAGTCAAAAACGTGTCATTGAGGTTCAGGCGCGAAGTAAAATGTTTTCTATCATCTTAAGCTGAAAGGTGTTCAACGCAAGGATGTCTTAAGCATCGGCTTAACGTGTTATTTGTCATCTTTAAACCACCTCATTAAGTCCCCGACACAGCAGCTTGTGCAAGCTACCTGGTGCACTCCTCTCCAGTCAAGCAACAGATTCTACGGATGTTTTTTTGCATATAAGTATGATTCACTTAATAATATATATATGAAATGTGCGTTGTCGTGTATTTCTTATGGCCTGCAGAGAATTATACCCTTGAAAGATCACTTACAATATTTGCCCTGAAAATACATATCGAACGGATTACAAAAAAAACAATTCTCAATTATGTCCTTTACTTGGTTTTTGTCAGGTTGGGCAAATACCCACAAAGTCCAAAAATTCTTCGCGCTGCAAAACTGACACCAAAACCCACTAATCCATTGAATATATTGTGTACCTGCACAAAACTTTTAAAAGGTGAGGTCCTGACAAGCGCAATCTTTGATTGTCACCGAACTCAGACCTACCGACTGCAAATATACTATCACGCCTTTGTACTCTTACTAATATAACTACGTCACATTGACGAAATGGTGAACAAGCCTGAATGCATGTTGAAAGCTAATAAAAACTTTCTTAAAGTAACTAGTCCGTCTAATCATCCCGAGAGTGCAGCGGGACTGCATTGTTTGCTGGTTTTTATTTACTGATCACTTTTGATATCTATATCCCTTTTTTCTGACACGACATCTGCGGAAAAAAAACCCCACTTCCGGTATTCCAACTGTATGTTTTCCCGACCTTAATGCAGTACTTAATATTTATGCATATCAAAAACCATCCGCTACTCATCTCAAAAGTGTATAGCGTTACGTAACCTTTGTAATTAGCTATATGCCTGTGTTATGGTACTCAATCTGGAGTAATGTTTAGTGTTATTTGCAATATGTTGCGACATTATGACTACAGCAGTATCTAGATCTCTTTTTTTAGATCAAGGCCCGAACGGGTCCAAGGAACGACCCTTGATGGACACCACTAATCACCCTCGTCCAATCGGATTCGACGCCATTGCCTTCTATTCCTGAGCCAATCATGTATCTATTCTTTCTCGTCAATGAATAGGGTGGCTAGGTACTCGATAACACCCATAACTGTCCGTATAATGAAACACATTTTCACTGGACGCGACTTACTCAGTTATCTGTGAAGAACGTCATGTTTTAATATAAGTATGCGAGCAAATAAGTCATTAAAGCTACATGCACCACTGGTAGAACTCTAGGAAGTGATTGATTTTATTAACAACATTGATTAAACACTGTTCGTAGCGCAAACATCTTTCCTAGGTATATTTATGGTTGCTCGCGATGCTATTCCCAATTTATGTGGAATACGTCCTTCGACATGATACTTTGATTCAGTTGTAACTCAGGTATAGGGAATATATCATGGTTATATGTCACAAGTGACCGCATTAAGATCAGTCTTAAAATGGAACTGCTCCTAGCGCAAACTACTTTCCCCATCCTCGACCAGGGCAAATGACACATTGACGTTATGAATGAGATCATTAATCAAGCATTTAATGGCTGTTCGTAATAGTATTCCTATACAATGTGGAATGTTTCTTCCGACATTGTTCTCATCGATATCAGATGTTGTTATATATGACATTGCCCCTAAGGTTTAGGTTAGTAATCATGGTAATATACTTGTTTTAACGCTTAATATAATTTCCATGCAGTCGCAAGTTATCTCTTTAATACATTCAGAATAAAGTAGTTGTTACCCTGTGCAGGGTAAAAGATATACGGAAGACAAATATAACACCCAGGCTTGTCTTTAAAACAAGCACCAGCACATGCTATTACAAAAGAATTTGCAATTCGATTCAGACAGTACCTTGAACCAGGGATTGTTCAATCGAGCATATCATATGCTAGAATTGAGCAGGCCAAAGGTAGACGAATACTGCCTGGTGCCCCCTGTGGATTGTCGATATGACCGCCTTTCTCTCGGATGGTTGGCTAGACGGTAGGTAAGCAATGCAATATAATTGGCAAACAAAATGATTGACGAAGCTGCATTACGATCCCTTACCCCCACTTTTGCTGTGAATCCCAGCCTGATTTAACAATGGGTAGTAATTGTTCACGACTGTAAGGAATCGTTTACATGCTTGGAATAGGCTGCAGGCGTTTGCACAACAAATTTTTATCACCTGCGTCAAATGAATCAACGGAGTCTGGTTATCAGTGAACAAGCTCCTGTAGGTAGATCAATCTTGCGTTATGGCGCAAAAACTTCCACTCTACTCTTTATGCGTGGTCACATCATCATTATGCTTCATAAATGACAATCACGCAAGCGTGCGACTTATCTTAACACAGAAGGGAAGCCTTTACCCTATTTCTCTCAAAACCCCTGAAATTGCTAACCCAAGCCTTTTCGTAATGTCCGATTTAACTTTCAACAATTTAGGTGTTTTTCGAGCGAGTTAGTACTCAGTCAGTTACATAAGCTACCCGGGCCTGTTCTAGTTACCCGAGACAAATTGCAGCAGACGGCTGCGTGGAGCCTCTACTACCATGTGTTATGGGATACATTGTTTCGTTGCTGATGTTGCTAAGGGTCTCGGTTCCGAAAAAATCTTGCATTGTGACCCATACATAATATCGGTAATGTTCGAGGATGTGACGGGGATGTTGTGTAGGTCAATACATATTTATGTTTGTGTGCTATCAGGTGTGCACACATGCTTTGCATCGCGCTCATGTATCTGAAACATCATCCCCACACAAGACTCGGTATGTGTTGTGATGTACGGGGATTCTGATGTTAAGCGATAATCATCCTACTCACGTCGATATGTCTTCTAGACCTACAACCGATATTTCTAAATGCAAATCCCATTCTAGTATATAGGCGCCTAACCGTAATTGAATACTCCTAGTTGTTACCAATGCTAATATTGACGGGTCGTGCTATTACCCCATCTCCATTGCTGCAACATGTATTCTTAATTAGCTGTTGACAAAAGAGGTAATGCAATAGCATCATTCATAGCGTGATAGACCATTATCTCATTGTGGCTCAGATGCGTCGCAGATGAAGACACTAATGGGTCCATGTCACATAAACATATGCACTGTTATGCTGTTTTCTTGGTCAGCCATTACGTCAGCAATGGCTGACCTTATTAAGACAGTGTAATCACTGCGATGGATTGTCTTTTAGTCAATAATTAACTTAAACGATAACGTCCTGCTCATGACATTGTTTTCTCTAAGAAGCAGGCGTATTAATATACTGCTGATAATGCATCAACTGGCATGTTAAAAAAGAAACAATGTTTTTGCCATAAAACTGTGATAATATAGCTATATGACGTTAAACCGATATCCCCTTCTGGCATTAAGTAATTAGACACCTAAACGAGGCGAGAGAAAAGGCCATTTGCTGCGAGAAAAAAACGTTAAAACAAAACCGATATCCCCTTCTGGCATTAAGTAATTAGACACCTAAACGAGGCGTGCCAGGGTTTGACACGTGTTTCGTCACATGAGCATTATCAACCACAGCATTGACAGCCACCTGTCAAGAAGTTCTGTCTACATGCGTGAGCGAGGGTCATGCGTTAAAGGATTTGAGCGTATAGCAAAACAGGAATGTATTTTACGACCATGTTGTAAACCTGATACCAAAATATGTTCTAAAATGTGATAGCTGGTATGCGCCATAAGATACAGGTCCGGCATCACTACAAACGCAATACGCATTGATGATATGTAACTGATTACCTCAAATCCCTTCAATTGTTCAGCGATTTCTCCTTGCTTTGTGTCAAGATCAACCCATATATAACGAAATGACAAGCAGGAGTTTAGAGTTAATTTCCAATTTGAGGAGGCGTCGGAATAATGATGAATGTTCGACTTTATTGTTACTTGGGCAAATGTTGTTTTGGCCGAATATGCAGTTAATTGTCCGCGTATCAAATCTTTTCAGCATCCGTTACCATTTGTTACGATAAGTGTTGGTGTGCATTGACATCTTAAGCTGTATTTAGTCGTTTATCCGAAGCCTATCATGGAGGCTTCTCGGTGAAGAGGGTTCATCAACAACATGAGCAGCAGCAGCTCCGTTTATATCTAATCATTTGCTGTTAACTGTAATAACAAGTGGGAGCTGCATTCTGATTCATTGTGTTGTGTAATGGCATAGCGGACATATCTATTTACATACTTTAAAGTGAAGCATGCATCATGAATTCAGTCAGATATATATTTGATTAATAAGGTTCACAATCATTCCATCCAGATGTATGCTTATGTGCTTATTCAATAGCTCTCGATGGTGACTAGTCTGTCTTTGCAATTTGTTCGCGAACAGTTAAACTATAATTAGGTTGCAATGAAATGGATACATAAAGTAAAGATCATAGCAGACGTTGTAATGTGAGGGGGCTAAGGCTTATCGGGCCTCAAGAGAAGCTTTGCATAGCATTACTTATGTGTTGCCTCTTCGTGAGTGATCAGTGGTCGATGACATGACGTGCCATTTTTGTCATAATCACAGGTGTCCTATCTATCGTCAGAAACCAGTACACGTACCTTATTCCGTTTCATCGTTTTCACACGCCTCATACAAATTGCGCAAAACCTGAAATAAATAAATCATATCCCGTCGTATTCCTCGGTACGTTTTATAAGTAATTACAGTTTAAACTTACTTTCAGCACTTAAGTCTGGCTGGGTCGTAAAGTCTAGATAAAGATATGCAGGTAGAGCAGTAATTTCCATCCTAGCAGTAACATTCTAAAAGCAACTGGTTTCTCGTAATTATGGTCGGCGGATGCTGAAAAATTTTGATACGCGGACAATTAACTGGATATTCGGCCAAAATAACATTTGCCCATGTAACAATAACGTCGAACATTCATCATTATTCCGACGCCTCCTCAAATTGGAAATTAACTCTAAACTCCTGCTTGTCATTTCGTTATATATGGGTTGATCTTGACACAAAGCAAGGAGAAATTGCTGAACAATTGAAGGGATTTGAGGTAATCAGTTACATATCATCAATGCGTATCGCGTTTGTAGTGATGCCGGACCTGTATCTTATGGCGCATACCAGCTATCACATTTTAGAACATAATTTGGTATCAGGTTTACAACATGGTCGTACAATACATTTCTGTTTTGCTATACTCTCAAATCCTTTAACGCATGACCCTCGCTCACGCATGTAGACAGAACTTCTTGACAGGTGGCTGTCAATGCTGTGGTTGATAATGCTCATGTGACGAAACACGTGTCAAACCCTGGCCTTTTTCTCGCCTCGTTTAGGTGTCTAATTACTTAATGCCAGAAGGGGATATCGGTTTAACGTCATATAGCTATATTATCACAGTACTATATCTGTCTCGCGGCTACCAGACTGTGTGGGTGTGACCCGCGGATGACTCTCCAGTGAATGGAAAGGTGTCTTGGTTGGGTTGAATGCACAGTACTATATTACTGCTTCTCCTAACCGACGAAAACAGACAACTGTAGGGTCAGTAGCCGTGTTAAAGTACTTCCCGAGGCATTGGTATTCTGCATCTACCAAACCATCGGCTAATGAGCTAAGACTGACACTAATGAGCTAAGACTGACACAAGTTTTATGGCAAAAACATTGTTTCTTTTTTAACATGCCAGTTGAAGCGTTATCAATAGTATATTAATACGCCTGCTTCTTAGAGAAAACAATGTCATGAGCCGGACGTTATCGTTTAAGTTAATTATTGATTAAAAGACAATCCATCGCAGTGATTACACTGTCTTAATAAGATCAGCTTTTGCTGACGTAATGGCTGACCAAGAAAAACAGCATAACAGTGCAATATGTTTATGTGACATGGACCCATTAGTGTCTTCATCTGTGACGCATCTGAGCCACAATGAGATAACGGTGTATCACGCCATGAATGATGCTATTAGATTACCTCTTTTGTCAACAGCTAATTTAGAATACATGTTGCAGCAATGGAGATGGGGTAATAGCACGACCCGCCACTATTAGCAATGGTAACAACTAGGAGTATTCAATTCCGGTTAGGCACCTATATACTGGAATGGGATTTGCATTTAGAAATATCGGTTGTAGGTCTAGAAGACATATCGACGTGGGTAGGATAATTATCGCTTAACATCAGAATCCCCGTACATCACAACACATACCGAGTCTTGTGTGGTGATAATGTTTCTGCCCAATGTGGCCATTGTGTGCTGATATAGAGCGTTAACGGTGTAAGAATATATGAGAGTCGTTTTGAATATCTATCAGCTTACTTTTTGCGATGCGTCTGGACAGCGAAGAAATCTCAATTTATCAACTCATTCGATTAGTTAGATAATATATGACTGGACGATGCATAATACAACGCAAGTATAAAGTAATAATATCAGAGGAGCACACCGATTAACAGGTACAGTCATAGAATCGGAGGAGCACACCGATAAACAGGTACAGTCATAGAATCAGCGGAGCACATCGACAAGCCACATGTAAAGTCATATAATTACACCACATGTAAGGTAAAAGAATCAGAGGAGCAAACCAACGCGCCAAGTGTAAAGTAGTAGAATCAGCGGAGCACACCCACACGCCACGTGTTAAGTAATAGAATCAGAGGAGCACACCGACACTCCACGTATTAAGTAATAGAATCAGAGGAGCACACCGACACGCCACGTGTTAAGTAATAGAATCAACGGAGTACATCGACACGCCACGTGTTAAGTAATAGAATCAGCGGAGTACATCGACACGCCACGTGTTAAGTAATAGAATCAGAGGAGCACACCGACACGCCAAGTGTAAAGTCGTAGAATCAGAGGAGCACACCGACACGCTACGTGTAAAGTCATAGAATCAGAGGAGTACGCTGACAATCGATATACGGTCGTATTATCAGAGAAGCACATTGACACGCCACGTACAAAGTTATAGAATCAGAGGAGCACATGGCCTTTCGGGAGGTTTCTGATATGACATAATTTCTTATAAAATACAATAATAGAGATGAAATGATATGCTAAACAACTACTTTCTAGAAAACAATGTCGTACACCTACATATCATTATTCATCTGTCAGAGAAAGCTTGTGTTTTAAGGGGATCGAGATGATGTGTAGTAACTGTCATCGTTGGCACGTCAACTTGATTATATGTAGCCGTACATCCGATTCATGTTTTATGATTAATGATGCTCACTTTCAACTATTACTTCATCTATTGCCCCTTCATTTTCAACCCTGACAGTTGAAGACGTAGTTATACAGACGTTCTGCTGATAACATTACTCATTGGTCCTCCATGCGCATTGCCGAATGCTATAGTAACCATTTAATACGCCAAGGTGACAATGCGTTGTAGAAAGAATCGGAATCAGCTGTTGTCAACCGCAATGACGTCAGCCCAGTATTCCCATTTGCTTTTGTCTCGGTAGCACCACATTGCGATAGTAATGCATTGATATTAGGGAGAAGATCATCCCAGAGCCACTACCAGTGAGCCCTTTTAGCGCAGCAATAAACGCTTTGTTATGAATGAGATATTCCAAGTGCACGAATTATCTATCATTTCCAACGACACAAGAAGGCTTAGCTTGTCAATTTGCATTAGCAGCCTCTAGTTATGAATGTGCATAGAAATGAGATAATAGCTTACAAGCAGAACCCATCAAGGGAGCATAAAAGACTGTACTAGGCCAGGATTATATCATCAAAATTACCAGAAATAACACTTATCTGTCTGCCGATGCAACATGGTTGGTAAGAGTATTGCGATGCAACATGGTTGGTAAGAGTATTGAGAACCCTACTATATATCCAATATATCCGTCAATCCGTGCTGCACAAGTGAGTTATAGTTGTAATATCAATCAAACGTATTATCCATTTGATCTATATTGACTAAAGCTTTTTTATATGGACTTCAGTGGAACCGCCGAGCACCACTAATAAAGTATTTGTGTGACCATTATAAGTTACAGCTCCAATTTAAAGGCGATGCATGGGCGATCCAAGACTATGTCGTAATCCGGAGCTTAGGTTATTTAATTTCTGCGTTCTTACTGAGAACATCTCTTGTCTTTGCCGATTTCCTGTGTACTTTGCTATGTAGTTGTGCATCATTTTGGAAATTAAATATTACAAAACTGACATTCAAGTTTTGATTGGAACACGCCAAATCTCACTGATAACAATGATGGCCTGTTCTTATCTCATAAAGCCACAGAGAAAGCATTCAGAAAAGTCTGAATGCTACAAATAACACAGCAATGAGTAGGAATCCTCCAGCACAGTTTTAAAGGTAGGAGTACAATCCATATTACAGATACATAAGCGCGATGCAAAGCATGTGTGCACACCTGATAGCACACAAACATAAATATGTATTGACCTACACAACATCCCCGTCACATCCTCGAACATTACCGATATTATGTATGGGTCACAATACAAGATTTTTCGGAACCGAGACCCTTAGCAACATCAGCAACGAAACAGTGTATCTCATAACACATGGTAGTAGAGGCTCCACGCAGCCGTCTGCTGCAATTTGTCTCGGGTAACTAGAACAGGCCCGGGTAGCTTATGTAACTGACTGAGTACTAACTCACTCGAAAAACACCTAAATTGTTGAAAGTTAAATCGGACATTACGAAAAGGCTTGGGTTAGCAATTTCAGGGGCATTGAGAGAAATAGGGTAAAGGCTTCCCTTCTCTGCTAAGATAAGTCGCACGCTTGCATGATTGACATTTATGAAGTATAATGATGAATTGACCATGCATAAAGAGTAGAATGGATGTTTTTTGCGCCATATCGCAAGATTTATCTACCTACAGGAGCTTGTTCACTGAAAACCAGACTCCGTTGATTCATTTGAAACAGGTGGTAAAAATTAGTTGTGCAAACGCCTGCAGCCTATTCCTAGCATGTAAACGATACCTTACAGTCGTGAACAATTACCACCCATTGTTAAATCAGGCTGGGATTCACAGCAAAAGTGGGGGTAAGGGATCGTAATGCAGCTTCGTCAATCATTTTGTTTTCCAATTATATTACATTGCTTACCTACCGTCTAGCAAACCAACCGAGGGAAAGGCGGCCATATCGACAATCCACAGGGGCACCACCAGGGCAGTTTTCGTCTACCATAGTCTTACTCAATCCCGCATATTGTGTGCTCGATTGAGTCTCGAAAGCAATATTAGAACAATCCCTGATTCAAGTTATTGTCTGAATCGAATTGCAAACTCTTTTAAAACAGCATGTGCTGGTGCTTATTCTAAAGACAGGCCTGGGTGTTATATTTGTCTTCCGTATATCTTTTACCCTGCACAGGGTAATAACTACTTTATTCTGAGTGTATTAAAGAGATTACTTGTGACTGCATGGAAATTATATTAACCATTGAAACAAATATATTACCATGATTACTAACCTAAACCTTGTACTGCTACTTGAGCAATGTCATATATAACAACATCTGATGTCGATGAGAGCAATGTCGGACGAAGCATTCCACATTGTATAGGAATACTATTACGAACAGCCATTAAATGCTTGATTAATGATCTCATTCATGACGTCAATGTGCCATGGTTGCCCTGAGGTCGAGGATGGGGAAAGTAGTTTTGCGCTTGATGCTATATTTGAGCAGTTCCAGCTTTTAAGACTGCTTTTTTAATGCGGTCAGCACTTGTGACATATAACCATGATATATTCCCTATACCTGAGTTACAACTGAATCAAAGTATCATGTCGAAGGACGTATTCCACATAAATTGGGAATAGCATCGCGAGCAGCCATAAATATACCTAGGAAAGATGTTTGCGCTAGGAACAGTGTTTAATCAATGTTGTTAATAAAATCAATCACTTCCTAGAGTTCTACCAGTGGTGCATGTAGCTTTAATGACTTATTTGCTCGCATACATATATTCAAACATGACGTTCTTCACAGATAACTGAGTAAGTCGCGTCCAGTGAAAATGTGTTTCATTATACGGACAGTTATGGGTGTTATCGAGTACCTAGCCACCCTATTCATTGACGAGAAAGAATAGATACATAATTGGCTCAGGAATAGAAAGCAATGGCGTCGAATCCGATTGGACGAGGGTGATTAGTGGTGTCCATCAAGGGTCGTTCCTTGGACCCGTTCGGGCCTTGATCTAAAAAAGAGATCTAGATACTGCTGTAGTCATAATGTCGCAACATATTGCAAATAACACTAAACATTACTCCAGATTGAGTACCATAACACAGGCATATAGCTTATTACAAGGGTTACGTAACGCTTTACACTTTTGAGATGAGTTGCGGATGGTTTTTTATATGCATAAATATTAAGCACGGCATTAGGGTCGGGAAAACATAAAGTTGGAATACCGGAATAGGGTTTTTTTTCTGCAGATGATGTGTCAGAAAAAAGGGATATAGATGTCAAAAGTGATCAGTAAATAAAAACCAGCAAACAATGCAGTCCCGCTGCACTCTCGGGATGATTAGACGGACTAGTCACTCTAGAAAGTTTTTATTAGCTTTCAACATGCATTCAGGCTTGTTCACCACTTCGTCAACGTGACGTAGTTATATCAGTAAGAGTACAAAGACGTGATAGTATATTTGCAGCCGGTAGGTCTGAGTTCGGTGACAATCAAAGATTACGCTTGTCAGGACCTCACCTTTTAAAAGTTTTGTGCAGGTACACAATATATTCAATGGATTAGTGGGTTTTGGTTTCAGTTTTGTAGCGCGAAGAATTTTGGACTCTGTGGGCATTTGACCAACTTGACAAAAACCAAGTAAAGGACATAACTGAGAATTGTTTTTTTTGCAATCCGTTCGATATGTATTTTAAGGGCAAATATTGTAAGTGATCTTTCAAAGGTATAATTCTCTGCAGGCCATAACAAATACACGACAACTCACATTTCATATATATATTATTAAGTGAGTCACACTTATATGCAAAAGACATCCGTAGAATCCGTTGCTTGACTGGAGAGGAGTGCACCAGGTAGCTTGCACAAGCTGCGGTGTCGGGGACTTAATGAGGTGGTTTAAAGATGACAAATAACACATTAAGCCAATGCTTAAGACATCATTGCGTTGAACACCTTTCAGCTTAAGATGATCGAAAACATTTTACTTCGCGCCTGAGCCTCAAATGACTTTGAATTTGACACGTTTTTGACTATTGACATGTATTCTCTCCAAAGCTGCGTATTGTGATACCACAGTCTACATGATTAAATAACCTCATCCATGACTGGTAAAGTGGAATCTAAATTTGCGAAATATCGATTCCACCAAAATTATCTTGCCCTTTGCATTATCTAAGTAGATAAGTGTACGAGAATAATGGCTAGTAGAGTTTAGCCGACCAGTCATCAACGTAGCGCAACCATTTTAAAGCTCGCAATTTGTGTACATCAAAGCTAAAGCACAAACCAATAAGTCGACCTACCAAATATGGCATCTTCTGAGCCTTAACCACATGATCGGACAAGATATGCAGCAATTGTAATATTTTCTAGCTAGGAATATCCGCCGCAGTATCTGATATCGCCATTATCGTGTGTCACATGTTATCCATCGTCCAATAATGTTGCCGTCGCTTTATCTCATGAATATGTGTTAACCTTGTCTCATCGCTTGTGCAGGGACTATCGTGACATCAGGGATGAAGTGGATTATCATCATCATCTGTTGAAGAAAATATCCCCCCGCCACCTGGCGACTGAACGCGGGGTCCCAATGGAAGCTATGTTCAGGTGTGCAATGTTTACCCAATCCTTACACTAGTAAAGGTAAATCGTTACTTACTTGCGGCTTTTTATATCATATGAGAGCTTATGAAAACGAACACAAACAAACTATATGCGTATGATTATTGAGGCATAGCTGTGTCTCTAAGGACACCATGTTGCATGCTTGATAGGAAAAACAAGATGGTGCGTTGACACAATATCCCACAGTTAGGGTTTGTGAGAGCCTCTTGATGGTCGATAGCTAGAATACCTAATCCTGTACAGTGTCTCTTAAGTAAATCATCATTTTGTCTTACTAAACAGTAATCACAACATGGCGGTATGTTATCCCAGAAGCTTGCCACTATCTCGGAATGATTGCTGCAAGCAGTTACTGTATTGATGCATGTCTGTTTATTGCATAGATAATTTCACGGGAGAACAATATATATTTTCATTTTTATGGATGGAGCTAGCAGTTTCAGGACTGGATCACATCACAAAAACGGGGGTCAAATCTTCAATGCATGGTGTGCTTTGGACCGAATCATTGAAAGCGAGTGGAGAGCCAGAAAGTTTGAGCAAGAAAACGCATACTTATACGCGCTCTCTGTACAGTAGGTTCTCTTTAACTGACTTATGTGGTGACCACTTCAAGTATTTCTAGCTCGCCGATGCTAACAGCAATTTACAAACGCGCCTCCGGACTGTGGTTTATGTTGATGTAATAGAGACATGCTATAGATCAAGGCGACCGCGCCTCCGTATGCCCATGCGGTTTAAGGATTGACGTTATTACACACTATGGCAGTACAGGTGGGTCTTTCCGCGCTATCGACAATTGGTCAGTTTATAAAGGTAGCGGTTTCTGTAAGCTTTCGTCTAATCACATTCATAATGGATTCGGCGAATTATACTTTCATTTATCAAAACCTTTTAGTAGAATGATAAATCATGCACGTATGTGCCGTTTTATGCTGAGAGTTGCGCCTGTTGTCATTCCCAAAAGAGAAAGAAATCGTTGAATAGCAGTGATAATTATCGCTCGATAGCTCTTAGTAGAATAATTTGAT